>PVHX01000226.1:243716-365918 GCA_004024805.1 Geosciurus inauris
CGCGGTGGCTCAAGCCTGTAATCCCAGCACTTAGGGAGGCTGAGACAGGAGGATTGCGAGTTCAAAGCCAGCCTCAGCAACGGCGAGGCGCTAAGCAACTCAGTGAGACCCTGTCTCTACATAAAACACAAAATAGGGCTGGGGATGTGGCTCAGTGGTCGAGTGCCCCTGAGTTCAATCCCCGGTACCAAAAAAAAAAGAGATGTGGCATTCCGTGTCAAATCACACCAGCTTATGAACACTTGTTATGAAGACAGGAATGAGGAATAGCTCATCAGTAATTTTTAAGATATTGTGTATTGAAATGATTATATTTCAGATACACTGGCTAAAACATGTTAACACTAATCTCAATACAAATCTTACCTATTCCTTTTTCCTTTTTTTCTTTCAATATGCCCCTAGGAGATTTGAAATTACACGCGTGGCTCCCGCTGTCTGCTGCTGTCATGGACCTCTTCAGAATGAAATCGGAAGGAAGCAGGGGCTTTTTCTGCTTCATTTGATGACAAGTAATAATTTATATTCATTTCCTATGGCAAACACAGTAGCCCACAGTAAGCTTTCACAAATTGGTTGAGGAAATTGATGAATCAAGAAAACCCTACTTTGGCTTCTTTCCCTCTTGTGGATGATGTTATATTATTTTGTTTATCAAGAGTCTTAGCTTCAGGGCTGGGATTGTGGCTCAGAGGTAGAGCACTTGCCTCGCATGCATGAGGCCCTGGGTTCGATCCTCAGCACCACATACAAAGCAATGAAATAAAGCCATTGTGTCCATCTACAACTAAAAAAAAGTATTTAAAAAAAAAAAGAGTCTTCGCTTCATCACAGCTGGGGAAGAAGAAAGTCTTCGCTTCATCACAGCTGTGGGCACGTTGAGGGTGTGTGAAAGGAAGAGTGGCTTATTGGAACGCAGTGACATCATTGGAAGCAGTTTGGTGAGAATTATACAATAACAAGGACCTCTACTTTGCAGAGTTTAACAGCTATGAAATGTCTTTCTAGCTGGGCTCTGTAGTGTATGCCTATAATCCCAGCAGGTAGGGAGGCTGAGGCAGGAGAATTGCGAGTTGGAGGCTAGCCTGGGAGACTCAGCGAGACCCTATCTCAAAACAAAATTGAGGGGGGCTGGGATGTGGCTCAGTGGTAGAGCGCTTGCCTAGCATGCGTGAGGCACTGGGTTCGATCCTCAGCACCACATATAAATAAATGAATAAAATAAAGATCCATTGACAACTAAAAAATATTTAAAAAAAAAAAACAAAAACAAAATTGAGGGCTGGGATTGTAGCTCAGCGGTAGAGTGCTTGCCTCGCATGCATGAGGCCCTGGGTTCGATCCTCAGCACCACATACAAAGCAATAAAATAAAGACATTGTGTCCATCTACAACTAAAAAAATATTTAAAAAAAAAAAATTGAAAGGGACTAAGGATATAGCTCAGAGGTAGAATGTTGCTGGGTTTGATCCCCAGAACCACACACAAAAAAGAGTCTTTCTTGAATGCCTTTTCTAATTTAATCTTTATAATCGTACTTTGAGGTACGATATCCTTGTTTTTACAGGTGAGATAACTTTTGTTTCTCCAAGCTCTGGTTTATATTAGCTGGCTGGCTCTATGGGATTTGAGGTTCTGACTACAGTTGCTTGGCCAATGACACATGTTTTTTAATATTTGGGGGGAAAAAGAGAATTGAAGGGGGCTCGGGGTGTCAATTGGTGGTAAAGTGCATACTTAGCGTGCCCTAGGCCCTAGGTTCAATCCCCAGCACCACAGAAAAACAAAGAACTGGAGGTCATGGGTAGAAGAAGAGTGGATGGATATGATCTGTTGTGGCTGTGTGCATGTGTGAAAATATCATACTGAGTCCCACTAATACATACAATTAAATGTGTTAATAAAATAAATTTTTATTTTGTAAATAAATATATAAATATTATGTAAATAAATTTATATAATATTCACTTATAAGATAATATTGAATATTTACTTATAAAAATAATATTATTAAACATTTATAAAATTTATATAAATAAATATAGATTTATTTCTTTCATACATAAATGTTTATTTTGGTCCTGGGGATTGAACGCAGGAGTGCTTTGCCACTGTGCCACATCCCCAGCCCTTTTTAGCTTTTGTTTTGAGATAGGGTCTTGCTAAGTTGCTTAGGGTCTTGTTAAGTTGCCCAGGCTGGCCTCGAACTTGTGATCCTCCTGTCTTAAGCCTCCTGAATCGCTGGAATTACAGACATGCACCACCGCACATACCTAGCTTAAAATAGATATTTTCCATGGGGCTGGGATTGTGGCTCAGTGGTAGAGCGTCTGCCTCACATGCGCGAGGCACTGGGTTCAATCCTCAGCACCACATAAAAATAAATAAAATAAAATAAAGATGTCATGCCCATCTACAACTAAAAAAAAATAGATATTTTCCCAAACTGATGAAAACCAAATGAATAGGATTCAAATCTACGTCATTGTCCTCTTTTCCTTCTCTTCTTGTTCTTTGCTGGAGATCAAACTTGGGGTCTTATTCATGCTGAACGCTATATGCCCCAAACCCCTCAGTTTTTTTTTTAAATATTTTTTTAGTTGTAGATAGACGCAATATCTAGCCAGTTCCATCCAACTTTTGAATCAAATACATTTACATTGTGATTTAAATATTTATAAATCTTTAAATAAATATAGATATTTATGTAGACATGATTTGATCAGTAGCACAGTAAATGTGATTTACATTTTTTGTAATACATTGTAATTGTTTAACATAACCTTATGATGTATCTTTCTGAACTCAAAGATAATTTTAAAGATTTCTTTTTTGGGGAGGAACAGATGCTGAAAATTATGTTTTTTTTCAAATTTTGGAGCTATTCCAGAATATGAAACTAATGGAGGCAGGTAACTGTGAATTCTCTGGGAAGTGACCCCATTCCAACTCAGCAGTCCAGGGCAGAGTTTGGGGTAAACATTTTATTAGGAGTACAATCATGGCTAGCAAATGTGGAGATGTCAATGGTTTTATTTAACTAAAACAACAAACATATGTTTTCCAGATATTTTTATTGAAGACAAAAAAAAAAGCATGACTTGTTTTTCTAATAAAGGAACGGGAATTTTTTTTAATGCTGATTCATTTACAAATATAAAATACACTTTAAAAAATATAGTCCCTCACTCAATATCTGTAAGGGATCACTTCTAGGACCCCCAAGGATCCCACAGATGCTCAAGTGCTCACAGTCCACAGATGCTCAAGTCCCTTATGTACACATCTTCCTATAGACTTTAAATCATCTCTAGATTACTTAATACCTACTACCATGTAAAGGCTATGTAAATAGTTGTTATTCTGAATTGTTCAGAAGATAATGAAAAGGAAAAAAGTCTGTATATGTTCAGTATAGATGTAGACATTTGCGCCTAAGTACTCAGGTCACAATCTGTTTGGTTGAATCTACAGATGGAGAACCTGCAGATGCAGAGGGTGAACTGTATGTATGTATGTACTAAATAGGTTGTTGACATCAGATTGGTGGGTGAATCTTAAAATATGCAGTTACTTCCCAGCCCAGTGGTGCACGCCTGTAATCCCAGCAACTCAGGAGGCTGAGGCAGGAGGATTCCAAGTTTGAGGCCAACCTGAGCAAATTTAGCAAAACCCTCAGCACCTTAGCTAGACCCTGTCTCAAAATTAATAAAAAAAAAAAAAAAAGCTGGGCGCGGTGGCGCACACCTAGAATCCCAGCATTTTAGACCAGAGAATTGTGAGTTCAAAGCCAGCCTCAGCAATGGCAAGGCACTAAGCAACTCAGTGGGACCCTGTCTCTAAATAAAATATAAAATAGGGCTGGGATGTGGCTCAGTGGTTGAGTACCCCTGAGTTTAATTCCCGGTACCAAAAAAAAAAAAATTCTTTTAAAAAAGGAAAGAAAGGGCTGGGTATGTAGCTCCATAGTAAAGTGTCCCTGGGTTCAATCCCCAGTACCCCTACAAAAGAGCCCACAATTATTTTACACATAATGACATACGTATATATTTCTGTATGATTGATTGTAGCCACATTCTTCTGTTCCTCCCCCCTTCCCCGCTTTTTTTTTTCTAAAGGTGGTGGGATTCAATCCCAGGTTCTGATAGATTCTAGACAAGTTCTCTACCACTGAGCTACATCTCCAGTGCCTCTCCTTCCTTTTTATTCACAGGACAGAGAAGGATTCCCACTTTCCAGTTCCCAAATTATCTCTCTCTACATTATTAACTTATCCAAAGGAAATACATATTCTTTTAATTCTATTGCTGTTAGAGGTTTAATTATCAACTCAGAAAGTTGCTATATGGGTTCATGGGAAAATTGAGATCTCTGAGTATAGTGAGACTTGAATTCAAATCTCAACCCTATTGCTAGTCAGCTGAGTGGCCCTGGGAGATCATTTGTCCTCTAAGAGGCTGCCGTTTTTTTCTCCTGGAAAATGGGAATAACAACACTTACCTCCCAAGGGTTGGCTTGAAGCTCAAATTAAATAACCACAGTAGCACTTTACCCATCATGAAGTTCATGGATAACATCCTCTTTGACAAATTACAGTGATGAAGAAGCAGTGTTGTGCCATAGCAAGAGCTCCAGACATGAAGTCCCAAGAGGGAGACAGAATAGCAATAATAAGTACCTACTGCCAGCCTGGTAGTTTACATAAGCTCTATCATTTTCCTTACAATAACTCTGCCAGGTAGGTTGTTAATATTTCCATTTTGCAATCTCCTCACTATACCTCTTAGACTGAAGTTCAAGTTTCCATTATGCCACTTACTTATTATGCCTTGGGGACCTCATTTATTCTAACAATCAGTTTTCTTATCTGTAAAACAGTAGTAGAATTAATCCTGACATTACTTAGTAGCCCTTCACCTCCTTTTTGAAAAGCCTTGCAATTTTTTTAGAGCTACATTAGCTCTGAATAAAAAGTGAAAGCTCCAATGGCTCTTTTTTTTCTTCAAGCTTTATTGAGGTATACTTGTCAAATAAAATTATATGCACTTAAGATATACAATGTGATTATTTTTATTTTTACTTTTTTAAAATATTTATTTTTTAGTTGTAAGTGGACAGAATATCTTTATTTTTTATTGTTATGTGGTGCTGAGGATCGAACCCAGTGCCTCACGTGTGCTAGGCGAGCACTCTACCACTGAGCCATATCCCCAGCCCCTATTTTTATTTTTTATATATTTATATGTTAATAAATTCACTTTACTATATATATTTACTATTAAATATATGTATGGTGCAATGAATGCCCCAGTCAAGTTAATTAATATACTCATCCCTTCACGTAATTACGAGCATATTGAAAATACCCAAGAGCTACCTCTCTTGACAAATATCAAGTATACACTACAGTGTTTTTTACTTGAATACCTACTACCATGTAAATGCTATGTAAATAGTCACCAGATTGGACACTAGATCCCGGGAACTGGCTCATACCCTTCCACCAACAGCTCCCCATTTCACCCTGTCCCTGACAATCAGCACTCTGCTCTTGGTCTCTTTAGGTTCGTTACACGTGAGATCATGGTCTTTGTTTTTCTTGTTTGGCCCATTCCATTTATCAACACATCTTCCAGTGTTTTATCCACATTGTTACAAATGGCAGGATTTCTTTCTTTCTCATGGCTCAATAATGTTCCATTGCCTGTCTGTACACAGTGTACACCTTTTCCTCTTCATTCTTCACCACTTGGGTTGTTTCTGCATCCTGGCTGTTGTGAACAATATTGCTCAAATTGTTACCTTCAGGGTCCAAATGGACAACATACATAGTAACACCAAACTCACAGTAAGAACTGGAGAAACACTCACTATACCCAAACCTAAGAAAAATTACTTCTGTCAGCGCACTGACATGACTTTCTTTTCTTTTTCTTTTTCTGGAAGGTGGGGGTGGGTATTGGGGACTTAACCCAAGGGCAATTTACCATTGAGCTAATACATACACATACATCCACAGACCTTTTTTTTTTCCTAATATTTTTATTTTTTGGTACTGGGGATTGAACCCAGGGCATTTAACCACTGAGCCATATCCCCAGCCCTTTTTATTTTTTATTTTGAGACAGGGTCTCACTAAGTTGCTTGGGGCCTTGCTAAGTTGCTGAAGCTGGCCTTGAAGTTGTAATTCTCCTGCCAAATCTTCCCAAGCTGCTGGGATTACAAGCATGGATCACCACACCCAGCATAACTTTCTTTTAGAACTTATTACCAGCAGCTCCAGAAGCTGAGAGAGAGCCTTTCTCTCTTCTGCCAGGTAGAGTTGCAGTAAGGGGACAGCCAGGTGTGAGGAAACTCCCCCTCCCCAGACACTAAATCTGCCAAAGCCTTGATCTTGAACTTCTCAGAACTTGGCAAAATACATTTCTGTTGTTTATAAGACACCCAGTTATGGTGTTTTGTTAAAGTAGCCAAAGATAAGCCTCAAAGGGACAGAGATAGAATTGCAGCAGACTTGTGTCCAGGGTAGTGCAGGCTCTAACCCTGGGCCTCTGCAAGTGGCTGCTTTATGAAAGTGCCTCCTCTTCTGCTTTTGGCACAACTGACCTATCTTGTGCTATCCTGGCCTTCTAGTTAATGCCTCTCTGACACTCACTTTCTGTTTTTGCTGGCAGAGTGGAGGGCCTGTCTTTGTCAACTTGGTTTGAAGGAGAACTTTCCGGGTACACACAAAAAGGGGCAGAGCACCCTCTGATTCCCAGGAAAGAGAAGAGAGTGACTCTTAGGGCTGGAGATTCTAAGCTGTCAAAGAGCTGTTTTCTCCAGGAAGTTTTCCTCTGCATAAATTGTGCATTCATAGAGCCAAAAAACAAGGGTGCTCAAACCTGTTTTAAGTGGGAGAACACCTGGAAGTCTTAGCTTCCTTTGCATGAGATAATGAAGCACTGACATTCTCATTTCTCATTATGAGCCATGATTTAGCTGAGAACACATTGATGGATTTAGCATTTAGGTTGAACTAGAAACATTCTACTTAATTAAATGAGCATCTTAGCCGGGCACAGTGGTGCACACATGTAATCCCAGATACTTGGGAGGCTGAGGCAGGAGGAGCTCAAATTCAAGGCCAGCCTCAACAATTTAGCAAGACTTTGTCCCAAAAAGAGGGGGCTTTGCTGGAGATGTAGCTCAGTGGTAGAGTACCACTTAAAAAAAAAAATTCATACTGGTGTAAATTAACAAAATTCCAGCCATAATCACGCTGTCTCATGGAGAAAACAAGCTGTAGAGCTACTGGGGCTCAAGTTTTCAAGTGTCCTCATACCATTCACTAACTAATAGCTGGATGTTCTGCCAGTACTTGATAGTAGCCATCAAAGAAAAATGTTGGGAGAACAACTTAAATCTGACAGAGTGTTAATCATTAGCTCCCCCCTCTTTCCAAACAAATCTTATTTTAGGGGATTTGGAGCCAAAAATACCTAGGTTTGAATTTTTTTTTTTCTTCTCCTGGCACAAAGGATTAAACCCAGGTCCTTGCACAGGCTAGGCAAGTGCTGTACCACTGAGCTGCATCCCAGCGCTTAGTTCTTCTGGAAGGTGGGGAAAATAATGACCTCACTTGGCAGGGTGGTTCTGGAGATTCACATTACCATGTGTAAAGCCAGCAGCACAGCCCCTGGCCTTAGGTAGGCGGCTTCATAGGTATTGTTAATATTATCAGCCTCATTAAACACTAGTGTTCCATCAGGAGGGACAGACTGAACTGGAAAAAGCCTGGAAACTACTGATTCTGTTCCCTCGCTTAACAGAACAAGTAGCAGAGATTGAGAGGGGAGCCCAAACTCATACAGACACCTCAAGTTTGTAGAAGCCAGGTACAGAATCCAAGCCCCCACCCTGCAGTGGCTTTCTCCCACACTGTGTGTGCTGTTCTCTTCTGCAAACCCAGGGCCTCTCTAAAATGATCCACATGCCTCCCCCGAGGCCACAGGCTATTGCATTCTCTTTTGGTAGCCAGCCAAAAGGAGCGAATGTGCAGTGACTCACCAGGTGAGCCAGTCCCCAATCCCTTCTGACTCTTCCTTGTTAAAGAAAACACTCCTCTCTCAACTGTGCCCACAGGTTTGTGTTCCTTGTTATTTTTATTCCTGCCCTCTGTTTGGAAAATTCATAAAGTGTAGGTGTGGGGGTGCCTGTCCCTGCAGAGGCCACAGCTTGAAATTCTGGTATTGTGTCCATCAAGGCAGAAAAAGGCTGGGGTCCACACCAGGCAGAGGCTGCTGAGCTGGGGGCGGAGGGCTGGCTGCCAGCTTCGGGGCACAGAGAGCAGGTCTGGGCAGAGAGAAGGGGACTGGGAGTGGAGGAGGAACGTGTCAGCACTTGTCTGCAAGGCTCAGCCAGGCCCTCTGGGGAGAGAGAGAGAGAGACACCTGGGACATGGGGGGAGGCAGAAGTAATACAAAAGAACCCAGAGGACCTTAGGAATGGCGAAGTTTCTATTATCTTGGAGACCCTCTTTTTTACTTTATCAGACATGGACTGATGCTTTAAAAGATGTTGGTTGGTTGTCTCCCTCACCCCACACCCTTAAGCCCGCTGCCTTAGCATCCAACATCTTCCTGGTATGTAGCTCTGCTGGTGAGAAGCTGCTGGCCAATCGCGTTCCTGAAATTCCTATTACATCACCAGCAGCCAATCAGAGCTTCTGATCAGCTTGCCCTAACCAGTGTTACTACCTGGGTTGACATAATCCTAGCCAAGAGCAAAGAAACTTGACAGCTTTTGTCAGCAGACAGAACCTTTTAAATGTTTTTTTGAAAGCCTGCAAATACTTGTAGGTCGTCCTCGTCCTCGTTACTCCCTTGGGGAAATCCCAGTTAAGAACCAGTGATGTAGCCCTTTTTTTGCAGAGAAGGGAAGGGGCTTGACCAAGGCCACATAGGAGATATTAGTGGCAGGGACATTCCGGCTGCAGGCTGACCTCCAGGCGCTGCTGCAGAATGTGTTTTTATAGGACTGCTCATATACTTCTAAACCTTTCTCACTGTCCTGTCCCACACAGACTGATCAGCTGTCTACACACAGAGATAGCAAGTCATTGTGCAAAGATGACAACCGCCATGAAGAGAGAGTCTGTACAGCCCAAGCTAGGCCAGGAGAGGCACCTGCTCCTGACTTTCCAACTCCTAAAGTCTAAGACCAACTAACCATACACCCCTTCTCCTTCTATGAGTACCCTGAACAAAGACTTCTTAAAATATCTGGAATCAAGCATCCCTATATGTCAAGCCGAATGATGCTTTTCTAAGACTTTCTCCTTCGTTTTCAAAGTTTCTCCTTCCCTGGGCAGGATTGTCATATTTCCTGTGTCACTACAGTGACCCTAATGGGTGATATGCTTTGGAATAGCTAGGGGGCTCTGCTTTGCCTGGTAGGAAATACAAAGCCTATGTTCAAGAACCGAGTCTTTCTGGGGTCTGAAGATAAGCTCTGCCTCAAAACTGTGTTTCCCTTGCCCGTTTTGATTTTTACCACCAGTAAGAGAATTTCCAGATAGTCAGAATGAAAGTCCAAATGCTTTCATTCTTTCCGTAATCTTCTCTAGAAGTCATTAAACTGTGGCCCTCTAGAAAAATCCACCTCACCTGGCTTTGTTAGTAAATTTTTATTAGAACACAACCATGTTCATTCATTTAGGAGTTGTCTTATAGCTGCTTTCATGCCACAAAAAGCAGAATGGAGAAGTCTTGATGGAGACGATAAGGCCACAAATATATACCATTTGGTGTTTTATAGAAAGAGCTTGATGACCCCTTAATCCACGTACCTGGTTGTCTCAGAGTGATCCCTTAAGACTCAGATCCAATCACATCACTCTTGTGCTTACAAAAATATCTTGAACTTCACCATGTAGGTGGATGCTTCTTAGTGTGGGTCTTTGTGACCTGATTCACATTCCCTTTTGTCCCTATCTTCGTCCTCTGCTTCTCCTCCCCCTCATCTCTGACATCAGTGGTCATGTCCTTGTGCATGCTGTTCTAGAGATCCGGGACCTTGCCTCATTGCCTTTCTGCCCCTGCCAGGAAGGGAGATGAACCATCTGGATAATTCATTGAGTCAGAAGCAGACTCTTCTCTACCACCTTTTATGACTGGCTGTCTGGTTTCTTCTATATCTTTGTACCTCCTGATAGGTGGAATAGCACTGGTGTTCAAAAAATATCTGAATGAATATGCAAGTGAATAAAATATGCTTTTTCTTCTTTTCTAACATCAAATGCAGAAAACATATTGTCACATTCAGTTTACCACTGAGTACATTCAGGACTTTTGAAGTATTCTAGCTCCATCCAAAGAAGATATTAAAATGTCCAGTAGGACAGGCATGGTGGTGCATGCCTGTAATCCCAGCAGCTCGGGAGGCTGAGGCAAAGGGATGAGAGTTCAAAGACAGCACAGCAAAAAAGTGAGGCGCTAAGCAACTTAGTGAGACCCAATCTCTAAATAAAATACAAAATAGAGCTGGGGATGTGGCTCAGTGGTCAAATGCCCCTGAGTTCGTTCCCTGGTACCAAAGTAAATAAATAAATAAAATGTCCAGTAAGTAAATAAAAATTTTTCAACACTGTTAGTCATTAGGGAAATGCAAATCAAAATGTCAGTGAGATAGCCCTTCTTATCCACCACAATGGCTTTATGATAAACAGACAGCAGTAAGTGTTGACAAGGGTACAGAGCAATCAGAGCCCTTGTCCATTGTGGGTGGAAATGTAACACAAAGTTGACACTATAGAAAACAGTTTGACAATTCAATGTAGTTATCATGTGACCCAGTAATTTCACACCTAAGTATATATGCAAGAGAAATGAAAGCACTTATCCACATAAAAATGTGTGCAGTGATATTTGTGGTGGCAATATTTGCAATAGCAAAAATGAAAGACCAAGTAAATGTCCATCAACTTATGGACATATTAAACACAATGTTGCATATTCCACCCATGAAATATTATTCAGCCTTAAAAGAAATGACATTCTGAGGCAGGAGGATCATAAGTTCAAAGCCAACTTCAGCAACTTAGTGAGGTGCTAAGCAACTCAGTTGAGACCCTGTCTCTAAATAAAATACAAAAATGGGCTGGGAATGTGGCTCAGTGTTTAAGTGCCCCTGAGTTCTATCCCAGGTACCAAAAAAAATTTAAAAAGGAATGACATTCTGATACATGTTACAACATGGATCAACCTTGAATACATTTTGCTGAGGTAAAAAAACCAGACACAAAAGACCACATGTTGTACAATTCATTTCTAGTAAATGCTCAGAATAGACAAAGGTATAGAGACAGAAAGCCCAGTAGTAGTTGCCTAGAGTTGGTGGAGATCGTCAAGGGGGAAGGGACTGCTAATGAAGGGGGGGTCGTTTTGAGGTGATGAAAATATTCTGGAATGGGTGGTGATGGTTATACAACTCCGCAAATGTACTAAAATCATTGAACTGTGCACTTTAAGTGGGTGAATTTTGTCATATGTGGATGACAAGTGTTAGGAAAAAAAAGTATTCTAACATCAAATAAGAGCTAAAATCAGTGAATTTTATCGACCATAGCTTTGTAAGATACGACCATTGGGGAAAACTGAGTAAAGGTTATGCAAGATCTCCATTATGTATTATAACTGTATGTGAATCTACAATGAACTCAAAAGTAAAAGTTTAATTTAAAAGCATATTCTAGGAGCCAGGCATGGTGGCACACATCTGTGATCCCAGAGACTCAGGATGCTAAGGCAGTAGGATCTCAGGTTTGAGACCAGCCTTCTCAACTTAGTGAGGCCCTGTCTCAAAATTAAAAATTAATGGGGCTGGGATTATGGCACAGTGGTAGCGTGCTCGCCTAGCACGCATAAAGCACTGGGTTCGATCCTCAGCACCACATAAAAATAAAATAAAGATTTTTTAAAAAAATTAAAAATTAAAAAAGGCTGAGGATATAGCTCAGTGTTAAAGTGCCCTGGGATTCAATCCCTAATACCACAAATAGAATGAAACAATAACCAAAAACTGTACCTCTTTTTTCACTCTTCAAATAAGAATTTCCCAGTATAGGGTGTATGTGTGTGTTATATGTATGTATATACACCTTCTTTTCATACAGAGTTTCCCTATGTTGGCTCAGGTTGGCCCCAAATGACTCCTGGGCTCCAGCAATTCTTCTGCTTCAGCCTCCTGAATAGCTGGTACTACATAGAGGCACACATTGCCACACCCAGCCACTTTATTTTCTTTAAATGATGTTGCTATTTGAAGGCATCTTTGACTGGTTAGGAACCATAGTCCTAGCTCATAAATTTCATTTTTAAGGAACTGATCAAAGTGTTGGATACACCAAAAACATTTATTTATTTGGTCCTAGGAATTGAGTCCAGGACCTCTTACATGCTAAGCACGTGCTCTACAACTGAGCTACAACTCCCAGTCCCTCCAAAAATATTGACTCCAAAAGGTAAAAAGAAAACCATAAAATCATTAGCAAATGTTTAAATACCCACAAATATGATCTTACCTCAAATAGCTGCAACTCAATTCAACTTGTATCTTTCTGTGGGTGTTAGTGTATAATATATATACTTAGCTTTAACAGTGGCTATCCTGAGGATTCAACACCAAAAATGTTCTGGTTTTGAGTCCTGTTTTTACCTCTTGTATTTCCGTGGCTTTGGATAAGTTTCTTAACTTCTTTGAGTCTTGATTTCGTTACCTAGAAAAAGAAAATTGTGGGGCTGGGACTGTAGCTCAGCAGTAAAGTGCTTGCCTTGCATGCATGAGGCCCTGGGTTCGATCCTCAGCACCACATACAAACCAATAAAATAAAGACATTGTGTCCATCTACAACTAAAAATATATATATATATAAAAAAGAAAAAAGAAAATTGTAATATCCACCCCATAAAGTTGTTTTGACAGTTAAAATTACATGAATGACTAATTTATGTAAAAGTCTCAATAGAGTACATGTTCCATAGTAAAGGCCAAATATGTAGTGGCTATTATGGGGGCCATAATACCAAAGATGATGATTTCTGCATGGTTGCCTGTGGTGTATATTTGTGGGTTATAACAGGGGTGGTAAAAGCTGAGAGTCCAGTAGGCCTGATTGCTGGAGAAGGCTTGTATTGTATTGTCAGTTCTGCAAGAGGAACAATAGGAAGAGAACAAAGGCCTGGTTCCATTGGAGGCTCCAGCAAATATTATTTTAAGGGAAAGCTACAAAAACAGCGCAGCAAAACCACAGGAGGGGTGAGGCCTTCCAAGTTTTGCATGGTGAGGTCAGCTGATGGTTGACTGAGTCACTAAGCACTTTGTACAAATCGTGATCTGACAATGGCTGTGTTTTTCTTGCTAACACTCAGGATCACTGAGTTTTAAAAGCTGTACTTTAGGGAGAAAAAATGAATGTGATTTGAGGTGCATTATATGTGAAAAAGCTTAAGCCCAACTCAAATGTGGTCATACATTTACCCAATCGTCTTTACTGAACTTTTTGGGTTTTGTTGTTTTGCAGTAGAGGGGATTGAACCCACGCCAGGAAAGTACCACTGAGCTACACCTCCAGCCCCAGTTGTCTTTATTAAAAACAGTAAGATGATGGGCTGGGGCTGTGGCTCAGTGGTAGAGCGCTTGCCTTGCATGCGTGAGTCACTGGGTTTGATCCTCAGCACCACATACAAATAAATAAATAAAATAAAGATACTGCATCCATCTACAACTAAAAAAAATATTAAAAAAAAAAACCAGTAAGATGATATGACTTTAGGACCTTGACTGCTGGTAAACCTGAGCCTTCAGGTTGTATGACATTAGGGGGTTAAGTATTTGGAAGCTCCGCAAACTTGTCAGGACCTGGATCCTCCTATGCAATGAGGATGCGGAGCAGTCCCTGTCCTCAGGCACGCATGGAATTGTACCCATAAAATGTAACAGAACAAAGAATCCTGTAGTAAATGAAAGTCAGTGATTCCACAAATGTTCTACCTTCTTATTCAAACATAATAATATTGAAACTAAAATGACAACAAAGTTTACCTTCATCGGGGCTGGGATTGTGTCTCAGTGATAGAGCGCTTGCCTTGCATGTGCTAGGTACCAGGTTCAATCCTCAGCACCACATAAAAATAAATAAAGATATCGTGTTCATCTACAACCAAAAAAATAAATAAAATAAAATTTAAAAAAAGATCATTACTCATTTAAAAAAAAAAAGCTTACCTTCATTGCTTCTGGGCCTTGAAAAATAATGTTTTAGAATAACAGCCTGATGGTAGAAATAGCACTGATCTGCTAGACAGTATAAAGATTAGAAATAATCCCAACAGCTCTGGAGGCTAAAAAGGAGGATAGCAAGTTCAAAGCCAGCCTCAGCAACAGCGAGGTGCTAGGCAACTTAGTGAGACCCTGGCACAAAATAGGGCTGGGGATGTGGCTCAGTGGTCGAGTGCCCCTGAGTTCAATCCCCGGTACCAAAAATAAATAAATAAATAAATCTCCATTTGGAACCAAGTAGAGACCTGCCCCTTATCTATTCTGTGGCATTAGCCACGTTAATGTCAGAAATGGTGTAGACTGACTTCTAGGCTTCGGGGAGAAGAGTAGCTACTTGCATTTATACGGAAGAAAACAATCTTTGTTTGACAATGAGGCTAATGTTATTTCCTTAAGTTAAAAAGCTTCCTGGGAGGTCAGCAACCTGCCCATCCAGAATGACTACAACTGATAAGTTCTAGAAATATTATTAGATCCATCACTTTGTGTGGGTTTTCAAGTAAGGAATCTTTTCTTTTCTTTTCTTTTTTTCCCCCTTGGTTTCTTTTTGTGATAGTGAAGATTGAACCCAGGGCCTCATGCATGCTAAGCAAGCATGCTACCACTGAGCCATACACTCAGCACCAGAACTTGATTTATTAAACCTAAATTATAGAATTTGGGGCTGAGGTTGTGGCTCAGTGGTAGAGCACTCGCCTAGCATGTGTGAGGCACTGGGTTAAATTCTCAGCACCACATATAAATAAATAAAGTCCATTGACAACTAAGAAAACATTTAAAACAAAAAAAATTATAGAATTTGGTTTTAGTCTCTACACTTAAAACCAGAAGGTGGAAGGATTAGGGTATGGCAGGAGGAATTAACATTAATTGAGCTACAGCAAGGTGCAGTGGCCCATGCCTGTAATCCCCACAACTCAGAAGGCTGAGACAGGAGAATCTCAAGTTCAAGGGCAGCCTCAAGTTCAATAGCAAGCCCCGGGACTGGAGATGTAGTTTAGTGGTATAGTGCCCCTGGGGTTCAATCCCCAGTACCAAAAATAATTTATACACACACAAGAGCAATGGAGATGTAGCTCAGTGACAGGCCACTTGCCTAGCACATGCTAGGACCTGGGTTCCATCCCCAGCACCAGAAAAAATATACAGGGCTGAGAAGTAGCTCAGTGGCACGGCATGCACTTAACATGCATGAGGTTGGGGTCCAGTCTCCAGCACCCACATAAACACACTCCCTGATAAATGAAAAATGTCACTCCCTGATAAAATCCTTGAATGTTTCCTTTGTTGTTTAAAAAACAAAAAAACTGGGGCTGGGATTGTAGTTCAGTGGTAGAGCGCTTGCCTCGCATGTGTGAGGCCCTGGGTTTGATCCTCAACACCACATACAAAGCAATAAAATAAAGACATTGTGTCCATCTATTAAAAAAAAAAACAAAAAAAAAAAAAACTGGGGCTGGGATTGTGGCTCCGTGGTAGAGCACTTACCTCGCATGCATGAAGCCCTGGGTTCGATCCTCAGCACCACATACAAAGCAATAAAATAAAGACATTGTGTCCATCTACAACTAAAAAACAACAACAATAAAAACCCTGAATCCCTTAACAACTTTTCTCAGCTCCAGCTTCCCATGGGAGCTGCCCTTACCCAGCCACCCTGTGGGCTCACCTTGTGGGGCTCCCCCACTTGCTCTCTAAGCTCCAGGCATGTGACATGGTCTCATGCCATGGGCTTTGCCGTCTGCAGCCTTCATGGGTGCTGTTCTTTCCTTCTTTTACTTGACTCCTTAACCTCCTGGCCTCAGTTTTGATGTCTCTTCTGCTCTCCCAGGACTGAGTTGAGACCCCTGTGTTATGCTTTGTATAGCTCTCTACATCTCTCTTTTATAAAAATCCCTAAATAATTTTAATTATTTCTTAAATGTCTCCTTTCCCTGCTAGAATCAGTTCCTAAATAACTGGGACCATATCGTTCTTATTCCTGAGCAGCTACTCTGCGATCAGGGCTGAGAGCGGCTCTCAATGCATACATGTTGTCCACATGAGTGATTGTCACCCTGCCCTTAAGCAGGGACATGGTTAGTGATTGAGGGGAAATGACACAGAATTGCTTCTAAATCGCAGAATCAGAGCAAAGATTAAACAGCCCTGTGATTTACTTCTGAGTGAGTTTCAGATGAGGAGCTCCTGATGAGGGGAGAATAAGTTACAAAGCATTGTCATTTTGCTGTCTGGGGCCAGCGGTTCATCAAACCCCTGTGGGGCCCAATTCCCACGTGGGGAATAAACAAGGTGACATCATGGTGACACACTCCCGAGGGATGGCGCAATTCTGCCAGCTCCATTTGCTGGTTGGAAGAGGCCGTCTGTGGCCTCTTGGGCTACTAATCATCTCTGTAAGGCTCATGATTCTGTAGCTCTCCAGGGGTGGGTGACAAACTTCAGTCTCTCAGTCCCTTTGCCCTCCTTGTGGCCTCCTGGATCTAGCCTGCTTGTCTGGGGTGATGGTCTCCATGGTATATTCAGAGTTCCAGGAGAACCGTGCCCTTATCACTGGTTTTCAAACCTTGAGACCTTTCAGAATGTCCCCCTCACTTGGCTTTCAACCTAACAGCTAACCTCCCTGTGGTACATCCCAATTTGTAAACCTTTTCATTTTTCCTCTCGCATTTGATCCCCAACCTTATGTTCACGGAAGGAAGGAGATACAGTGAAGATTGTGTGTCGTCTGGGTACACAGAGACTCAGCTCCGTGACCTGGTCAAGTTCTTCTTCACTCTTCATATTTTAGTTGTCTGCAAAACAGAATAATAATAGTAACACTGTCACAGTTAAATTTGCAAAAGTTAACTGAATACATGTACCAAGCTACATG
The DNA here is from genome assembly GCA_004024805.1 of Geosciurus inauris. Lineage (NCBI taxonomy): Eukaryota > Metazoa > Chordata > Mammalia > Rodentia > Sciuridae > Geosciurus > Geosciurus inauris. The sequence goes on from PVHX01000226.1 coordinate 260,912, forward strand.
TTGCCAGCTGATGTCATCACTAAGTGTTAACTGTTTTTATTACTGTGATTATTATATAGTATTTTTCATGAGAAGAAATGGGATCTATTCGAAAGAACGTGGACTTTGGAATCTGGAAGACTGGATTTCTGTCCTGGCTGTATCAGTGTGAGTTCAGGTAACTTATTTAGCTTCTTAGAGTGTCAATTTGCTCATACATAGCATAGCAATTAATACTACTGACCTCAAAAAGAGGCATTGTGAGTATTAATCAAGATACTACTTAGAAAACTCCTAGTGAAGACCAGGCAGAGTGGATGCGCTGTAAATGATAGTTCCCGCCTACTCCTCAGCATGGGAAGCACATCACTTCCAATGCATAATAGAAGAGAAATTACACTCAGGTTACCTGGCAAAGGGAGGTCAAGGAAGAGGGAAAAGGGCATGCTATCAGATTCTGTTGATAGCATCCAACACGCAGTTATCCAATGAGTCTAGCATTGAGTATCAAGGGCAGAGAAGGGGAGCTAACATTTATTGAGTACCTACTATGTTCCATGCACTTTATCTAAGCCATTTGAGCCTGAAAAAGACCTGCAAGGAGTTCCATTTTCTCCCTATTATAATAATACGGGGCCATGATAATGTCATTTATAGGGATGAAAAGACGGTAGCCAGAAGGAAGGAGGAAGGAGAGATGTTTTATGGGGTGAAATCATTGCATGGCATGGCTGGGAATGAGGAGCAGGCAGACCCTGTAGGAGTGGAAGGATTGGCACTGAAGAGGTGTGTGGGAAGAGAACAGAACGTGGAGAGTCCTTTGCAGCTCTGTGGTCCCCTCATAGTGACAGAAGAGGTACATTACCAAGCAGCTTTAGCGTGAACCATTGAACACACGTTGACCACGAGGGAATGACGGCACATGGCTGTCCTCTTCTGGTACAAGCTGGACATCCTGACCTTACAGCATACAGGTTGCTTGGAGTATTCAGAGATCGTTCTGTTTGTCCTCCTTCCTTGCCCAGCTCCTGATGTATGTACTTGGATCACTGCCCCCTCCTTTACAGTTAAGCCTTTCACCTTGACCTTCTCTCTTTATCTCTCCTCAGGCAGCCCCCTTCTACTCTGTTACTCCTTCCACATTCCTTCCCCAGCAGCCAAACTTCCTCCTTTCTGCTGGCTTTGCTTGTGAGAGGATCCATCATGAATGGTCCTGGGCCATTGGGAGAGACATCTACAAGATCCAGACATCTTACAAAACCTAGATAGTGGCCCTCTTTGCATTCCTTCCATGTGTTTGGTATGCCAAACCTTATCTCTGGTACCTTGACTTCCATTCTGAAGGCATTCTCTGTTATTTCAGCTTAGGTGTCTTGCCAAGGCTGGGGAAAATGTAGCTGAGAGAAGAAGGAAGGGGAAAAAAAAAATTGGATTCCACCACCTCACGAGCAGGAATTTTGACTCTTCCAGGTGCATCCCAGGCAGTCTCCCATCTTAGCAAGTTCACCCTGGTGGCAGTGTGAAGAGCATATTGAGGGGAACAGAACTCAGGCAGGGGGTATGATCAGGGGTCTGTTGTAGCTCCCCAGGGGAGAGCTGTGGTCGTCTGGTTTATATGGTCATCTGGATTTCCATCTTGGTTTTCTTAGTGACCCTCTGTGCGACTTTGGGGAAGTGACTTAACTTCTTAGACCTTCAATTTGCTATCAAGGATAGTGATTAATACTATTGACTTCCAAGAGTCACTGTGAATATGAACTAAGGCAAGTGGTGTAGTCTGAACATTATTTGTCCCCTTGGAAAACTTTGATTGAAAATTTAACCACCTTAGTGAGGTATGAAGGGAGGGACTTAATCTGACTATGGTGTTTGTAGGTGGGGCCTTTGGGAAGTGTTTAGGATTAGATAAAGTCATCAGGGAATCTTCCTAACCCCCACCATGATGAAATACTGGTGATAATAAGAAGAGAGAGTTGCTGGGTTATGGCTCAGGCAGGGGTTGAGTGGGTGCTTAGCATGCACAAGGCCCTGGGTTCCATCCCCAGTACCACACACACACACACACACACACACACACACACATGCACACACAAATAGAGACAGAGAGAACATGACAATACACACATGTTCCTGGTCTCTCACTGTGTGATGCCCTATATCATCTTGGGTCTCTCCAAATAAGAAAGCCATCATCAGATGTGACCCCTTAACCTTGGTCCAGAACCATAATCTAAATAAATATCTTTTCTTTATAATTTATCCAGACTCTACTATTATGTTATTTGCAACAGAGAATGGATCTTAAACCGTGAAGACAATGAGGAAAAGAGACAGATATGAGGAATGCTTACGAGGTTGAAAGAATTGATTGGCTGAAGCTGGTAGGACAGAGGGAGGAACTCACAGTGACACACTGGTCTCCAGGTGGTTCTCTACATGACAGGTAGTGTTGGCAACTGAGCTGGAGATGTAAGGAGTGGAGCAGATCAATGAGATGATGCTGGAGAGCTTCGCACAAGTTTGAGGAGCTCATGAGATAGCAGCTGGAAAGTCTAGCAGATGTTCGATACTTGAGTCCAAAGCCCAAGAGAGAAGTCTGGGTTGCCAACTGAGAGTAACCAAGATCCCTCCAAGTAAAATGAGAAGAGTAGAGTGGACAGCCACAAATACAGGGCAAGTGAAAAGCATCAGCTCACACACAAAAAATACACAGTGTTCAGGAAAATTAGGAGACCGTGAAGCATCCCATTACATTGAGCATAAATATGAAGTCCTTCTTGCTGCCCACAGGGCCCAGCAAACTCTGGCCTTCCCATATTATCTTATCCCTTGCCCTTTCTGTCCTGACTCAGATCTGATCCACAACCTTTGTCTTTCCTTGGGTGCAATGAATATTTTCCTTTTTGCTATGGTTTGGATATGTTTGTTCCTCAAATTTCATATGTGGAAAACATAACCCCCAACTCATAGGGCAATGTTACCTAGAGGTGAAGCCTTTAGAAGGTAATTAGGATTAGAAGTGGTCATGAAGGGGAAAGCCTTAACTGCTTAATAAGGCGAGACCCCAGTTAGCATGCTTGGCTCTGCCTCTCCATGTTGTGATACAGCACGAGGCCCTTCCAGATGCTGGCATCATGCTCTTGCACTCCCTGGCCTCCAGAACCATGAGCTAAACAAACTTCTGTTCTTCATAAATTACCAAAGTTTGGTATTTGGTTATAGCAACAGAAAACAGACTAAGACACCTGTTTTAGGTCTGCTCCTCCCAGGTCACCGCCTCCCAGGAAGCCATTCTTGACCGTCCTATCTATGGCAGCTCTCTATTCCTCCTGACTATCACTTCACCTTGATTCATGTCCTTTGGATCTCATAGCACTACCTGAACCCTTTTAAATATTTATTTGCTTATTTGTCTCTCTGTGTATCCCTCACTGAAATGAAAGCTCCATAGGGACCATGACCTTATCTGCCTTGTTCATCTCTGTATGCTCAGCACCTACCAGAGTGTCTGGCACCCACCTGCAGAATGAATGAAGGGACTAGAGAAGGGTGCTGCTCCAAAAGCCTAGAGCAGTGGTTCTCTCTCAGGGCTGCTGCATCAAAGTCACTCATGAAGCTGTGAGCCTACAGATGTTTGTACCCTACCCCAGTCTCCTACCCATCAAATTAGAATCCCCTCAGAATTGGCAAGTGTAAAATGATCCACTTTGGTAGACTCCGATGACAGGCAGGGTCAAGGACAATTAGAGTACAGAATTTCAAGATGCCGCAACAGTGGCAAACAAAGAAGGGGGTTTCAGCAATGAAGGGCCGACAGCACACACTTGAACACTTCAGGGTTAAGCTAGTGTATTGGTCTGTTTTCCGTTACTAAAACAAAACACCGGAGGCTGAGTACTTATAAAGAAAATAGGTTTATATAATTTTAGAGGCTGAAAGTCCATAGAGCATGCCACTGACTCTGGCAAGGGCTCTTTTCACTATATCCCACCATGGTGGGAACCTGTGGGAAGGGGAGAGATCACATAGCAAGAGCATGGGGAAGGGCCCATCTTTTGACTTATTAGGTCCCAGTGCTAGAAAGTCTCCCCATCTCTTAACCTTGCCACAATGGGGACCCATCTTCTAAAACATGAATCTTTGGGGGACATACTCAAACTCTATCCCAGCCAGAGCAGCTGGTCAGTTCAAAGTCTGCAACATGCTGTTCTGAAAGAAATACACAGGTTGCCTTCCAGAGTCGACCTCATCTTCTCCTACCCACAGGACCCCAATTGTCAATTGGGGCATTTATTCCACCCCATTCTCAGTCATGAGGTTGGATACAACTCGTCTACCCAGGTCAGGCTCTGACTCATCACAGGGATGTACTTACCTCCTACATCATTTGACTCAGTGCTACACTTGTGAACACACCAAAGCCGAGGGCATCCAGGATGCATTCTCAGGATCTAAAGTAAAAATGTTGTGTTATGGGCTGGGATTGTAGCTCAGCGGTAGAGCGCTTGCCTCGCATGCGTGAGGCCCTGGGTTCGATCCTCAGCACCACATACAAACCAATAAAATAAAGACATTGTATCCAAAATAAATAAATAAATAAATAAATAAATAAATAAATAAATGTTGTGTTATCAGCTCCTTGTCACTGTGGCCAAATACCTGACAAGAGCAACTTAGAGGAGAAACTATTTATTTTCACTCACGGTTTCAGAGGATCCAGCCCATGGTCAGCTGACTCCAAGGCATCATGACAGAAGGACTTGGCAGAGGAAAGCTGCTGAGCTCATGGCAACCATGAAGGAGAGAGGGTGGGGAGTGGGGAATGGGCCAGAGACAGATACAGTCCCCAAGGGTATGCCCAAGTGACTTCCAGCCATGCCCCCCACCTGCCTAGTTACCATCCATCAAATAGATTAATCTATGGGTGAGGGTGCAGCCCTCAGGATCCAACCATTTCTCCTTTGAACATTCCACATTTCCTAACATGTGAACTTTTGGGGGGGGAACATTACAGATCCAAACCATAACAAATGTCTTCTGTAGATTCCCAGAAGAGATTCTTCCTCTGGATGTGGTGTTGTGAGAATCGGCAACCTGGACCCAGGGCAGTCATTTTGCTGCCACAAAAATCAGAGAGCATTTTAATGCATTTTGATCCTCAGGTAAATGAGGCCCCATGGAAGAGAGAGCTGAGGGAAAATGTAAGGGGGGCCTTGGTGAGAGGTGGGATCCGTAGGAACAATCCCCATTTGGAGCCAGTTCCCTATGAATGCCTCAGTTGCATATTTCAATAAATTCTTCTTATGGATTACCATGGTTTAGATGTGTTTTTCCCCCCAAGAGTTCATCTGTTGGAGGCTTGGTCCCCAGTAATGTTAAGAGATGGTTGGACCCTTAAGAGATAAGGCTTAGCGGGAGTTAATTTGGTCACTGGGGACACTTTCATCAGAAGGGAGTAGTAGAATTTATGGGGGTTTGTCTCTTTGGCTTCCTGTCTTGTGATGTGATGACTTCCTCTTTCATGGGCTCCCACCATGATCTATCTGCCACAAAGTCTTCACCAGAGCCAAACTGACCTTGTGCCACATTGTTTGGAATTTCAACCTCCCAAGCTGTGAGCTAAATAAACATTCTTTCTTCACAGAATATCTACTCTCAGGTATTTCATTATAGTAACAGAAAATGGACTAAACCATGGTTGAAAAAATCCTAACAGATATAATGAATATGCCAACCTATGTATCTGATGAGTCAAGGGTGAACTGGGATTTAGCTTGTTGAGGCCCAGACTCTTCAACAGATTTTACTGAGCAAAAGTGTGAACCCAAACCACAAGACTTCAGTTACTAGAATGAAGTGAGCAGTCACAAAATCTGTCAGGGGCAGTCAATATGTGTAAAGATGGTTAGCCCTGACCCTAAAGTAGGTTTGATTCTAGAAAGTGAATCTTTTAGAACTGCCCAGCACAGAGAAAGCTTTATAGAAAGAGACACTCCATGAAGTCTTCGGCCCACATGGACACACGTGGATGCTCAGATGTTTTAGTATCTAAATGGCCATGGTAGTCTCAATAACCAAAGCTGACTTTTGATATCTTTGGCAGCCAACATAGGAGCAAGCAGATCCACCAGATCTCAAGCTACCCTCCCATTTTTTTTTGGTACCGGAGATTGAACTCAGGGGCACTTGACCACTGAACCACATCCCCAGCCCTGTTTTGTGTTTTATGTAGAGACAGGGTCTCACTGAGTTGCTTAGCACCTCGCCATTGCTGAGGCTGGCTTTGAACTCGCGATTCTCCTGTCTCAGCCTCCCAAAGTGCTAGGATTACAGGAGTGAGCCACCATGCCTGGCTCATTTATTTTTTCCACATCTGAATGTCCTACATCTGTTTTGGGTTGCACATTGTGTTTGGGTATTTATGCTTTGATTCATGCTAACTTCTCATATTATGGAATTGATCTGTGTTGAACACCACTGTAAACAAAAACAACTAGACACAGAAAATGGGGTCTGAGAGAGAAAAATGTGGGCTGAGAGAGAAAAAGAAAAATACAGAAAAGAAAATCCCAGCAGATCCTCACTAATTCTAGTAACAATGGATTGCTCCCCAGTCTTATTCACATGAAAGCTGAAGATTCCATGGACTCTTTTGGGGATGCCCATCATTGAAAAAAAAACAAAAAACAAAAAACCAGAAGAAACAGGCTCTGGTGGCCAGGACCCAAGGATTATGAATATAGCATTCCACTGCCAGCTCTGCAGCCAAAAGAATATAGACTTTGGAGACAGGTTTAAGTTCAAGTCCAAGTTCTACCACTCACTGGGTATGATTTAATAAATCTGAGCCTCTCTGCTCAACTGTAAATATGAGTACAAGGAAATCGACTAACTTGAGGATTAAATATTATCACATGAGGGGGCAAGCAGGATTCCCCTGCAGCTCCAGGCTCTCCTATCATAGAGAGGTTCCAATCTCACATCCTCCACTGCTCCATCCAGACGACCCCTCTGGCTCTCACAAATATCAATGTCTGTTCCTTTTCTTTCTCTCTTGTTTTATGGCTGCATATAAACATAGAAAAAGCACCAAAAATTTTAATATGAGACATTTTAATTATTTTGAAGCTGAATAGTGGGATTGTAGTGTTTCAGTACCGAGTGGATTCTTCTCATTGATGTTCCACTAGCTGCTTTCCAGCTATTTAGAAGTATAATTTAGATAGATTTTAAAGTGTACGGTTTCAAGGACTTCTGATAAACAAATATACTTATGTAGCCACCAATCGAGATAAACTCTTTCCACCTTTCCAGAATGTTTCTATATACCTTATTGCAGTCAGTCTCTCATAAGTCCTATCCCAGATCACTACTGGTAGAATTTCTATCTTGACAGATCACTCTTTTCTAGAATTTCTAGTATAGATGAAATCATATTGCATGTGGTCTTTTGTAACTTTTTGTTTTCTCAGTATAAATTTTTTTTTTTTTTGGTACTGGTGATTGAAAAATTAAAAGGACTTGGGTGTAGCTCACTAGTAAATATCCCCTGGGTTTAATTCTGGGTATAAAAAACGAAGGAAAAAGAAAGTGAGTAGTATTCCATTGTAGGGATCTTCCACAATTTTTTAAAATATGTTTATCTGTTGATGAGCATTTGACCTGTTTTCAGCTTTTGACTGTCATAGATAAAGCTGCTCTGACATTTTTGTAACCTTTCATTTCTGTAGGATAAATTCTGTAGAATACCTGAGTCACAGGGTAAGCACATGTTTAAAATTTTGAAAATTTATCCAAAGCATCAGTGTATAAGAATTCCAGTTACTTTACATCTTTGCCAACACTCAAAACTCTCAGGCTTGTTTAGTTTTAGCCATTCTAGCAAATGTGAAGTGGAAACTCATTGCAGTTTGCCACTCACTTTAAAAAAAAATTACTTAAAATTTACCATCTTGACCATTTTCTGTGTCCAGTTCAGTGGTATTAAGTACCTTTACATGGTTGGGGACCATCACTACCATCCATCCAGAGAACTCTCTTTATCTTGCAATTTTTAAATTCTGTGTACATTGCCAAAGACAAATTATAACAAATGCAGGTTGATATCTCTCTCTCCCTCTCCCTCTCTCTCTCTCTCTCTCTCTCTATTTATTTATTTGTGCTGGGGTCAAACCCAGGGCCTCACCATGCTCTATCACTGAGCTATATCCACATCCCCTTTACCTGTTTTTTTCTTACCATTCTAGAATCAGGCAACACTCCATTCCATAAAACAGAATTAGTATTTCAACTCGCTGAGCAGAGGGAATTGGTTTTATAGACAAAAAGGCTGAATAAAGCAAAATAAAATACCAGAACCAAAAACCAGACTGGTCATTTCAAAGTTACTTTCTTTGTAAGGTGGGAATAGGGAGACAGAACAATAGAAAAGTAAATGGATGGTTAATGTCAGGTTGCTTGGGTTTACTTTTCGTTGTATGGATTAAAGCAGAGGAAGCTTCATGCTCATTGCATTCTCTCTCTCTTAGTTCCTTAGAAGCTCAAACACCACTTAATTTTAGTTTAGTGTCAGTAAGTTTTAGCACGAGTGACTCCATGTTGATTTTTGGTCTGGTCTACTGGGGCCTAGCACAGGAGCTTAGTCCAAAACAGTGGCCTCCTGTCATTTTTATTTAATATCTGTAAACACTAAATTTGTACTTCATTTCTCCACACCTCATAGCAACCACTGTTTACTTTCTGTGTCTCTGAATTTGGCTCCTTTAGGGAACTCAAATATGTGAAATTGTACGGTATCTCTCTTTTTCTAGCTTATTTCTCTTAGCATGATGTCCTCAAGGTTCATCCCCGTGGTAGCAGGTGTCAGAATGCCTTTCTTCTTTTATTTTTAATTTTTAAATTTCGTTCTAATTAGTTATACATGATAGCAGAATGCATTTTGGTTCATTGTACACAAATGCAACACAACTTCTCATTTCTCTGGTTGCACACAATGTAGAGTCGCACCATATGTGCAGTCATACATGTAACAATGCTCATTTCATTACACCATCTCTCCTGCCCCTACACCCCCTCCTCCTTCTCTCCCTCCCCTTTGCCCAAAGTTCTTCCATTCTCTCCACGCCCCCCCTCCCCATTATGGATCCGCATCCACTGATCAGAGAGAACATTCGACCTTTGGTTTTTTGGGATTGGCTTACTTCGCTTATTATGATGTTCTCCAACTCCATCCATTTACCTGCAAATGCCATAATTTTGTTCTCTTTTAATACTGAGTAACATTCCATTGTGTATATATATACCACAGTTTCTTTATCCATTCATCTACTGAAGGGCATCAAGGTTGGTTTAGCTATTGTGAATTGAGCTGCTTGAACATTGATGTGGCTGTGTCACTATAATATGTTGATTTTAAATCCTTTGTGTATAGATGGAGGAATGGGATGGCTGGGTCAAATGGTGGTTCCATTCCAAGTTTTCTAAGGAATCTCCATACTGCTTTCCATAGTGGTTGCACAAATTTGCAGCCCCACCAGCAATGAATGAGTGTGCCTTTTTCTCTATATCCTCACCAATACATTATTGCTTGTATTCTTGATAATTGCCAGAATGCCTTTCTTTTTTTTAAATATTTTTTTAGTTGCAGATGAACACAATACCTTTATTTATTTTATGTGGTGCTGAGGATCGAACCCAGTATCCCACACATGCAAGGCAAGCGCTCAACTGCTGAGCCACAACCCCAGCTCCCAGAATGCCTTTCTTTTTAATGCTGGATAATATTCCATTTTATGTGTGTATCAATTTTGTATATCAACTTACCTGTTAATGGCCCCTTCTGTTTTTGCTTCCACCTTTTGGCAATTATGAATAACGCTGCTATGAACATGGATGTACACATATCTCTTTTAATTTCACCTCTCAATGTTTGGGGTATGTGCTCAGAAATGTAATTCAACTTTTAATTTTTTTTAGGAACTGACATACCATGTTCTATAGTGACTGTAATTATAGCCATCATCGGGGTATAAGTCATTGTAGGTTTGATTTGGATTTATATTCCCTTTAATGTGGAGCATCTTTGTTTTTATTTGTTTGTTTCAGTGGTGGAGATCTAACCCAGGGCCTTACATATGCTAGTATGTAAGGCCTTTCTTGATGTGCTTATTGGCCATTTGTATACCTTCTTTGGAGAAATACCTATTCAAATCCTTTATCCATTTTTAAATCCAGTTTTTATTGTTGTTGTCATCACTTATGGCACTAGCTTTTAAACCGTGCTTCTCTTAGTAGTGTTATTCTATTTTACAGTTAAAGAAACTTTAGTGTTTTCTTGTGTGTGTGTGTGTGTATTGCTGGAGATGGAACCCAGGACTAAGCATGTGCTCTAATACTGAGCTATATCTCCAACCCAAGAAATTAACAGTTCTGGGTGGTAGAGTGACCGTAATAGTACTAGCCACAAGCTTTGGTCATCTCACCAAAGATAAACATAAGTGATCAATTCATTGGAATCTTGATTGAACATATATACCAAGAGCAACAGAAGGGTGACAGATGCTGAGGAAACCAGATTTACAGTTCCATGAGGGACAAAAATAAAGAGGCAATGATAATACAGTGTGACAGGTGCCATAACAGGGAAGAACCTGATGCTAGTAAGGTATATTTGGGAACTGAAAGCAGTTTAGAATAGCCAGGGCACTGATAGAAGGACTGGCTGGAAAATGAGCCTAGACAGGGGATTCGTTTTTAGCTGTGAACAACAGACTCCTCTTGAGCTTATTCACTCAGAAAATACATCTGTAAAAGAATATTAGGTAGTTTACATCTCCAAGAGGACCAGAGAATGGGATATGGAGGCCACAACCAGAAACAAAGTCCCCCAAAATCATCCCCCAGGACTCTCAGCAGAGATTCCATTGCCACTGCCCTGCTGGCCAAGACACAGAAGCTCACTGGTTGTGGTGACCGGTATTGCTGCTCCCTAGGAGTTCTGTTGTCATCAGACTTCAGATCAATTCCCTGGAGCACCTGCTCCCAGGCATAACCCACTTCTGAACAAAGTCTGCCATGGCTGTGTCTGATTGGTAGAGATGAAGCTCCCCAAGGAAAACGGAGGTTGGGAAACTGAATTGCTCAAGCTTCTATCTTCAGTGAGCAGGACCTATTGGAAAGGTAGCACCCCAATCATAAGAAGAGGTTTGCATCTAGTTTGGATCTGGAATGTCTCCCAAAGGCCCAAGTGTACAAGACTTGGTTACTAGCCTGTAGCACTACTGGGAGATGGTAGAATCTTTAGGAGGTGGAGCCTAATGGGAGAAAGTTAGGCCATGAGGTTATGCCTTAAATAGGATTTTTGGATGCCAGCCACATTCCTGTCTCTCTTTTACTTCCTGGCCAGCATGAGGTAAGTAGGCCCCCTCTACCATGTGCTCCTACCATGCTATACCATATGGTCACAGGTCCAAACCAACAGGGCCAAGCAAACATGAACTTAAACCTTGAAATCATGAGCAAAAATAGATCTTTCCTTTTTGTGAGTTATTTCAGGTATTTTTCTAAATGAGGTGACTTTTTTATAGCTTTATTTAATTAATTTATTTGTTTACTTATTTATTTATTTTTTGGTACCAGGAATTGAACTCAAGGATACTCGACCACTGAGCGACATCCCTAGCCCTATTTTGTGTTTTATATAGAGACAGGGTCTCACTGAGTCACTTAGCGTCTCGCTGTTGTTGAGGCTGGCTTTGAACTCGCGATTCTCCTGTCTCAGCCTCCCAAAGTGCTGGGATTATAGGCGTGCACCATCGCGCCTGGTTTTATTCATTTATATTTATGTGGTGCTGAGACTTGAACCCAGGGCCTCACATGTGGAAGGTAAGCGCTCTAGCATTGAGCCACAACCCCAGCCCTGTTTCAGATTTTTTTTTTTAATATTTTTTTAGTTGTAGATGGACACAATGTCTTTATTTTATTGTTTTGTATGTGGTGCTGGTGATCGAACCCAGGGCCTCACGCATGCGAGGCAAGCGCTCTACCGCTGAGCCACAATCCCAGCCCCTCAGATATTTTTGAAAGATAAAAAGTTGACTAACAAAAGTTTCAAAAAGTGGTGATATGTTCTTTTTTCGTAAATTTTTTTTAGTTATAAATGGACACAATACCTTTAATTAATTAATTAATTTATTTGTGTGCTGAGGATTAAACCCAATGCCTCACATGTGCTAGGCAAGCACTCTACCACTGAACTACAACTTCAGACCCTGTTGATATGTTCTTGTATAAAAATTTGTACACAAGTGTTCATTGTTCACAGATGTTCAACTCTGTTTGCAAGATCCCCAAACTATAAATAGTCCAAATGTCTATCAACTGGCGAATAGTTTTTTTTTTTTTTTTTTTGGTACCGGGGATTGAACTCAGGGGCACTCGACCACTGAGCTACATCCCCAGCCCTATTTTTGTGTTTTATGTAGAGACAGGGTCTCACTGAGTTGCTTAGCACCTCGCCATTGCTGAGGCTGGCTTTGAACTCGCGATTCTCCTGTCTCAGCCTCCCTGAGTGCTGGGATTACAGGCTTGAGCCACCGCGCCCGGCTCCAACTGGCGAATAGTTAAGCCAACTGTGGTCCATCTATATGTGTTGCTCAGTAATAAAAGGAACAAATACATAACAATACATAATAACTTGGATGAATATTCAAGATATTTATGCTGAGAGAAGGATCCCAGTCCCCCAAAATTATTCCCATACCATATGACTCCATTTATATAACATTTTGAGATGGCAAAGTTTTACAAATGGAGGGCGGATTGGTATTTACCAGAAGTCAGGGATAGGGAGAAGGGCCACAGTGGGAAGAAAGAGAATATGGTTACAGGAAAGGAAGGGATCCTTGTATTAATGGAAATGTTCTAAGTCTTGAATGTGGAGGTAGGTACATGGACCTACATACATGTTAAAAAGGTATAGAACTAAGCCGGGCACAGTGGCACAAGCCTGTATTCCCAGCACTTCAGGAGGCTGAGACAGGAGAATTGTGAGTTCAAAGCCAGCCTCAGCAATGGTGAGGCGCTAAGCAACTCAGTGAGACCCTGTCTCTACATAAAACACAAAATAGGGCTGGGGATGTGGCTCAGTGGTCAAGTGCCCCTGAATTCAATCTCCAGTACCAAAAAAAAAGGTATAAAACTGAACACACCCACGTGTGCACTGCTTTGGTCTGAATATGTGTGCTTTCATTGGAACTTAACCCCCAAGGTGATGGTACAAAGAGATGAGTCCTTTTGGGGGTGATTCAGACACCTTAAGGATGGGATTAGGTGCCATTCACAGATGAGCCCGAGAGAGTGAGTTCAGTCCTCTTGCTCTTCTACCTCTGCCAACAGAAGACACAGCAACAAAGCACCATCTTGGAAGCAGAGAGCAGCTCTCACCAAGCCAGTGCCTCGGTGTTGGACTTCTCAGTCTCTGGAACTGTAAGAAGTAAATTTCTGTTCTTTATAAATTATTTAGTCTGAAATATTTTGTGATAGCAGCATGAACAGATTTGCACACACATGCATGCATAAACATATAGGCATAAATGCATACAACTAAAACTGGGGGAAATTGAGTACAACTGGTAGATGGCATAGATCCAGTGTCCTGGTTGTGATATTGTATTGTAGTATTAGATGATGTTACCATTGGAAAAAATGTACATGGGGCCTCTCTGTATTACTTATTACAACTACCTGTGAATCTACAATTATGCCCATAGAAAAATAGAAAAGGAAAAAAAGTAAAAAACAATGGGAAGCCAGAAAACACTAGAGGATTGGGACTTTATTTTAAGAGCTGTGAGCAACTATTGAGGGATTCTCAGCAGGTGTGACACATGTCTTCATTTAGTTTCTATTTTTTTATCCAGTGCTAGGATAATATTATCCTGGCCTAACTTACAACTGTGACATTTAAATTTAAAATAAAGTGTAAAAGATCTGCTTTTTTTTAAGCCTCTCGTGATTTTCCAGATTTTCTAGGAAAGCAATTTTAGGCCTAGCATATGTGCTCTGATTCCTCCTGAAGCAGAAATAATAAGGAAGGATTCTTTATTTAATTCCTTCCACAAATGTTTAGTATGCATATGCTATGGGTCAGGCTCTGTGCCAGGCACTGTAGATTCAGTGAGGAATAAGACACAGTCTTACCTTTGAGAGGCTTCATTGTTAACCCCTTGGAGAAAAAACAAAACAAAACAAAAAACAATGAGTCTAATAAGAAAAGGATTTATTTGAGCCTCATGTAATCCAAAGTCTAGGGATGAAGGTGTAAAGTTGATACAGTGGTCCCCAGATATTGTGAATATCCTAGGCTCCTGCTATCCTTTGCTACACCATCTTTAGCATGTCTTCCAACCTCAAGATCATCGTGGACATCTCAATTCATCATAAGGAGTGTATTTTTTTATATACATATAGTCTTTAGTTGTAGGTGAACACAATACTTTATTTTTATGTGGTGCTGAGGATCGACCCCAATGCCTCACATGTGCCAGGCAAGTGCTCTACCACTGAGCCACAACCCCAGCCCCATAAGAATTGTATTAGTCCATTTTCAGTTACTAAAATGAAACACTTGAGGCTGAATACTTTATAAAGAAAAGAAGTTTATTTAGCCCATAGTTCTGGAGGTCAAGGACATACACTGGTAAGGATCTCAGGGCAGATGGCATTTCAATGGTGCGAGCACCACCATTGATTTAGTATATCTGGGATGGTGCTGGAGAATTTGTATTTATATTTTCAACAAATGCCCTGCAGTTCCCATTTTGGGAATCACATGTATAAGTAGTAGAAAGTGAACAGAAGATTTTACGTGAGGGAATAAAGTCATTAGTTTTTCAGGAGGATCACCCATGAAATTAACCTAAAGATGGATTTATTTCCTACAAAGGTTAAATCCCTCAGATATAGCAGCTCCCTTTTAGCATAGCCTTTAAAGGAAGGCAGCTGCCCTTAAGGCATTACACTGTTCAGCACATACGGTATCTTTGTTTTTTGTTGCTATAACTGAATACCCGCGACTGGGTAATTTATAAAGAATAGAGGTTTATTTAACTCATGGTTCTGGAGGTTGGGGAGTCCAAGAGGATGGTGCCAGCATCTGCCTGGTATCTGATGTGTTCTTCTTGCTGCATCATAACCTGACAAAAGGCCTCACATGGTGAGACAGAGGAAGTGGGCTAGCTCTTCCCTGTTCTTATAAAGCCACTAATGCCATCATGAGGGCCCCATCCTCAGAACCTTACCAACTCTTTTTTTTTTGGTACTGGAGATTGAACTCAGGGGCACTCGACCCCTAAGCCACATCCCCAGCCCTATTTTGTGTTTTATGTAGAGACAGGGTCTCACTGAGTTGCTTAGCGCCTCACCGTTGCTGAGGCTGGCTTTGAAATCGCGATTCTCTTGTCTCAGCCTCCCAAAGTGCTGGGATTACAGGCTTGCGCCAGCTCTCACCAACTCTTAATTACTTCCCAAAGGCCCCCACCCCATACCATTAACATGATTTTGGAGATTATGTTTTCAACACATGAACTTTTGGGGGACACATTCAAACCATAACATATGGTGTTAAGAACAAAGAGTTCAGGGGACTTGGTTCCTGTTCCATCTCTGTGACCATCTGGCTGTATGAACTTGGCCAGATGTGTTAATCTGAATGTCAACTAGGACATCAGTAATAATAATCAGTAAGATTTATTGAACAATTACATAGATCATCTTATTTAATACAATTTTCCTAAAAGGTGAATCCTGTTGTTCCATTTTACAGGTAAGAAAATGAAGTCTCAGAGGTAAAATAAGTGACTCAAGATTGTAAGACTGGTAAGGGGTAGAGCTGAGATCCAAAGCCATGTTTTTTACTTTAAACTCAAAGCTTATACATCTAACTACTTTGTCATGATTTCTGAAACTGGAGTTTACAAACATAGTCATTGGAATTTCTGAGTTGTCTATGAGAGTTTTAAAAGTTTAGTATTTTTTATGTTTATGATTAAATCATTGATATAAGCACATATTGGATCATGTGGACAACTTTTCTAGCTGATTTCAGGCCTGGCGTTTACATTGGCATTGGAATCAAGTAAAACAATTTTAATTGTCCCAACTTAACGACAAAAGAACACTGTAGTCTTCATTTGTGAATTATGTGCCCAGCAAAGAGCAAATGCCCTGAAAACAGAGTGTACACAGGAAGTACATGAATGGAACAGAGAGGAGAGGTGTGGAGTTCAGTCACCAAGCGGCCCATGGCAGTAAAAAATGTAGCCACAGGAGCCTAGGTCAGTGAGTTTCACATCCACATAACAAACAGCTATTTAGTTTCACAGAACAGCATCATCTGTCATATCGAGTTAATGTTCATTTCAACAGTGCAGATTTGGTAGTGTTACTTGTATTTAGCTGGCAAATGTGTTTGTGTTTTATAGTGGCTTTAAGCTGCAAGCCTCTGAGGAGTTTATTGTTGGTTTTATGATGTACATATGTGAGTTACGTGAGAACAAAACTAATGTAAGTCAACTCTTGGAGTCCAAGGGAAATTTTGTTTTTTTAATGGGGGTCTGCAGATTGCTTAAGATTAAGCCAGGGTTTGGGTTACAGGCAACAGAAACGGTATCTGGTTAATATAAGCAGAGATGGAGTTTATTTGGTGGGTACTGGGTAGCTGAGGAACAGATGGGAAGACTAGAAAATCAGACTCAGAAAGTGGTTAGGTGGTAAGATAGAGTGCTATACCTGGAACCACCTGGTATAGACAAACTCCTGACTCCCAGTACTGGAATAACCACCTCTGTGCAGTGTGAAAATTCTAGGACTCAATGCCATTACCACCAAGCCTTAGGCCATTCCCTCAAGAGTTAAGACCCTGAGCAAGAACACCAAGCTGTCTGAGCCTACCTCTTAGCCCCAGGGTAGGACTCTCTGGCTCCCTTTGGCTTCTGTAGACCCAGTCCATGGAGAATATCCCCAGCTAGGAAGAGAGGGAAGATACTGGGGAGCCAAAACCCAGCCAATGTCCTCTAGACACAGTCTCCTATAAAACAGAAAATGGGACCAATTTCAGAAATGTCAGCATTAAATAAGATAACTCATGGACAGCAACCATGAAGTCCTTTCCACAGGTTTGCTGGTCACTGGAGCAACTCCAGTGAGGCCCCACTGTGATCAAGAACAGCGACGAAAGGCCCAGACCCCACACTGGTGTTCTTGTTTAGTAGCCCCATCATAGTGGGTATATCAGGAGGGAACCACCCACGGTAACTGAACAGGCCTGAGAGACAAGGCGCCATCTTGGAAGCAGAAAGAAGGCCTCACCAAACACCAGTGCCCGTGCCTTGGTCCTGGGCTTCCTAGCCTCTAAAACGCTAAGAAATAAATTTCTGTTCTTTATAAATTACCAAGTCTAAAATATTTTTACCTAAACTATATCTTCCTTGATAAAAAGGATCTTCTTTCTATTTAAACCCTCTTTTTTTTTCTGTTATTTACAAAAAACAAGCTAATAGAAGGCCTCTGGCTTGGGTTTTGGAGTTGAAATTTGGAAAACAAAGTGTTTATCAGAGCAGCGTTTTTGTCGCCGTCCTCCTGAGCTAATCGGTTTGGCTCTGAGCTTGAGGGATGGGAAGCGTTTGTCCAGGTCTTTGATGGCACTTGCTAAAAATGCCGCCCTGCGGTGCTTCACATGTGGCTGCAATTAACTGTGTAGAAAACCTGCTGCACCAGGGGAAAATCGTGTATTTTGTGCTCCGCATTACAAAACAGTTCCCCCTTTCTTGTTTTGGTCCCAAATCCTCACTTTGAAGGTGTTTCATTTTGGCAACTGCACAGGAAGTTCCTGATGGTGCATTGCTTTCTTTGCAATAATTCCTGCACCGGGAAACAGGTTTGTTTTTCTCCCTCCTTCTCGAGTTACACAAAGTTGTTGGTGGAAAACTGCTCTGCTTTGTCTACTGCATGACCTGCCCTTGCCCCCACCTCTCTGACCCCATCTCTACCGCTCTTCCCCCATACCCACCTCAGTCCAGCTGCACTGGCCTCCTGGCTGGTTTTGGATCCTGCCAGGTACTGTCCTACCACTGGGCCTTTGCACTCGCTGTGCCCTCACCTAGCACATCATAGTCTTCCCCATGGTACACATGTGATTTGCTCCCTCAGCTTCATTAAGGTTTCTGCTCAAATGTCGCCTTCCTATAAAAGTCTAGTTACTTCTAGTAATTCCATCCTCCACCCTGCTGATACTTTCTCATTCATCTTGCACTACTGTTTTCCAGGGCACCTGAAACACTATCTATTTAATTGTTTATTTGTTTATTATCTGGCTTCTACTAGAATGCAATACTCATGAGGCTGAGACTGTCTTGTTCCTCAGCTTATCATCACTACCCAGCATATAGCAGGCATTCAATAAACTGTGTTGAGGATGGGCTGGAGCACTTGTCTAGCTTGCACAAGGCCCTGGATTCAGTCTCCTGCACTGCCAAAAAAAAAAAAATAATAATAAGACCAGAAACCCCAAAACACCATGTTAATGAGAGAATTCATATAATTGTTAAGAACTATCATTTAATAAATTACAAACGTTATCTAACATACAAGAGTGAAGTTAACATTGATGTAGTAAAGTGAAGGAGGTTCAGTGGCAATGAAGGGCCCAGACCACTGTAGGAGGAGGTGATGCTGAGGATCAGAAACTACTGGGTCAAGGGGAAAATACAATATTTAAATCTTTAGTCTTGACTCCACTGGATCCCTGGCTCATGTCCCAAGTGCCTTTCCAACATCTGCTTTTGGATGTCTCATGAGCAGCTCACACAATGTGTGAGCAAAATGGAACTCTTAATTTTCCCCTACCTCCAGTAAAAATCTGTTTCTTTCTCAACTTCCCATTTTGGTTAATGACCACCTTCCACCTTTTCTCAGGCCAAAAGCCAGACTTAGGGGCCTCATATTCCTTCAGTCACCACTTGCAACCTACCAGAGAGCTTGATGATGCTCCCTGACTCGGATGACCAGCTGACCACCAAAGATCTGTATTCTGTTTCCATAGTGCAGAGCTGTTGACAGGCAGTAGCAGCCCACAAAGAAACCAAGTCTCCTAGTCCCTCTTTATTCGTGTGAGGCCACAGGACTAGTTCTCATCCACGGAATAGAAATAGCGGTGTGTGCAACAACCTGGCCCATGCCGTTAAGAAGCAAGGATGTCTTCTTCACACTCTTTCTCTGGCTGGATGAAGAAAACTCTGGGGCCCCAGAAGCTGGAAGAGTCCCAAGACAGCAGAATCCTGGATCCCTGAGTTACTCCTTGGAGGAGAGTCACTGTCTCTTCCAGAGCCACCTATTTAGACTTGATGTAGAAACCCATCAAGATTTTAGAGTTCATTTGCTGTGGTTGCTGGTGTTACCTTAACGAGTTCATCTGCCTCCAAAATATATCCACTAATCTGTCCACTTCGTTTTATTGATCTTCCTTTTATTTTGAACCACTGTCTTCTCTCTCCCGAAAGATTGCAAAAGTGCAACATCTCCTTGCTTTTATTGGCCATCAGAGATATATTTTTCTTTTGTAGTACTGGGGATTGAACCCAGGAGTACTCTACCACTGAGTCACCCCCATCCCAGCTCTTTTTATTTTTTGAGGTAGGGTCTCGCTAAGTTGTTGAGGCCGGACTTGAATTTGTGATCTTCCTGCTTCAGTGTTCTGAGTCACTGGGATTATAGGCATGTGCTGCTGCATCTGACCAGAGAGATTTTTCTTTTGGTACCGGGGATTGAACCCAGGGGCACTTAAACATTGAGCCACATCCTCAGCCCTTTTTAAATTCTATTTTGAGACAGGATCTCACTAAGTTGCTCAGAGCCTTGCTAAATTCCTGGGGCTGGTTTTGAACTTGCAATCCTCCTGCCTCAGCCTCCCGAGCCACTGGGATTATAGAAGTGCACCACTGCACCAAACTCTTATCCCTATTTGAAAAGAGCTTTTTTTTTTTTTTTCAGTGCTGGGAATCAAACCCAGAATGTTGTGTACACTGGGAAAGCATTCTATCACTGAGCTACAATCTTATGCCCTTAAATATTATTATTATTATTATTATTATTAACCAGGCACGGTAATGCATGCCTGTAGTTCCAGCTACTTGGGATGCTGAGGTGGGAAAATCATTTGAGCCTAGGAGTTTGAGACCAGCCTGGGCAACATAGAAAGATCTTGTCTTCAAAAAAAGGATTATTATTGTTGTTGTTGCTATTTTGCAGTGCTGAGGGTTGAACCCAGGACCTTACATATGCTAGGCAAGTGCTCTTCCCTGAAGTTAACTTATGTAACTTACATTATGTTTCCCAGATAATGGTCTCCCTCCACACCTTCTCCCCAAACTCTCCCCATTAGGATATGAACTTTGACTGCAGGAGCTTGTCCTTCTCCTCTTCTTTCCTTTCTTCCTTCCCTTCCTTCCTGGCTTCTTCTAGTCTGTAAGTAGCACTGTGCTTATAAGAACAAAATGCAGAAGAGGAAACTGAAACACAGAGAGATCTGACAATTCTAGTTTGAAGTCCTTCTCTCTGAGATAGTGTTGTACTTTCCACACTCAGGGAAAAAAACAAAAACAAAAACAAACAAAAACAACACATGCTCATTTTGGGTAAGTTCCCCAATTGAAACCATTCTGTCTGAGAAGCAGCTCGTTAACTGTGGTCAATCGTGGACTGGCCTTGAATCCAGTATCTGCAAGATTCTTTTCTGAGGAAAATGGCTCTTGTTATCTCTTGCAGTGGCCCAATGAAGTGTCTCCCTAGCAAAGATGGCAAGAATATATTGCCAAACCGAGTTGTTCTTAGAGTCTCTGAAGGAAAATCCCTCATGCGAGGACAAATCCAATCTCTGGATCAATGTTAGATACCAATCAGATGTCTGAGGTCTGAGCAGTCATCTGGCCATATATATTTTCTGATAAGGGGGCTCATTCAGAACCATGCTGTGCCAAGAGCTATCCCAGACAGGTCTCAAAATGGTATGTCCCTGAACCTTGGAACAGTGCCCTCAAGCACAGCTCTTCAGCTAATTCTGAAATGAGCTCTGGGCTCAGGTCGCCATCACTCAATATGCCCCCATCCCTGGACTCCATCCAGTTGAGTGAAGGGTAAAATCAGTATTGGGTTATAGTGAAGGTGAGGTTCCTTCTAGACTCCAAGACAGCTCCAAGAATGAATGAAAGGCATTCATTTTTATTGAGCGCTTACTGTGTACCTGGCACTGATAGATGCTTTTATAAGTATCTGTCTAGAAATTCTGCAAATGTTTTATCCTTGGTAGCTCTGTTATATATCCCTTTCTGATCTTCTAACTATATCTGTGAAATCTGAGCAGTAGAGGATAAAGCAGTCAGACCTGTGGTTGAATTCTGACTACCCAGACTAGAATGACAGCTTAGCAACGGCAATGTTTGCTCTCAGCCATATGCCCAGCTCTGAGAAGAGCACCTTGCACATAGAAGAACCTCAATACCTATTTGTGTCATTCTACTTAGAACCTTAAAATTCTGTTTCCCAGCCGGGCACGGTGGCGCAAGCCTGTAATCCCAGCACTTAGGGAGGCTGAGACAGGAGAATCTCGAGTTCAAAGCCAGCCTCAGCAATGGCGAGGCGCTAAGCAACTCAGTGAGACCCTGTCTCTACATAAAACACAAAATAGGGCTGGGGATGTGGCTCAGTGGTCGAGTGTCCCTGAGTTCAATCTCCAATACCAAAAAAAAAAAAAAAAAAAAAAAAAATTCTGTTTCCCTAACACAAATGTAGGAATAATACAACGTACATCATCAGATTTTTTTAAAGTGATTTTTAAATTTTTGAGATCATTGTAGATTCACACGCAATCCTAAGAAATAATACAGACAGATCCTATGTTTCCTTTTTTCCTGTGGTAACATCTTGAAAAACTATAGGACATTATCATATCCAGGACATGGATCAGTCCATTGGTCTTGTAGGATTTTTTTTGTTGTTTGTTTTAAATGGGATCTTGCTATGTTACCCAGGCTGGCCTTGAACTGCTAGGCTCAGGGATTTTCCTGCATCAGCTTCCCTAAAGGCTGGCATGACCAGTGTGTGCCACCATGGCTGGCTCCTTATAGGATTTTTTTTATTAAATGCAATTTAAAAACAATTTTTTTTCTAGTTGTAGATGGACTCAATACCTTTATTTATCTATTTTTATGTGGTGCTGAGGATCGAACCCAGTGCCTCACGCATGCAAGCCAGGTGCTCTACCACCGAGCTACAGCCCCAGTCCTATTAAATGCAATTTTAAATGCATAATGTTTAGCACAGTGCATGCATACGGGAAACATTCAAAAATTGTAGATGATATCCTGATAGGAGGCAATATGGTGTACCTCGGTGCTTCTTAAAGTTTAGTGTGAATATGAGCCCCTAGGAAGCTTATCAAAATGCAGATTCTAATTTAGTAGGTATTGAGGGACCTGAGAGTCAGTATTTACAGTAAGTTCCCAGGAACTGCCTGATGCAGTTTGTAGGCACTGCTGAAAAGCCAGAGACTAAGCATGGGGGCTTGCCAGGTTTAATTCTAGTTCCACGCTTATTATCTTTAAGATCTTGGATAAGTTATTTAATGTCTCCATGTTTCAGTTTCTTCATTTGTATAATGGGGAGATATACAGTCTCTATCTTGTGGGCTGTTATAAGGCTTTATTGTTGTACAGCTCTTAGAGTGGTACCTAGAACATAGTTCAGTGCTAATTAAATATTAGGCATTATTATAATTTTAGACCTTTTTATTCATTGCTCTTTCATTGACATAAGGTAATTTTAAGTTTTTCCATTAGTTTGGTCCCTAGAAAAAGAGAAATAATCGTCAATATATTTACATATTTCAAAATTGCTAAAAGAATAGTTTTTTTCCTTGTCAGTATTCCCTAAACAATATAGTATGACAACTCTTTACACAGCATTTACATTGTAAATGTAATATGTCTTACATATGACATTTGTCTTACAGAAGTGACAAAATAGACATATTTTATGCATTCGCAGCATACCTTTTTCATTCTTACAAATAATCTAGAGATGATTTACAGTGTATGAGAAGAGGTGTATGGGTTATATGCAGATTTGTCATCATTTTACATAAGAGACCTAAACATCTGAGGATTTGGGTATCCTAGGGGTGGGGTGGGAGGATCCTTGGAACAATGGAAAGATGACTGTACCTGATAACAGACTTGGGTCCAGAATATATAAAGAAATCTTACAATTCAATAATAAAAAGCTCAATTTAAAAACGGAGAAGCCGGGCGCGGTGGCGCAAGCCTATAATCCCAGCACTTAGGAGGCTGAGGCAGGAGGATCATGAGTTCAAAGCCAGCCCCAGCCATGGCAAGGCACTAAGCAACTCAGTGAGACCCTGTCTCTACATAAAACACAAAATAGGGCTGGGGATGTGGCTCAGGGGTCGAGTGCCCCTGAGTTCAATCTCTAGTACCAAAAAAAAAAAAAAAAAAGAAGAAGGGGGGAAGGAAGGAAGAGAGGTCATTGTTAGAAGGGACATTTAGAGTCCTTCTAGACCAAAAATGGCAAATATCTGCTTCACAAGTTCCTTTTTGCTGCCCATAGCAGACATTACCAATCAATCCTAACAGTCTACTGAGCCTCAGCTATGTCGTAGAGAGGGTTCCCCAGGCGAAACTGTTGTTCAAACTGAAATTTTCTAATCCTACTCTGGTTCAAGCTTCTCACAGACTTGGACCCGGAGGTGTGAAATGACTTCCCTGGGCCTACATTGTCACTTGGAGACCAAATCTAAACCAGAAACCACTGTTTTTGACTCCTCGATGCTTTTTATGGGACAAGTTGGAGAGGAGAGAGTCACATGAGCACATTGTACACAAAGGGATGTGGGGTAGGAGAAAACCATACTTCTTAGGCCATGGAGAACAATGGAAATCTACAGGTCCTATGAGCATCTGAGACTGGTGGCCATCTGTGTCGCCTTTATTTCCCCTTCTGCGGTATGACATGGCAGAACTTATTGAAAAATAAACCTGCAGTGGAACCTCGAACAATGCAGGGCCTAGTGACATCAACCACCCCCCCATCGCCAGTTGAAAATCTACTGTGTGTAACTTTTGACTCCTGAAATAGCAACAGCAGGTGGCTAGGAAATCATTACAGTGGTACAGTGTGTACCATAGTTAATTTTATGCAGTTATGATTTAATAACTATCTTTAATAAGTTTGTTGACATTGCTCTTGACAGAATGGTGCCATGCACCACCTGTGCGTAAGTTTTGATAAATTTTAACTTTCTATAATAGATTTGTGTATAATTTTACAGTAGTAAGTGATAAAATAGACATATTTTATGCATTCACAGCATACCTTTTTCATTTTCTTTTTTTCTCTCTTCTTCCCTCCCTTCCTTTTTCTTCTATTCTAGGTTCTGTGGTTCATCTGAGAGTTTTTTCCAAATTGCTGCAAATCTCGAAGGGGAGATCTGCCTATAAGTGAACCTGTGCCGTTTAAATCTGTGTTGTTCAAGGATCAACTGAACGTATTGGACTATTTTTTTTTAAAGATTTTTTTTTTAGTTGTTGATGGACCTTTATTTTTTATTTGTATGTGGTGCTGAGGATTGAACCCAGTGCCTCACACATGCTAGGCAAGCGCTCTACCACTGAGCCACCACCCCAGCCCCCGTGTTGGACTATTTTGAGGTTTAAATTAGATAATTCTATAAAGCACTTAGAGCAGTACCTGGAACATAGAAAATGCTCACTAAACATTAGGAATTGTTATTAGTATTACTTTAGACAACTTCTTATTTAGTACATTGTCATTGAAATAAGATCATTTTGAGTTTTTCCAGTGGTTTTCCACTTGGTGTGGAAAATGAAACTTTTTCACATTCCATTCACTAATGGAAGAGATGAAGGCATTTAGAAAAAGCAAAGACCTTATTCTTAGCTAACTGCACTCCTGAGAACCTTTCAACATGGGGCAGTCTTGGGGCTGTGCCACCTACAGCTGGCGGTGGACTGTTGCTTCTCATTTCTGAACATTGCTTGACTCCACAGACCTTTTGGGATGCATGACTTCCAGGCAGATCAGCCAATTCTGGATTAGTAGAAAGAGAGGAATCAGATTCTCTCTTTGAGTAGTGTGAACCTCGTAGGTATAAAAGAAGTCAGTCCCGAAAGCCATTTATAAGACCATGAAGACACTGCAGTAGCTGTGGGCAGGCGGTGGCAGAAACCCAAAAGTAGTAGTAGGGACGGCAGTCTGGGAGCTAAAGCTATCAGGGAACTCCTTGGCAGAGAGGAAGGAAAGAGCTAGATGGGGGAGGAGGCACAAAGAAATAGAGAAGGGAGGCTGATCAGCAACTTCATGGCCCATGAGTAACAGCCATAATATTGGTCCACAAAGCATCCTTTGATCCTCTATGACCCCCAACACTTTTTTTTTAATTTATTTTAGTTGTTGATGGATCTTTATTTTATTCATTTATTATTTATATGTGGTGCTGAGGATCGAACCCAGGGCCTCACACATGCTAGACGAGAGCTCTACCACTGAGCTACAGCCCCAGCACCCCCCCAACACTTTTTTAAAAGAACGGTTTAATATGAAAAATTTCAAACATATGTAAGAGTAGCAGAACAGTGTAGCCACTCCCCTCGGCTTCCCCACATACTCCTCTTCATATCCATAACATGGTTTTTTTTTTAAAAAATATTTTTTTTAAAAAAATATTTATTTTTAGTCGTAGGTGGACAGAATATCTTTATTTTATTTATATGTGGTGCTGAGGATCGAACCCAGTGCCTCACGCATGCTAGACGAGCACACTACCACTGAGCCATAACCCCAGCCCCTAAAAAAATATTTTTTGGTTGTAGGTGGACACAATACCTTTATTTTATTTTTACGTGGTGCTGAGGACCAAACCCAGCGCCTCACACATGAGAGGCGAACCCTCTACAACTGGGCCACAACCCCAGCCCCCATAACATGGTTTTAACAATGACCAGCTCTGGCCAATCTTGTTTCTGCTCTGACTCCAGGCACCCACTTACTTGATTATTTTAATTTTTTAAAAATAAACATTTTGTGCATTTATAAAAGCCTTAGTTTGAAATACGTTCTCATCAGTAGTCTATGAACAGCCTACCTTTATTTATTTAGTGAGCGAGCTACTTAAGTAGTGTTTGCTTGCTTTTTGACTTGCCCAATTGTTTTCTTTAGTTCCTTAGATTTTTTTTTAGGATTTTATTTATTTAGTTTTTTTTTTTTATTTTTAATATTTATTTATTTTTTTAGTTGTAGGTGGACAGAATATCTTTATTTTATTTTTATGTGGTGCTGAGGATCGAACACAGTGCCTCACGCATGCTAGGCGAGCACGCTACCACTGTGCCATAACCCCAGCCCCTTATTTATTTAGTTTTAAAAATTTATTTATTTATATATTTTAAAACAAAAGAATACATTTCAAGCCATAGCACACATACGGAGCACCATTTTCCATTTGTCTGGTTGTAAACAAGATAGGGTCACACCATTCGTGTCCATCTCAGTCCACCATCTTTGCTACCCTCATGCCCTCTCTCTTCCCCTACCTCCCTTTTGCCCTATCCAAAGTTCCTCTGTTTCTCCCATGCTCCCCATTCCCACCCCCATTATGGATCAGCATCCACTAATCAGTGAAAATATTCAGCCTTTGGTTCTTTGGGATTGGCTTACTTCACTTTAGCATGATGTTCTCCAACTCTATCCATTTACTTGCAAATGTCATAATTTTATTCTCTTTTATTGCTGAGTAATATTCCATTGTGTATATATACTACAGTTTCTTGATCCATTCATCTGTTGAAGGGCATCTAGGTTGGTTCCACAGTTCAGCAGTTGTGAATTGTGCTACTATAAATATTGAAGTGGCTGTGTCACTGTAGTATGCTGTTTTTAAGTCTTTAGGGTATAGATGGAGGAGTGGGATACCTGGGTCAAGTGATGGTTCTATTCTAAGTTTTCTAAGGAATCTCCATACTGCTTTCCAGATTGGTTGTACCAATTTGCAATCCCACCAGCAATATTTGAGTGTGCCTTTTCCGCCACATCTTCACTGGCACTTATTGTTGCTTGTCTTCTTGATAACTGCCATACTGACTGGAGTGAGATAAAATCTTAGGTTTTTTTTTTTTTTTTTGGTACCAGGGATTAAACTCAGGGGTACTCAACCACCGAGCCACATCCCCAGCCCTATTTTGTGTTTTTTTTGTTTTTGTTTTTTGGTACTGGGGATTGAACTCAGGGGCACTCGACCACTGAGCCACATCCCCAGCCCTGTTTTGTGTTTTATGTAGAGACAGGGTCTCACTGAGTTGCTTGGCGCCTCACAGTTGCTGAGGTTGGCTTTGAACTCGCGGTTCTCCTGTCTCATCCTCCCTAAGTGCTGGGATTACAGGCTTGATCCACCGTTCCTGGCTCCTATTTTGTGTTGTTATGTAGAGACAAGGTCTCACTGAATTACTTAGCGCCCCACCGTTGCTGAGGCTGGCTTTGAACTCACTATTCTCCTGTTTCAGCCTCCCAAAGTGCTGGGATTACAGGCGTGCGCCACCGTGCCTGGCTTTAGAGTAATTTTGATTTGCATTTCTCTAATTGCTAGAGATGTTGATCGATTGTATATCTTCTTCTGAGAAGTTTCTGTTCAGCTCCTTAGCCCATTTATTGATTGGGTTGATTGTTGTTTTGGTGTAAAGTTTTTTGAGTTCTTTATATATCCTGGAGATTAGCGCTCTATCTGATGTGCATGTGGCAAAAATTTTGCTCCCAGAATGTAGGCTCTGTCTTCACCTCACTGATTGTTTCTTTTGCTGAGAAAAAGATTTTTAGGTTGAATTCATCCCATTTATTGAATCCTGATTTTATTTCTTGTGCTTTAGGAGTCTTGTTAAGGAAGTTGGGGCCTAATTTGACATGATGAAGGTTTGGACCTACTTTTTCCTCTATTAGGTGCAGTGTCCTTAAACATTTTCATAAATTGTTGTAAAAGACTTAACATAAAATTTAGTTTTTAAATTTTTTTAATTTTTATTTATTTTTATTTTTAAAATATTTTTTAGTTGTAGATGAACAGTGTTTTTACTTTATTTTTATGTGGTGCTGAGGATGGAGCCCAGTGCCTCACACGTGCGAGGCAAGCGCTGTACCACTGAGCCACGACCCCAGCCCTTATTTTTATTTTTTGAGGCTGGGCTGTTCAAGTGATTTTCCTGAGTCAGTCTCCTCAGTAGCTGAGAGTACAGTGTCACTGTGTCTAGCTTCTGACTTTTTTTTTTTTTTTGGTACCAGGGATTGAACTCAGGGGCTCTCGACCACTGAGCCACATCCCCAGCCCTATTTTGTGTTTTATGTAGAGACAGGGTCTCACTGAGTTACTTAGCGCCTCGCCGTTGCTGAGGCTGGCTTTGAACCCGTGATTCTCTTGTCTCAGCCTCCCAAAGTGCTGGGATTATAAGCATGAGCCACCACGCCCGGCTCTGACTTTTTTTTTTTAAATATAGTTTTATTGCAAGTTAATTTTCTTCTAAAATTATTTTTCATTTCATTTTATTTTTTTAAAGTTTTTTTTTTGGTTTCATTTTTTTGGTACTGGGGATTTAACCCAGGGACATTTTACCACTGAATTACATATCCAGCTCTTAATTTTTTTTTTGACAGATCTTGCTAAATTGCTGTGGCTGTCCTTGAACTTGATGATCTTCCTGTCTTAGCCTCCCAAGTCTCTGGGATTACAGGTATGGCTCATTTTATTTTTAAAGTTACAAACAGTGTCTCCGTCAGTCATTTGTTAGGCTAATGTATGCTAGTTCCAGTTTTCCTGTATCTTAAAACATTTTCTTTTTTTCTTCCTCCCCGCCCCCACCTCTCTTATTTTTTTGCAGTACCAGGAGTTGGAACCAGGGGTGCTCTACCCAAGCTACATCCCTAGTACTTTAAAATTTTTTAAATTTTATTTTGAGGTAGAGTCTTGCTAACTTGCAATCCTCGAACTTGCAATCCTCCTGCCTCAGCCTCTCGAGTTGCTGGGATTACAGGTTTGCGCCACTGTGCCTAGCCCTCCTATACCTTTATAGCTAACCTTTTTTTGTGGTAACGTGTTGGGTCTACTTTACACACCTAAAACAACTTGACTAAAACAACCATACTTAGATGCTGCCAGAGCTAAGTCACACTCCTGCTGATGTAAGGAGAGGAGTGAGATTAATCCATGCAAAGGTTGAAGACTGGTTATGTCCATGAGAAAAGGCCCTCTGTCCCCATGAGTTATCTGCAGAATAAAGTTCACTCTAAGCAGTGATGGAAATTAAAAAGGCAGCTTTAGGACCTCCACACTGACCCTGAATGGAAATCATTTAGTAGCAAGCAAATGGCAATGTTGTCATAAAGATCAAATGAGATAATGATATGTGGGAACACTTTGTGAACCCTAAAGGCCATTTTTATAAATGTGCAGTTGTATTATTTTGTCGTCATTATTCATTTGCAATATCTAGGCAAATTATTTCCCTATTCCTCCCTCATAAGTAAGTGTCTGTTTGTAAGGTTCTCAGCAAGACTAGTTTTAAGTCTGGAGGAGAGAAAAGGGGAGGGGTAACTACTCACTGAACTGCTCTTCCTTGGCTTTTGCCCCTCCAATAGCTCCTCAAAGGAAGCATTATTATCTGTTTTAATAGATGCGAAAACTGAGGCTTGGTAACTAGCCCAAAGTTCTGTAATGAATAGAAGTGGGGTTGGGATTCAAATCCATGTCTGAATCCAGAACACTTTCTCTGTTTTGCCACACTTCCTGGAATCTGCCCCAGCTGCCCTCAATCTTTCCTTATTCCCTGTCTGAATACGGCAGGTTGAAAATCTCCAATTTGTGATCTTTCTCAGAATTTCTTTACCTATTCCGAGACTATTGATGAACTTAAAGAGAGTCTAAGCATAAATATTGGGAAGACAGGGAGCCTTCAATCTGTAAATTTTAACAGAGGAACCAGAAAATCCAGGCGTGGCTATGCCTGTCACTTAGGCTGTCACATCTCCAGGGGTCACATCTCCTGGGTGGATGGGTTGGAGGAGAGTGCCTCTAACAAGGTAAACCATCTAATCTCACAGTACTGCGGAGCCATTCCTACCTGTCCTGTGTATACAACAAGGCCGGGATCAGTGAGATAACCTGCTACGGGTGGACATGATGAGATGAGGTAGCAGATGGCAAAACAGTTTGAAAACTGCAAAGCATTTTTTTCTTCCCAGCTCTAATGTATTTGTTTTAATTGTTCTCATTACCTCTCACCAGGGCCCTCTCCAGGGAAAGCCTTTATGATAAGGGCTGAGGTTTGTGAACGGCCAGGAGGTTAGCAACGTGAAGCCGTGTAAAGCAAATTAGAGGAAGTCCAGTCTCTATTTATTTTACGAAGTTAGCGGCTGAATACGTTAAGCAAATGTTTTCTCAATTGTGGCAGTATGAGAAAAACAATGGGGCAGGGGCAGCCTGGGATGGGGGAGTGTCAAGCCTCCACTCCCCTAGCCGCCACCACCAAATCTCCAGAGAATGACAGGAAAAAATTAAAGACAGGCCTTTTCTTTTCGTGGTCACATGGCTACGCTGCCGCTGTAATAAGAACCTGCGCCAATTAGAAACGTTCACCTCCTCCTCCCCGCCCCTCCCCGGGCCCATTTCAGAGCTGGCGGGGTCGTGGACTCCGGGAGTTTGCCAAACACAGCAAACATTGGTGTACGAGCCGCGGAGGGGACCCTTTCTGCTCCGACCTCCCTCCTTTGCCCGTCGGCTCCCTCCCTTCCACACTGTTTTGATTTACTAGGACTTCCTTCTTCGGGAGAGGGGGCGGGGGGGAGGAAAGACGCCACCGAGCGCCTGGGGTGTATGTGAGAGAGAGAGAGAGAGAGAAAGAGAGAGAGGGAGAGAGCGCGCGAGCGAGCGCGAGGGCGCGTGTGTGCGCGCTGTGGACTGGTGGAGTGGAAAATGCTGTAACGGGAGGAGACCCAACTGCGTCCGAGTGCCCTGAACTGCAGCGGCTGTTCTGATTCCAGGTGGCACCTGAGCGCACACTTCCGAAGCAAGTGCGACCTGCACCTTCAGGTACGTGTAGCCGTTTGCCTGCCTGGGCAGTGTGGCTTCAGTGTGGGTGGGTCACGAGAGGCAGAGGCCGGGAGTAGCCCAGGGTGGCGCCCCGCGGAGCGCGGGAGGCGGCCGTGCTCGCCCGAGTGCTGGGGTGTGGACGCCGACCCCCAGGTGCTGCGGGGCTGCTACGCCCTGCAGTTGTAGAGTGAGGCTGGGACGGGCAGCGGGTCGGAGCAGAAGGCAGCGTGGGTGCCGCAGGTCTGACTCGAAGGCGCTGAACTGGGCTGGCTGAGTGGCGGGTAAGGGGCAGCAAGTCCTGGGGGTACGGAGGACAACTAGAGTGCGGGGCTGTGTCCGCTGGGGGCAGGAACCTCCGGGAAACGTGTGCGAACGTGCCTGGCCCAGAGCGGCAAAAATCTGGACATGCACCAAACGTTCGTTTGTGGTTGTGCACTGAAGATGTGTGTTCCCACTGGGGGCACGGGGGCGTGTGAAGTGCTGGACGCACGTGCCCTGCCCCGCAGGCGCCCACGCCGGGAGCCCCAGGCCCGCAGCTCACATTCTCTGCCCGAGCGCGTCTGCACCGGCCGAGTAGGTGCGCGCTGACGCCCGGTGCGCAGCGAGCGGGGGAGGGGAACGAGCTTGTAGTGAAGCTGGGGGCCCCGGCCCCGCCTCTTCGCGGGCTCACCTGGGTTCGGCCTCCACCTGCTCGTGGTGGAGGCGTGGCCTGGGCGTGGCCTGGGCGGCCCAGCAGAACCCGGGAGAAGGCGGGCGGCGCCTCATTCCAAGGATTCCTCACGCTCCGGTCCGCCGCGGAGCCGGCCCGGCGCGCGCGGCCCGCGTCTGCGTGTGCTCGAACGACAGTCGGTGCGGTAGCGCGGGCGCGAGCGCGCTTGTGCGTCCGCGCGCCCCCGGAGTGCCCCCAGCGCGCCTGGCAGCCCCGCCTCTGTCCCTAGCCGCCCCCTGCGGGGCCCGGCCGGCCCGAGGCGGGCGAGCCTGGAGCCGCCCGGTGGTGAGTGAGCAAGAACCGGGCGGGCCCCGGGCTGGGTGATGCCTGGCCTGCTGTGGACCTTAGGCGTGGGTTGACCTGGAGAGGGACGGGGACGCCTTCCTTGAGGGGAGGAGGCGGTTGTCCTCACAGGATAGCATACAAGGCTATCCTTGGGGATGGAAGAGATGGCTGCGGGACGGGGAGATCCAGCTTGTGGAGGGAGTCCACGGCGTCGGGCCGACCTTGAGGCCCCGCACCCTGCATCTGCTTGGTCCTGGTCCGCTTCGAGCCAGGGCTGCGCTGCGGGACTGAGGGAAGGGGCCGCAGATGGGCAGCAGGGACCGGGTTCTTTGCTCTTACTATACTTCCCGCCTCTTGCCCCAAACAAAACTGCATACTGTTCCTGCACTTTGTGCAGGCCTCGCCGAAAAGCAGAGGTCCTTTCCTTTTTTGTTTTCCGTAGTCTCCTTTGATTAACCACACTGAGACATTTACATGTCGTAGGTTAGGATGACAGTACTTGCTGGGGCTGTTAAGTTAGTCTTTATGTGCTTTACTGGCATGTATTCATCTGTTTAAGCTAGAAGATTAAAAAAATCGGTTTCACTTTGATCATCGGTGCTGTATGTTGCTAGTTTTATTTCCTTCTCTGTGGTTAATAGGAACCAGCAGCCTGGTGCGGGGGTGTGGGGGGAAGTGGAGGCGGCTCTTGGAGTTTTATCAGCGCTGGTTGCCCCTCTATTTAAAAGGTACTATCGCAGTTTGTAGGGTTTTAATATCTTTTTTCTAAACCCAAGGCTGCCTTGACTAAGAAGCAGACACATTTGGAACAAAGACAAAACACGATAAATGTCAGTTTGCGTGTTAAGATTTGAAGGTCAGTTTTGCGTACCAAACTTTAACTCTTTACCCTGGTCTTTTTAAGTCCACGGCCTTGAGGTTCATTGTTTCCCGCTGCAGCTAAGGAGGAGACTGGCACGACTGCCAGAAGGGTAGATAGGAAATTCGAAAGAGATCTCTTTGGGGTGAGCAGCGTTAAGTGGGAATCAATGGTGTGATTTTTGTTTTTTCTTAAATGATGCTGGGGATCGAACCCAGGGCTTCATGCATGCTAGGCAAGCACTCTACCACAGAACCCCAAGGATGTGATCTTGGGAGAAGTTACTTATTATCTCTAAATCTCCATATTCTGAATTTAAGTAATGGATTTAGAAATACTTTCCTCAAGTTTCTTATACTCGAGACAGTTTTCTAAGGTTTTTTGTTTTTGTTTTTTTTGATCTTGTGTGGTTTCTGTTGCATCTGGCTGAAAAGTCCCCTGCCCTGTGGAAATGATGTAAAACCCTTAATTTGTTGTTTAACTTTGGCAAAATTTTAATCCCAGGCTGATTTCCTCTGCCATGCCACTGTTTTTTCACACTTCTGGGCAACCTGCCTTTGCTTTTCCATTTGGAAGGGAATGCAAACTAATTTTTTGGTTATTGTTGACCAAAACACAATACAATTAAGAAGATAATTCTGCTATAAATAACCATGGTCTGCATTCCAAAACTGTGAATGTTGTAGTAAAAACAGCTTTGGCTTCTTATTCTGGAGACTTGAGTTCACGTCCTAGCTGTGTCACCTACTAAGGTTTTGGACCAGAAAAAGTTATTCATACTTAACCTTTGCATTTTGTTTACCTGTGTAAGAGGGTGATGATGTGTTCCAGAACATCACAGTTTCAGGAATTACAGAGAATAATGTGCTTTGAAAGTATTTTGTGTTAGGTTGTTTATAAAAGTCTTTGAAGATTGGTTTGGTTGTTTTGTTTTTGTGGTGGTGGGGATTGAATCCAGGGCCTTGTGCATGCAAGGCAAGCACTCTATCGACTGAGCTATATATCCCGAGCCCCGAGTCTTTGAAGATTGGAAAGAGCTTCATAAACAGTTGTTGCCACTTCCCCCACTGAGGTAGAGCAGTGACTTTAAGATTTTAATAGTCTGTGCAGACGTAATTAAGAAGCTAAAATCTTCACTTTTAAATGTTCTGTAATGTCAACTTCCTTTTCACTGCTTATTAGCATTCATGTTGTTATCTGTTGTTACCTCCTACCTCTGGTGATTGCCAGACAGATTCACAGGAAGATGTTACTTTTGTGTCTCTTCTGGAGAGATTTGCTATTCAACTTTAAGTTCACTTACTGTGTAGAATAACAATACTAAATAAAAGTCATCTTGCAATTTTGAATGCGACAATAAAATATGAATGGTTGCAAGTTGAGTCAAGCGCAGAAAATCTTTTCTTTTTTTAACGATCATTTATTAAATCAGACTTATTTTTTAACAGTTACATAAGTTACATGTATGTTTAACTCAGAGTATTTCACATGGAAAAATTTTAAACTATAGGCAAGCAAAATTGTATCACACAATATATAAGTGGGGAAGGAGTACTGCTAACCATTCAAATAAGGCAAGTATTTAAAACAATAAAATAATAATAAAAAAATTAAGCATTCCTTTCAGAGAATTCAACACTACAAGCTCAATGTACTTTCTGAGTGTATTCTTATATTAAGGTAGTATTTCTTCTTTTAACACCTCAGGAAATGGAATAAGGCTCATTAATATTACAGGTGCCCTCAAGATTTCAATCTCATTCACTTTCTTTAAGTTAAAAATTCACAAAGAAGCACAGAAAATCTTAATGTAGTAAATTATGACGTGCCATGGTATATTAACATCATGTTGTTTAATGTCTGAGTGAGATGAGCTGTTGCAGAAATAAGAACCTGGTTGAAGAGGAAATTGTGTGTGTAGAACTTTTTGTAAGATACATTAGCTGAGACTCACTTTTGATTCTTTCAAGGAGCCTGTCTAAAGTTAATGAAGTCTCTGTGTGGGGGTCTAATAGAAGAGTAAAGCAAATATTGCTAATTAGCCTCTAACCAATAGGATCCATCCACGTTAAAAACAAACAGCTGGGCACAGTGATACATGCCTGAAATTCAGGCTATTCAGGAGGCTGAGGCAGGAGAGTTAAAAATTTGAGGCCTGCCTAGGCAATTCAGCAAGACCCTATCTCAAAATAAAATAGGGCTGGGAATGTACCTAGGTGCTTGCCTAGCATTTGGGAAGCCTGGGTTCAATCCCTAGTACTGCAATACAAACAAAAATTTAGGAACTAAGTTGCCAAATCTTGATGGTACAAACTGCCAAGGTACAAGAGGAAAGAGCATAGGAGATGTTGAAACCAGGAAAAAAAATATCATTGTATCTGCGATACAGTATAGAATGTACTTTCTGTGTCTCCTGCCACAGGCCTGATAATCAGATACAGCTGATCCTTACTGTTCATGTTTATGGATTTGCCTACTTGCAAAAATGTGTTTGCGGGGCTGGGGTTATGGCGCAGTGGTAGCGTGCTCGCCTAGCACGCGGGAGGCACTGGGTTCGATCCTCAGCACCACATAAAAATAAAATGAAGATATTGTGTCCACCTACAGCTAAAAAATAAATATTTTAAAAAAATGTGTTTGCAACCCAGAAAGCAGTACTCGCAGCCCTTTGTTGGACATTGGGGAGCAGCTGCATGGTGATGTGCATGTTCCCAGTGGACCTAGGTGGAAAAAGGCAATATTTTGAATATTGTGCCTTATTGCTTCATCTGTCAAAGTACATACATATAAATAAGTGTGCTTTGGGGGACTCTTCAGCACCACTTTATTTTTTTTGCATTTTTGTGGTTTTTTTTGGGGGGGGGTTGGTTTAAATTGCCTCCAAATGTGGTACTAAAGTTCTATCTGTAGCTAAGAGAGGTTCAATAGTCTTTTTTTTTTTTCGTACCAGGGATTGTACTCAGGAGCACTTAACCACTGAGCCCTATCCCCTGCTATTTTGTATTTTATTTAGACAGGGTCTCACTGAGTTGCCTAGTACCTCGCTGTTGCTGACTCTGTCTTTGAACTTGCAATCCTACTGCCTCAGCCTCCTGAGCTGCCGGTGTTACCAGCGTGGTGGTGCCGGCATGCACCACCACACCTGGCAGGTTCAGTGGTCTTTATGGAGAAAATTTCTGTGTTAAGAGAAGATGGGGGCGCTGGGGTTGTGGCGCAGTGGTAGCGTGCTCGCCTAGCATGCTTGAGGCACTGGGTTCAATCCTCAGCACCACGTAAAAATAAAATAAAGATATTGTCTGCCTACAACTAAAAAGTAAATATTAAAAAAAAGAGAAGATGGGTTCAGGCATGAGTTAATTACAGGACTGTGGTCAGTGAGTTCAGCATTATTGAGTCAACAGTAGGTATCCAGTAGAGTCTTTCAACACAAACACACTGAAAAAAGGTGGTGAACTGGGTACAGTGATGCAGACTGTAATCCCAGCTACTTGGGGGACTGAGGCAGGATGATCGCAAGCTTGAGGCCAGCCTGGGTAATTTGTTGGGACCCTGTCTCCAAATAGAAAATGGCTGGGGGTATAGTTCAGTAGTAGAGTACCCCTGGGTTCAATCCCCAGTACCACAAAAAGTCTAACCAGAGACTCAAAGGAACCTAATTTGGTATTTATGATGACTTTATGGAATGTAATTACAGTGAATAATGAGAATTAACTGTCTTTACTGATGGATTAATTAAAGTTTGACCTAATATAGCATGTCACGAGCTAGAAGAGTTTATCTGGGCTTTAATAGGCTGAGAGTTGAGATTTGGGGAGTTAGAACTGGGGTATCATGGGAACTTCTCCAACTTGAACCATGATGCAAATTGATAGTTGATTTTTTTTTTTTTTTTTTTTTTAACTGTTGGATGTACTGGGGATTGACTCTAGGGGCATTTTACCTCCGAGTTACACCCCCATCATTTTTTATTTTGAGACAGGGTCTTACTAAGTTGCTGAGAGCCTCACTAAATTGCCCAGGCTGACTTTGAACTTGAGATCCTCCTGCCTCAGCCTCTAGATAGGCTGAGATTACAGGTGTGAGCCACTGTGCTCAGCAGTTGCTCTTATTCTTGAGCATAATAAATCCTTGAGAATATGTGGCCCCTTAGCACTTATGAATAGGAAATTCAAAGTATCCAAACAAAATAAATGCAAGGATGAGCATATCCAGAATAAGAGTTTCTTTTATTTCATATGCAGTGTTTATAAGACTGAGGTTTTGGGCTGGGATTGTAGCTCAGCGGTAGAGTGCTTGCCTCACATGCATGAGGCCCTGGGTTCGATCCTCAGCACCACATACAAAGCAATAAAATAAAGACATTGTGTCCATCTACAACTAAAACAATATTTAAAAAAAAAAATTAAAAAAAAAAAAAGACTGAGGTTTTAAAAATGAAAAGATAGATTTCTAGTAACCTAAGTAGGAGAGAGTAAAGCATAGTTCCTTTTTAATCTGGGCTGACAATAATGTTGAACAATGATGGCGGTTGGTAGTCTGCTCCAGAAGTCTGGACTTGAGTTGTATTGTTACCCCTTAGACACAGCCATGTCATTGTGGGCCCACCATTCAGGGATTTTCCAGGGGCACCTCCGGGAGATGGATGAACTTCGGCCAGTAGCAAGAAGTCATTCCAGCATTAGGAAGGGTTATGAAATGTGCTGTAAGTTTGGTTTTGCAACCTTAAGCCTACATAGGTGGCCCTGGACTGGCCCATTGTCAGCACTCACAGTCTGTGTACTTGTAGCAAATTAATAGCAAACGGCATGGTAACAAGTGAGGATCTCAGTCATTGTGGCACTGTCTGCCAGCTCCTGTTGCTAGCATCATTGATGACTAAACATCACATTCCTACCTTTCCATAGGGCTGAGGAGGCCCAAGGACTGAGGGAAGTCGAGCCTGGGGCCACTGTAGTTTCAGAAAACCTCAAGCGATTGAGTTGAATGTTCATTTGGCCTTCCTGTCCAGGGTGGTATCCCTTCATTCAGCCCAAGCCCACTGAGGTCTGGCTCTGTTGAGGTGATGAGCAGGTGGAGACAGGCAGCAGGTGGAGTTGAGTTGACACCCGGGGGCTTCAGAGTACCTGTTCCTGATATCTTAGGTGCCCTATCAAGAGATTGATGTCCCCCTGACCTGTTGATCTGCCTCCTGCAGAGGTTTCATGGGGAGGAGACATAACTGTACCAACTTACCAGCTTCCTTTATTTTCTAGGACAATGGGAGGACCATTGCCAACAGACCTGGCTCTTGTTCTGGGACTTATGTGGGAGTTTGGCAAGCACTCGAAAGAAGCCTGATAAGGGATTTTAAACATACATACATACATACATACATATATATATATATATATATATATATTTTTTAAACATGTTCCTTGATGGTCCTTTATTTTTTATTCATTTATATGCAGTGCTGAGAATCGAACCCAGTGCCTCAGGCATGCTAGGCAAGTGCTCTACCACTGAGCCACAATCCCAGCCCCATATATATATTTTTAATTCTCTGGAAATAACAGAACACGTAGCTATATTGTTCATATTTCAGACATTTAGCTTTCTGATGAAGTTTTGGGAACAATTATGTGTAGACGTAAGGAGTTGGGTGTGAGCAGAAGTTGGCCAGGTCCTTCGGGTATTGTCCCTGGTGCTCCAAATTATGGCCAAATGGGTCAATTATTCATGCTCGGAACATGCCCAGACAAAGAAAGCTGAAACAGCCATGGCTCTGTCTGTGGATGCTCTTTTTGGTAGCATGCCTACAGATAGCGTGAATAAGGGCCGGCTTCTCTTCAGAAGGTGTCCTGTGGTTTAGAGTTACGGAATTCCAAGCACTTTGAACTGTCATCCACTGTTGGAGCATAACAATAGGTTTTCTTGAGTGTGACTAAGCAGACGTCACCTTTCCTCCCTCCACAGAACCTGTTCTTGGAGCCTGACGTCCTGTGGGCCTTGACTTGATTCTGCCCTTGGTGCAGCCCCAGGGATCCCGGAGGCTCTGGAGTCTGTGGCCAGTGGTGGTGATCATTCATCCCAATCTCTCCAGCTACTTTTCGTTTCTGCTTTGGTTACTATTGCTGTGGCTCCATACCTGCCTGTATTAAAAGAAAAGAAAATGTGGCAGGGTTTTCATGTTCGGAGAAGAGAGCTTGTTTCCCTGTGCCTCCTGTAGAAGCTTTCCTATTATTGCTTAATGAACATCTCAAGGTACAGGAACAGAGCACAGGCCTGGAAGTCTTGATTACTGAGGGAAGGTTTTCTTAGATAACTTCAAATAATAGAAGGGTTTTGTTTCCAAAAACCCTTCATGCTGATCAACTTAAAAATAGCGTAAGTAGACCTGGGTACATTGGCGCACGCCTGGAAACCCAGCGATTTGGGAGGCTGAAGCAGGAGGATTGCAAGTTCAAAGCCAGCCTCAACAACTTAGTGAGGCCCTAAGCAACTTAGTGAGACCCTGCCTCAAAATAAAAAAAATAAAAAGGGCTGAGAATGTGGCTCAGTGGTTAAGTGCCCCTGGGTTCAATCCCCAGCACCAAAAAAGAAAGAAAGTAAAAGTGGGAGAGAGAAGGGTGGGAAAGGTTAAGCAGTGGGTACTAAGTTATCATTAGGTAGGAGCAGGAAGTTCTGATTTTTCACAGTAGGGTGACCTTAGGTAATAATAAAGTATTGTATATTTCAAAAAGTTAGATGAAAGGATTTTGAATGTTTTAACCAATAAAGAAATGAAAAATGAGATACATTTACCCTCACTTAAACATTGCACTGTGTGTGCATATATATATATATATATATATATATATATATATATATAAAATATGAGAACATCAAATGGTATCCTGTAAGTTTGTACAGTTTTTATGGCTTTATGTACCAATGAAAGTTACATTTAAATAAAATAAAAACTTTGAAACAAGGGATAGGAAGAATAGCATTGTATGGTGGGTCAGGAGACTTAGATTCTAGTCTTAGCTTTTTGAAGAAGTCACTTACGTTCTTGGCTTTTCATCTATAGCACAATAAGAGTATCCCTCTTTATCCACTTGGTCTAGCTCACAGTTTGTTTGTGAGAATCCAGTGAGGTCATTTATGTGTGTTTGGAAAAAGTATGTGCTACACGGGTGTGTGATATTGGTAGAGTGTGGGTGACAGAATCTACATCTTACCTTGATTTATATTATGGCTTTGGCTTTATCATTTCCATAGGACAACTTTGTGACCGTACGAGGTTAGGCAGTGTTCTTATTATTTATTAGAGAGGTTGAATTTCCGTATAGTTAATGTTAGACGCCAACAGCAAAACCTGAAATGAAATAGGCATTTTGTGGTTAATTGTTGATTGAGTAGGTGAAAGTATTAGAGTGGGGGCCCACACAGGCAGTTTCTGATGCTGGCATCCTGGCTATATTGATTTAACAGATGGTAAAGCATGAGAAGAGAAATAACCCAGTTGAGACATTTTTAGCAAGAGGAGCAGAGAGGAATGGTTTGAGAGTTGCATGTGAACAGGAAGAATGTTATAGGAAGTTGGTGGAGCATCATTTGGACATACTTTGGGGAAGAAACAAAACAGGAGAATGTTAAAGCTACAAGAGCTGTGCTTGCCTGTGATCACTAAAATCTAGTAAGGCCGGGCACGGTGGCGCATGCCTGTAATCCCAGCACTTTGGGAGGCTGAGACAGGAGAATCACGAGTTCAAAGCCAGCCTCAGCAACAGCAAGGTGCTAAGCAACTCAGTGAGACCCTGTCTATACATAAAACACAAAATAGGGCTGGGGATGTGGCTCAGTGGTTGAGTACCCCTGAGTTCAATCCCCGGTACCAAAACAAACAAAAACAAAAAACAAAACTAAAATCTGTTGACAATTTGGTCTTTGTTTTCTACTCTGTGAGACCGTTTGCCAACCAAATCCACTACGGTGTGATCCATGTTGGGTGTCAGTGGCGTAGGAGCAAGGATTTTACCTTTGTTTATCTGTAGTGTCTAAATAGAGTGCTTAATAGAAATAGGAGCTGTTCAGTGGAGGTCTCAATTCTTGTGACCTGTTTTGCCATACACCCTGTTTTGTGGTAGGATAGTTTATACCATTGAAAGGTATTAGCCAAGGCCTGGCTGTTTCACCCAAAGAGTGTCCTGATAGGGAGGGAAATGGAATCTGGACTGGTGATGTAAGAAGGCCACCAAAAATTAGGGCTGTTTAATGGCATGCTTCTGGAAGTCGGAGAGACCATCAGGTGACTCAGAAGAGCAATTAATGCCTTTGTGTTTGACATTTGGCCAAGTGACAGTGTGGCAGGAACATCAGGTAGTTTGAATGGAATTCCTCCCATCCCATCTCCACTGGTGTCCAGCTCTGCTCCTTACTGAATTAACACAATAGATGGCTGCTGCTCTGGGAACCTGTGGACCGAGGCATGCCTGTTGCTATAACTTTCATCTTAGAAATCTTCGTGGAAAACGTCCGTAATGTATCTTGCAATTCTGTTCCCTTGCTTGAAAAAATATAATCTAATGCATTTCATAATTTTTGTCCTAAGACAGGCACTCTTGTCCCTTCATTGGCCAAAATGGCACAGTTCTTTATAGAAGACCAAAGTAATGGCATGTAAATTTATAGCTGACCTTGGTATTAGTGTTGAATATACCTAAATTGTAGCTTTAAAATTGATACATCTTCTTCCCTAAGTCTCAACCTTAAACTTTTTGGAAGAACATATTATTAGGGGATCAGACAGTCTTAGGAAAGTGGGCTGGAAAAACAAAATGATCATTGCCTAAGAACACATACACAGAAGACAGTACCTGTTGTATTCATGGTATTACAATGTGTTTGACCACAGCCTTGAATAAAGGTGAATAGATAGACCAGAAATGGTTTGCCATACAGAGGAGCACTGTTACCATGCACTTCCTGTCTTTTTCTAGAATCATGTTCCTTTCTCTTTCATGCTGCTGTTACATTTCTGGTGTCCACATGTCAAGTTATCCTATTTTTAGTTATCACTAAATAATAACATAAAAACCAGCACAGAAAGAAAATGTTATTGGGATATCCATAGGTCTATCTGGCAGGCACTGCATAATCTTTTACAAATGGTCAAGGATAATTTGTAGTTCATGAAGGATATAAAACAAACCAGATATGTCATGTTGCTCCCGTGCTTGAAACCAGTCAGACTGTCGAAGGGCTTTTCACCGCCTTAGTAAGACTTTGGTATTATTGTGCTGTCCTCATGCCCTTTCTGCTCTTTCCCTGGCTGATACCTGTTATGGTTTAGCTATTAGCTGTCCCCCAAAAGCTCATGTGCGAGAGACCAGGCAAGAACATTCAGAGCTGAGATGATTGGGTTATGAGAGCCTTAACGCAATCGGTGGATTAATTCCCCGATGGGGATTAACTGAGTGGTAACCAAAGACGTGTGGAGTGTGGCTGGAGGGGTCATGCCTTCTGGATATATATTTTGTTATCTGGCGAGTAGAGTCTGTCTGTGCTTTCTGATCACGGTATGAGCTGCTTTCCTCCACCACTCTTCGCCATGATGTTCTGCCTCACCTTGAGCCCCAAGGAATGGAGCTGGCCAGCTGTGGACTGAGACCTCTGAAACTGAGCCCCCAAGTAAACTTTTCTACAGTTGTTCTTGTCAGGTCTTTTGGTCACAGCAGTGAAAAAGCTGACTAAAACAATACCTCTTATTGTTTTGGGTCTCAGCCTCCATTCATCTCTTCAGGGAAATCTTTCCAGACTTCTCTGTCTAAAGCAGTGGTCAGTGCCTCATCTTTTTTCCGCAGTACATTTGTCATCATATGCAATCTGTTTAACAGACTAGGTGTATATTTTTGTTTGAACAAAAATTATTTTAATGCCAAGAAAGTCTACTCACTTCTTAGAGCACTCTGTGGAAGAACAGGTAGGGATGTTCCCATTTTACAGATGACAAAATAGACACATAGAAGTAAAGTCACTTCCCAGAGTCACACAGTTAGGAAGTAGCTAAGCCCAATGTTAAACAGGTGTCCAGAGATAACACTCTTAAATAAATAGCCACGATGCTGATTGGCTTCTCAACGTAGTGTGACCCTCCATCAAGTACTGTAGCTATAGTGCCCTACCACTCCCACATTGTCAATATATTTTATTGAGCTGTGAATATTGTACATCATGTAAACTTCAGAAGACCGTTTTTTTTTAAATTGCTGTTATCTTTCACCTCTGTTTGCTTAGTTCTTTTGTGGCTAGATAATGCCTGGTCCCTGACCTTTATCTCCCACCTGTATTATTGTACCAGCCACTGCCTCCCTTATCTCACACCTGCTTCCTACAGAAGCTTCTAGTAACTCCTCACTTCACCCCTTCAGGCAGAACTTCGAAACCGAAGTAGCATTAACATCTTGTCACCGGTGGGCTCAGGGCCTGAGGTTAAGTGTATGCCTGTCTGGCCAGCCTCTAGCTCTTTGCTAAGTTCACCCATTATCCAGACTGAGCTTCTCATGCTCCCTCACCTGGGTACACAATTCTAACCAGGCCGGGCTCAGGCTGCCTGTCCCAGGTGCCCATTCCTATCTGTCTGCCTTTCCTCAGACCGTTGACCCAGTGTGACTGTCCTGTGGATAAGACAGGGCCCTCGCAACCTGGAAATACACAATCAGTTGGATCCAGTAGGTAGGGGAGGTCACAGAGGAGAGTGTCATTCTGGAGGAGGGAAGCTGGGGAAGGAAACCTGTGAAATAGCTTTTTTAGAACAACCCCCACCTCCAGACAAATGAAAAATAGATTTTCATAAGATCACCACTTTAGCTGACATTGATTCCTCCTTTACACAAAATACACATTTTAGTTTTAAGTTATACTTCATCTTTTATCATCAACTTTTCCATTTTTTTTTTGCTTTTATTTATTTTGGTACTGGGGATTGAATCTTTGGCTTGATGCTACGCAAGTACTTCACTACTGAGTCACACATCCAATCCCTTTTATTCTTTGTTTTTAAACTTTGCCTGTCATCATTCTGTCCCATATACTTTAGTTTCATGAAGGGATCGTATCTTCTATTTCTAAGGAAAAAAATGTTTTTTTATATTGGTACTGGGGGCTTAACTCAGGGATGCTCTACATTGAGCCACATCCCCAGCACTTTTTTTACTTTGAGACAAGGCCTTACTAAGTTGCCAAGGCTGGCTTCAAACTTGCTGTCCTCCTGCCACCGCCTCCCAAGTTACTGGGATTACAGATGTGTGCCACCATGCCTGGCAATTTGCTGAACCCAGAATTAATTGGATGATTAAAAACTGGTATGCTTCATTAATAAGTTTTCAGTAGATGGCAAGTGTCTTGAGGATGAACCTTAAATAGCTAATCTCTTACGTACTTTGAATGTAAGTTGCTTGGGGGTTTAGATTTCAGAGTGTCTGGGTAAACTTAAATATCTAATCTCTAATGCCAGAATTCTAGGTCTATTTCTTTGTATTATTTGATGCATTTATGGTTGGATATTTTGCTTCTGGAGATAATTTTGCCTCATTTGAGGCATATGTTAATATATATTTCCATTTGGGTTTAGAATTTTGGAAGCATTATCCTTTGACTTAAGGAGGGATTATTCAAGAAATTGTGAACCTCAATACTGTATTGTGGAATAGAATACTTATCGGCAATTCTTTGCTCAGAATCACAAGACACCCCCCTCCCCAACACCTTGGCACTGGGGACTGAATCTGGGGGTGCTTTACCACTG
Organism: Geosciurus inauris; assembly: GCA_004024805.1. Classification (NCBI taxonomy): domain Eukaryota; kingdom Metazoa; phylum Chordata; class Mammalia; order Rodentia; family Sciuridae; genus Geosciurus; species Geosciurus inauris. The sequence continues at coordinate 305,727 of PVHX01000226.1, forward strand.
AGCTACACCCCCAGCCCTTTTTATTTTGAGACAGGGTCTTGTTAAGTTGTTCAGGCTGGCCTTGAACTTGTGATCCTCTTGCCTCCTGAATTACTGGGATTATAGGTGTCAGCCATCACATCTGGCAAAATCACAACTTTCAACCCAGGACTTGCCTGCATACAACACTGATTTGGGTGAAGAGACTCCTGGGAGTGGAGTGGACCTTTTCCTGTCAGTTGGTTCCAAACCTTTTGTTTTCTCCAGTTTTGAACAGGTTGACGAAACCTTTCTCTCAGGATGATATTTTCTGTTTTACAGAGAAGACTGGGAATGTGAATACCCTGAGTTTTTCTCTCAGACCTCTGATTTTTCCCTCAATCATTTTGGTCTAGGACATCATTGCCCACCTGGCACTCAGTCTTCTCTGACACTCGGCTCCTGTGGGAAACCTGCCAAGTGCCATCAGTTCTGTCTCCGCAGTTTTCATTTCCTTTTTTAAAAGTATTTTTTAGTTGTAGATGGACACAATACTTTTATTTATTTATTTTATGTGGTGCTGAGGATCGAACCTAGTGCTTCATACGTGCGAGGCGAGCACGCTACCACTGCGCCACCACCCGAGCCCTGCAGTTTTCTTTTATCCCTTCTTCTCCCCCCATCAAGTACTCATTGCCTTCTGCCTGCTTGCTTTAATAGCTTGCTTTTTGTAACTGACCACCTGCTTTTAGCTTCCCAGGCTCTGCTCCATTCTGCATAGCGCTTCCAGAACAATTTGCATAGACTGTGTAATTACTTGTCTGTCCAGAGATTTCAGTGGATCCTTCACACCTATGAAATCAAGGCCAAATTCCATTAATATCTGCTGTCCTTTCCCAATGTGGTCCCAATCCAAAGTCCTGTCCTTGTCTCTTTCCATCCTCATTGTGCATGTGCATGTGGTCTGAAGAGTGTTTTGTACAGTATTTTTTGTGCACTTGCACTTTGTGACCCATCACATGATGTCAGGTGTAGAAATTTGCACAGGTGGCATCATGTTGGTGCTCAAAAAATATCAGAGTTCGGAGCATTTTGGATTTTAGATTGGGGATGTCAACCTGTACTTGTATATTCGTTCTTCAAAGGCTGCGCTGTGTTTCTTCCATGAAGCCTTTCAGAATTCATCTGTATTTCTCTAGGACTTTGTTTGAAGTCCAGTTTTGGCCCTTTGCACGTCTTGCCTCAGCCTAATATTGCTGTAAAAGATGCTTTAGGTTCAAAGAATGGTCGGTGAAGTTGACTGATTTCGTGTACATAAAGCTTTGTCCCCTGAACAGGGCACAGGCTGGAAAATATGCTGTTTAAATTGGTTTGCTCCAGGGTTTCCCGAACTCAACATAGAAAAAACATTTTTTTATTTTTACGAAATACAAGCATGCAGTACAAAATGCTCTGAAAAAACACAGTCTTGAATCACGTTTCTTGTACACATACCTGCTCTGCAGATGGAAAGCTCTTTGAAGGCAACTGGACTTTGTTCATTTGTCCTTCCTTTAGCACCTGGTAGGTGGTCCACATTTATTGAATGAGGTCACATGGCAAGATCAAGGATTGAGGTTTGTTTGAAGACCTCAAGTATTATATTAATATCATATAGAAAAGCAGGGCTGTCATGTGCTGCAACCTGCCCTGGCATCGTAGATAGTCAAGAAATGCTAAGAATACTGAGTGAATGCTTAGTGTTTTCAAAGGGTTAAGAATGGGTTTCCCGCAGTTGAATTAATAGGATATATATGTTTTCTTAATAACTGTGTTTTTAAATAATCTGGAAAAGGGAAGCTGGGCAAAAGTAGCTTCCTCCACCGAGGGGTTTCCTCCACCTTGAAATCTGCAGTTTTTGCTTTGTAGGTATGCTGTAATTAAGGGAGCAGATTTTTTTATTATTATTATTTTTTAACCAGGGATTGAACCCAGGGGCACTTAAACTGAGCTGCATCTCCAGCTCTTTTTTTTTCTGAGACAGGGTTTTGCCAAGTTGCTGAGACTGGCTTTGAACTTGAGATCCTCCTGCCTCAGCTTCTGGAGCCACTGGGATTACAGACATGTGCCACCACTCTCGGCAGGAAGCAGAGTTAAATATAAAAATCTAGTCTTGGGGCTGGGGTGGTGGCTCAGTGGTAGAGCGCTTGCCTAGCATACATGAGGCACTGGGTTTGATCCTCAGCACCACATATAAATAAATAAAAAATAAAGGTCCATCAACAACTAAAAAAAAATATTAAAAAAAAAATCTAGTCTTACTAAAAAACATAGTGCTAGGGGCTGGGGGTGTAACTCAGTGGTAGAGTGCTTGCCTAGCATGCAAGACAAGGGTTCTGCTGAGGCCTTGGGCTCAACCCACAGCATTGCAGAAAAATACAAAATAAAAACTGTGGTGCTACATAAATTGATAGGCATTGGTGATACTATAATATGTGCTATAAATTGTAACATTTAAAAATTAAAGATTCCTGGGCTGGAGCCATAGCTCTGTGGTAAAGTGCTTATCTAGCATGCACAAGGCCCCGGGTTCCATCTCCAGCATCATGAGGAAAAATAAAAATCCTAATGGACTTAAATTGATTTGATTAGCCAGTGGGATTCTCACATAACTTTTAATGAACATGCTGCAAATACGAAGCTACACCTACATGGTCATGCAGGCGCCCTGGCTGCTGCCATGAGAGGGCCTACAGTAGCTCCTCAGCTAGGGAGGTAAGAGAACAAGATATTTCAATCTTAGTTGTTTCTGGGAAAACTAGTAAACCAACAACTACCACTAGTAAACCACCACCACCACCACCGCAAAAACCATAGGTAGGCAGTGATGCTATGTTCATAGAGAGGCTTTGTTCTGAAAGGTATTTGTTACTGGTTATGTCTGTACAGACATGTTACACACACACACAGACTTTTTATAAGCACAAATCACATGGGCATGAATATTCACACTGGTCCTCTTTTTAGTACTCACATGAGCTGCTTCCTGGGGTTGGCAAACTTGAGCTTGGTACGCAATGGAATTTAACCCTCTTCTCTGTTCCTGAACCATGGCCTTTCTTTTTCTTCAGATGAAAAAATTTCGTCCTTGGAACAAAGATTTGCATTTAGCGGAGAAATTATTTTATTGATGAATAGTCCCCCCTCCCCATCCTGTTAATAGGGATGGAACCCAGGGCCTCATTCATGCTGAGCACATTCTCCGAGCTGCACTCCCAGTCCTGCTAACTCTTAGAATTCTAAAAAAGTCCTTTGGATTCTGTTTAAATTCATTTTGTCCCCCTCACCTCTCTATTTTCCTTTTAGGCTTAACCGGGAATGGAGACACCATTGGATGTTTTGTCCAGGGCAGCGTCTCTGGTCCATGCTGACGATGAGAAACGTAAGTCAGGAATCCTTTCCTCCTTGAAGGAATCTATTTCGAGTGCTTTTTACCCATGCTTCTTGTCTCTTGCACCCTATTGAAACGGTGTGCTCCTCCGTGTGGCTTTGTGACCATATGCTGTTGATTTTGGTGGTTTTCCTCAGATGTAATAGCGTGGCATCCTTATTTTTATTTGCAAGTACCAGAACCTTTTTTTGTTTGTTTGTTTGTTTCTGGGACTAGAACTCGGGGCTCACATGTGCTAGGCAAGTGCTCTACTACTGAGCTACAGGTCAAGTATTTTTCTTTTCCTTTTTTTTTTTTTTTGGTACCAAGATTGAATCCAGGGAAGCTCAGTCACTGAGCCTCATCCCCAGACCTTTTTATATTTATTTAGAGACAGGGGTCTTGCTAAGTTGCTTAGGGCCTCACTTCGTTGGTGAGGCTGGCTTTGAACTTTTGATACTCCTGCTTCATCCTCCTGAGCCACTGGGTTTACAGGTGTGCTCCACTGTGCCCAGCCAAGTATTCTTGTTTTTAACCTGTAAACTTTTCTTCTTCCTTTTTTACCATGCTGGGGACAGAACCCAGGTCCTCATGCATGGTAGACAAGCTCTCTGCCACTGAGCCTGAGCTGCATCTCCAGACTTAAGCACTAAAATATTAAGAACAAAACCCCCAAATCTCAAGATTGAACTTCTCTACATTATACATTCTCAAAGATGAGTTACTTTCTAGTTTGGTTGTTAACAGACTGGCAGGCTGCAAAGGGTATGCGCTTGACACGTTAGAACTGCACTGTTACTAGCTGTTAGACTTGCTTTCTAAGCCCCAGTTTCCTCTGTAGTAACAGGAAATAACAGTGCATGCTTATGAAGGGTTAGGAGAGGGGCTGGGATTGTAGCTCAGTGGTAGAGTTCTCGCCTCGCATGCGTGAGGCACTGGGTTCGATCCTCAGCACCACATAAAAATAAATAAAGATATTGTAGCCATCTAAACCAAAAAAAATATTAAAAAAGAAATAAAGGGTTAGGAGATCAAACGAGCTGTTGTGTGGGCAGTGCCAGCCTTAGTTTTTAGCCTTCTTTCTTGGCTCCTTGTTGATACTCTGATGGGATTTTTTTTCTAGTCTTCAGTATTATTGTTTCTCCCCACCCCCACCATTACCACTGGTCACACAAGGTTGTCATTGGAGTAGTAACTGGATGAAGTAGTCATTAAGGATTTTTTTCTAGCCTGTTTTGTAATTCACATTTAGTTAGTCTTTGATTGTTGGGAGGCTGTAACTGCCTTATGGTGAGATATAATTATCCCTTACTAAGGAAATTGAAGCCCAGGGATGCTCAGTGTCATTCCCAAGGACACTGAGCTAGGGAGAGGTGGCTGAAGGCTATTGTCTAAGCAACAAAAAAACCCTCTTTTTTATGCCTCTAAGATCACAATATATGTGACTGACCTGGATAGCTCTTTACAGACTTTGTTGCACTTAACATGCTAAATTTAGAAGTTTTTTTTGTTTTTAATTTTTTTTTTAGGTGTAGATGGACACAATATCTTTATTTATTTTTATGTGGTGCTGAGGATCAAACCCAGTGCCTCACGCATGCGAGGCGAGAACTCTACCACTGAGCTACAATCCCAGCCCCAATTTAGAAATTTTTGCATAGAGTATTTTGGCTTTCTCTGTTTTTTTTTAGACACTTTTTTTTATATCTTTATTTTATTTTTTATTTTTATGTGGTGCTGAGGATCGAACCCAGTGCCTCACGCATGCGAGGCAAGCGCTCTACCACTGAGCCACAATCCCAGCCCCATGGCTTTCTCTGTTTTATAATGTCCAAATGTAGTTAGGATCTGTTAAGCAAAATACTGTTTATATAAGTGAAAGATAGAAATAATGACCTCAGGGTGGCTCTTTGTATAAAACCTTGAGTGTGGAGGGTAAAAAGCTTTCTTCTCTCCCCCTTTCTTTTCCTTTCTGCTCTTTTTCAGTTTCTCTCCTGAAGTTCAGCTTCAGGATCACTTTTTTCCAATTCTATGACGATTTTTTTTTTTTGTACTGGAAATTGATCCCAAAGATCCTTTACCACTGAGCTTTACCACATTCCTAACTTTGTTTTTTATTTTGAGACAGAACCTTGGTAAGTTACTGAGGGCCTTGATGGATGGATTGATGAGGCTAGCCTCAAACTTGGGATCCTCCTACCTCAGCCTCCTGAGTTGCTGGGATTATAAGTGTGTGCCACCACACCTGGCCTGTAAATGGTGATTGAATACTATGTATAAGATGATAAAGATGAAGAAGGGGGGCTGGGGTTGTGGCTCAGTGGTAGAGTACTTGCCTTGCACACGTGAGGCACTGGGTTCGATCCTCAGCACCACATACAAAATACATAAATAAATAAAATATTTTTAAAATATTAAAAAAGATGAAGAAGGTACCGTAATTCTGCTCATGAAGCTTATGAACACATTGTTCATAGAGGAGGGGATGGGTCTATGTGGAAGAGCCATTTTCAGAGCAAATGGCAGACACTGCTTAGGGAGAAAAGCCTGAGTTTTACCTAGTCTAGTGCTGATTTTGCAGAATAAGGATAAATACACATGTAAGGCCAGAATAATCAGAGGATTGACTTTCCTTTGGAACCGTCATCTTTTACCTCTGTTGACTTCAGTTGGTTCAGGAATAGGGTGGCATGTTCCTAGAATCCCTCTGTCACGGGATCATTTTTGACATTGGAAGAAGAAGGATAAAAATATCCGGAATTCTTCTTTTTTTTTTTTAATATATTTTTTTAAATATTTATTTTTTAGTTGTAGGTGGACACAATAGCTTTATTTTTTATTTTTATGTAGTGCTGAGGATTGAACCCAGTGCCTCCTGTGTGCTAGGCGAGCACGCTACCACTGCGCCATAACCCCAGCCCTTTAATATTTTTTTAAGTTGTTGGTGGACCTTTATTTTTTTCATTTATTTGTATGTGGTGTTGAGAATCGAACCCAGTGCCTCACGCATGCTGGGCAAGCGCTCTACTACTGAGCCACAACCTCAGCCCCCCACTGGAAGTATTCTTAACATGTTGGCAACATTGTTTTTTTCTTGTGCTGGGGATGGAACCCAGGGCCTTGGGGATGCAAAGCAGGTGCTCACATCGCTGTCCCTGTGCCCCATCTTTAAGGGGATTTTCTTCCTGTGTTCTGTGCACCACTGTCAAATGCAGCACTCTAATACGATTATAATAATGTATCATTGTGTAAGCTTGTGCCAGTTCATACAGCTTACAAATCTGAACATGAGGTTCAGTGTCTTCCAGTAGATCTCTTTGACTTCTCTGGAGCAGTTGAACTTGACTCAGATTTCGCTGCCCTAGATTCGTTCTATTTTGGCGTTTGTTATAAATTGCTCTTAAACTTTAGGGGTGGTTAACATTCTCCTCCACACTTCCAAAAAAGCCTTGTGTCTATAATCTGATTTAGGTGTCTTATTACGAACACAAAAATGTTCTATTCCTTGAGATCAGCTTCCCAATGTATCTAAGTGACCCCAAATGATTCTCTTTACTTTTCTTTGGCTCCTGGAGAACCAAAAACTTGGGTATTTTTGAGGATGTCATTGTTCTAGCCTTTTGAAGAGAACAGTACCCATTATGGCTTGAGTCTGTAATACCCAATGGCCTTAAGGCTTCAAAATGTCTACTAGCCTCAAATAAAAGAAATAGTCTCTAACAGTGCACTGCAGAGCTAAAGTAAATCATGAAAGGGTAGTTTTGAAGTAACTCAATCGTCGCTTATCTGAGTGGCCTAGGAGGAATAAATTTACTTAAAATAATCATCCCACTGCTCCTGAGACATCGATTTCATCAGCATGCAGGATGATCCTGGAAGGTGCCGAATGAAAATCCGACTTGCGGGTTGCCTTTGTTCCCTGTGCTGGAGGAATCTGTCAGTGATCCTCCTGCTGGTGCTACCAAATCCCCCACTTTTTCCAGCTTTATTTACACAGTAAAGATTGATCAAAACGAAGACCAGGGCATTTTACATCAATATGTAAAACAACCCCTTAGTGTGGTCATTAACACCAGACTTCATGTTCTTGCAGTGTTCACGCAGCACTTTTATTTTTGGTTATTTTGTTCATGTAACTCCTAGAGGATAAGATCTTGTAGCTGCTGACTTCTCCCCTTAGATTAAAATCTTCCCCTGCCCCTGCTGAGATGGGGTCTTGTTCTGTTACCCAACCTGACCTCAAACTCCTGGGCTCAAGCAATCTTCCTGCCTCAGCCACCTGAATAGCTAGCTGGGTCATAGGTGCTGAACACAGCACCCAGCTAAAATCACCGTGAGAAAAGTGCAGCTTTTGTTCTTGAGGGCTTGAGTGGAGGGGTTAATGCTTTTTCATTCAGTCTCATGAATATGCAGATGATCAGAAAAAGCCTGATCAGGCTGGCTGGAGCCACAAGAATGGCACAGAGGACACAGTGACACAGCTCTGGGTGTGTTTTGCATCTGCGCACAGAACCCTCTAACTCCTTGTTTGGTGAGGCTCCTTGAAAGTGGATGATGCATAAATTACCACGATCCTTCCAGGTAAAGAATTCCTAGCAGCTCAAGCTTTTATTGCTAAGGGCCTCACTGAGTTGCTGAGGCTGGCCTGGGACTTCCGCTTCAGCCCTGTAATTTATGCATTATGACATTGATCTTTTGATCCACTAATGAGTTGAGACCTACAGTCTGAAAAAACATGATTAGGTTTATCTGTCTTTGGGGAGATAAATTTACTCCTTGCTGCACCATTTTACTGGGAAGATCTGACCATGAAAACAGAATGAGCCGGAGTGTTCATATAGGCAAGGATACAAGAGTCTCCTCAGTCAGGGTCTAGGAGGCCAGTGCCATGGAGGCGGGGAGCAGCAGCAGCCAGACACACTGCAGGGCACAGAGGGAGCTGGGAGGGTCTCACGGTAGAGGCCATTTTCTTGGGCACTGCTCAGAGCTAGGAACAATATAGGCTTAGGGCAGAGAGGAACTGCTTCTAATGGAACAGTGACACGGTGACTGACAGGATGCCAAGTTCCTGGTGCTCTAGGAAGAGAACAATGTAATGACATCATTCTCGCCCAGTCACAGAGTCTGGGTTCTAGGCAGAAAGAAGGGTTTGCTCTTAGTGAGGGAAAGAGCTCTGATAGGCTCCTGTTTCCCAGCAGCTGTGTGTGTCAGGCTGAAAGCCAGCGCCCTGGAACTCGTGGGACAGATGCATCAGGAGAGCCCAGGAGGAAAGCGTAGTTTCTTTTGGTCTCTGTTTCTTTCCTTGGTTTGTAAAATTGCACTTCAGAAAGGTTAGATCTAAAAACAGTGCTATGTAACAGCCTTGGGGTTCCTTTCCTTCCAGCTCCTCTGGGTTTTTATTTTTTCTGTCCCTTTGGGATGTGGTGCATCCTCGCACATGCCAGGCAAATGCTCTACCCCTGAGCTGCTTCTCCTGCCCTGTAGTGTTCATTAAGGACTTCACTCGGTGATCATTTCTGATAGTTCGGAGGCCCATTTGATCCCTCTGTGGGTGATTTTTATCCTCATATCCTAAAACTCCTGAGGGGCTTACTGCGTGGGTGCATCCTTGAGAGTGGCTGGCTGTGGGGTGGCTTCTCAGTGACAAGGGCTCTGAGGAGGCCTCCCATGCAATTCTGATGTCAGACCCCTTCTCCAGATGAGTCAGTGTTCTAATAATACCCTTAGGCTTCCTCCTTAAGACGGAGAGGCAGCCCCTGCATGTTGGGAGGTGCAGTGATTCTTTGGCTTCCACAAAGCCTTTAACAGGATTCACCAATTGTTTATTTTCCCCTAGTTCACTCTTTCTACATGTGTACACACTGTACTATAATATATATGCATATGACTTTTCTGAAATGTATGAGCGTAAACGGGAGATATCTTGCCTCTTTATTCCTAAATATTTCACCATGTACTTCGCAAGCATGAGAACATTCTCTTACAGAACCACAGTATGATAATCTTTGTTATGATGTATTTAAATCTGTATGAGCAAAAAGCGGGCATAGTCGTGCTTCCAGTTCTTTTACAGCTTTACAAGTTGAGAATCCTTCATCTGAAATGCTTGGGACCAAAGTCTTTTGGATTTTAGATTTGAGAATATTTGCATATATCTAAGGAGATATCCTGGGGATGGAACCCAACCTGAAACATGAAATTCATTTATGTTTCATCTACTCTTTGCACACGTAGGTGATTTCATGTAATATTTTTATTGTGCCTGTGTTTTTGTTGTTTTGAGATGGGGTCTCGCTGCGTTGTCCAGGCTGGTTTTCAACTCCTGAGCTCAACCGATCCTCCCCGGTAGCTGGGATCATAAGCATCATGTCCAGGTTTTGATTGCCACCTGTTACAAAAGGTCAGGTGTGGAGTTTTCAAATTGTGTCGCTCAAAAATTTTGGGATTTTCTTCATATTGGGGATGCTTAACCTGTGTAAGCAAAATGCACAGTTATGAATTAAATGTAGCCAATGAAAGTTGGCTGTGATACCACAGTTGAAGTCTACTGCAGCCAGCTCTCTGTTGTGCTGGCAGACATCCATGACTAAATGTTTATGCACCTATGATGTCCCGGGTCTTTTGTTGCAACCCCCCATCACTTTTGTCTTTTTTACTCTTGTGAAATATTTCACTGTATAGCTCATAGTCACATAATTTGACTTTTTCTTAGCGCAGATGACTCAATTTCATATTAGGTTGTTTCTGTCCTCCAGTTACATGAGGGAAAAAAAATACAGTCACTGAAGTCAAATGGCTCAAGTTGGTTTTCTAGGCACATGTTTTAGAATATGCATTATGTCAACTCTTTTAAAAGATTTCCAATGAGATAACACAAAAATTCTCATGGACTGAGCCTCTGTGTGAATGGCAGTTTAAGGACTGCTGTGTTGTCTCAGTTCATTTTCCTAGTGACCCTCTCCATTAAGCGGGTACGACAGGGCCAGGGCTGTAGCACAGTGGTAGAGTGCTTGCCTAGCATACGCAGGCTCTAGGTTCCATCCCATCATAGCCAAACAAAAACAGGTACCATAATCAGTCTCATTTTATAGATAAAGAAAACTGAGGCTTATAGATATAATTTGCTCAGAGACACACAGTTGGTCATGGTAAGACCCAGTTTTTTGAAGTAGCCTGGCTCTGAAACGTGAGCCCTGAATCTATTATTTGTCTTTACAGATAAGAGTATGTGGAAGACTTACAGCTGATTTCAAAACAAGCATAATCACGAGTTCAAAGCCAGCCTCAGCAATGGCGAGGTGCTAAGCAACTTGGTGAGACCCTGTCTCTAAATAAAACACAAAATAGGGCTGGAATGTGGCTCAGTGGTCAAGTGCCCCTGAGTTCAATCCCTGGTACCAAAAAATAAACAATAAAAAAATTAAAACACAAGCATGATATTACAAAACTCCAATGTCTACTCCCATCACTGATAAGATAGCAAAGACATTTTCATTTAGAAGAGTGTTCCGGGGCTGGGAATGTAGCTCAGCGGTAGAGCGCTTGCCTCGCATGCGTGAGGCCCTGGGTTCCATCCTCAGCACCACATACAAAGCAGTAAAATAAAGACATTGTGTCCATCTACAACTAAACCAAAAAAAAAAAAAAAAAAAAAAAGAGTGTTCCTTGCCAGTGAAATAGCATTTCCAAAATTATAACTCTCTGGAACTGGCCAAACCTTCAGGACGGGTGGCATCCTCGACTTCCCCAGGTGTAACTGCCTTCTCGTGTACAGATGGCTCTGGAGTGCCTTGCCCTAAAACCTTACTCCATGTTGCATTTTCTTTTCCAGTAAGTTCCTCAGTTAAGGAAAGGAACTTGGTTCAGACTATATGGGCGGCTTCACTATGTAATGAGAAACCACACAGCCACAGTATTCAGAGGCAAGGTAATCCTGCCTCAGAGGCATCCTAGGAGGGACTGGCCTCAGGAGCATGGCTACAGTTGCTGGGTGACCTGACATTCTGAGAGTCTGTATTAGATCCTGTGCCTGTCAAGGATGAGAGTCCTGTTCCTTCTCCTTTGTATTCTAAGCATGCCCCATTGGTGTGTATGGGTGGCATTCAATAAACTTTTTTTTTTTAATTTTTTTTTTTTAGTTGTAGATGGACACACAATATCTTTATTTATTTTTATGTGGTGCTGAGGATTGAACCCAGTGTCTCACGCATGCGAGGCAAGCACTCTACCACTGAGCCACAATCCCAGCCCTCAATAAACATTTTTTATTTTATTTTTTATTTATTTATTTTTTAAATATTTTTTTAGTTGTTGAGAGATTTTTTTATTCATTTATTACTTATATGTGGTGTTGAGGCTCGAACCCAGTGCCTCACGCATGCTAGGCAAGCGCTCTACCACTGAGCTACAGCTCCAGCCCTTATTTTTATTTTTTATTGGTATTGGGGTTTGGACCCAGGGGCACTTAACCACTGACCCACATCCCCAGCCCTTTTTCATTTTTTAATTTGAGACGGCATCTCATTCAGTTGCTTAGGACCTCAGTGAGTTGCTGAGGCTGGCCTTGAACTTGGGATCCTCCTGTTTCAGCCTCCTGAGTCACTGGTAATAAACATTTATTGAGCATAAAAAAGCCACTGGAAGCCGGGGATGGTAGTGCAAGCCTGTAATCACTGCACTTTGGGAGCCTGAGGCAGGAGAATGGTGAGTTCAAAGCCAGCCTCAGCAATGGCAAGGCGCTAAGCAACTCAGTGAGACCCTGTCTCTACATAAACTCAAGATAGGGCTGGGGATGTGGCTCAGTGGTCGAGGGCCCCTGAGTTCAATCTCCAGTACCAAAACAAACAAACAAACAAACAAAAACCCTGGAGTGAAAGGTTCCTCTTCTTCTTTAAGAAATTGATTTTATTCAACACTAGCAAAAATGAGTCATTATAGTTATCACTGTTGCTACTTAAAATGTGCAAATTTCCATTGGATATCATGTCATAGTTCATAAAACATTTTCCTTTGATTCTTTTCTTTTTTTTTTTTTGGTACTGGGGATTAAACTCAGGGGCACTCGACCACTGAGCCATAGTCCCAGCCCTATTTTGTGTTTTATGTAGAGACAGGGTCTCACTGAGTTGCTTAGCACCTCGCCCTTGCTGAGGCTGGCTTTGAACTCGCCATTCTCCTGTCTCAGCCTCCCAAGGTGCTGGGATTACAGGCTTGAGCCACCGCGCCCGGCTTCCTTTGATTCTTATAGCAAGAGTTTTGGCAAGTAGGCTGGGTGGGAAGTATCAGAGAAAATGAAGCTTGGAGAAGTTGGATGCCTAATTGAAGATTAGAATTAAAAAAAAGAAGCCGGGCGTGGTGGTGCTCGCCTGTAATCCCAGCACTTAGGGAGGCTGAGACAGGAGAATCGCGAGTTCATAGCCAGCCTCAGCAACGGCGAGGCGCTAAGCAACTCAATGAGACCCTGTCTCTACATAAAACACAAAATAGGGCTGGGGATGTGGCTCAGTGGTCGAGTGCCCCTGAGTTCAATTTTCAGTACCAAAAAAAAGAATAAGAGCTGAATATGTTCTTTCCCTTGGTGCAGTAATGTGCAGTAACATGCTGTGGTCCCCAGAAGAGCAGTTAACACGGGAGAAGTAGCAAGAGGTCCTAAGGTAGGGAATCACAATGTCTTGAGGCCCTGTCTCCCTGGTGTGTTCTAGTCTTTTTATCTTTTTCATGGTGCCAGGATCAGACCCAGGGCCTTGTGCATGCTACCACTGAGCCACACCCCCAGCCCTCCTAAGCTGCCTTTTGCATTTTCAAAAAAGAACTGAATTTACTGTGCTTTCTAAATATTGCAGCCACCAGTAATGCGTTTTGAGCTTTTAGTTGCTTCTCTTTTGTGCACAGTGCCTTCAAAAAATGGCATCTCCTATTTTTTTCCCCTTAAAAACAAAAGCAAAACAACACCAAAAACAACCACCCCCGCCGCCCCCCCCCAAAAAAAACCTTCATTAAACATAGAACCTAAAGCCAGGTAGTGTTATGTGCTCAAGTCAGTCTCTAGGCGTGGGCAGTTGCTGTAACCAAAGTTTGCATCCCAGGATAGACATCTAGTGTTTCATCAGAAGGGCTTTCCCCCAGAGACAGCTGTTGCAAGCCTCTGCTGTTTTTATATATATATATTTTTTATAATCAGATCAAATGCGCATAATGTTAGAAATGGATCTCTACTGTGGAAAATAAAATGGCTTGTTAATTAGCATAATGGGTGTCGAAAATAGATTCTTCCTTTGGATAGCTCAGTAGACACTCGAGGATAGTTATGTTTCCTTTAGACACACATTTCTCAGTCTTTGAGAAATCCATGTTTTCCTTTAATACACATAAAAATGTGAGTTATTTTAATGTCATTTGCAATTCAAATTGAAATATGAGAGTCAAGAATCCTGGGATGAAGCATCCCTCTGCCCCGCCATTTGGTACTTACCTCCTTCCCGGTCTTCCCTTCTCTCTGCAGCTTGAAAATCTCTTTCCCCTAACAGCCCCGGTGCCATCAGCCCTGGTTTTTGGATGTTTCTCAGCTCATCATCGCTGTCTTCTCCTCTGGTCTTGGCTTGTTAGTGTACCCCCACAATGTGGCACCTAAACAATGATTTTTAGATATGATCTGATTGGGATAGTGTGTCCAAGACAGTGAAGGGACTGAAAGGGTAGGACAGGCTGGGGACAAATGCACGAATCCTGTTGGGAACTCAAGATCAGCTTTGGGGGGAATATTTATACCAAGAGACATGCTAAAGGCCAGAGCTTTTTAAAAGTAGGTATTTTTCTCTCTGTAGAGAGACAGTTGTTAAAATCTGCCAGCGCCCCTGGCTCTAGTGGACTGCTTTTTCTGTGGGAATGTGGGGCCGGGTTTGTCAACTTCTGTAGTTCGAGACAAGACTGGAAACTCTAGTTTCTACATACATTTCTAGAGTTTTAAAATTCCATGAGAGTCAAGCAGTAGTTCTCTAGGCAGGATGGGACCAGTAAGCATCTATCCAGATCTTGTCCAGTACTTTGACTAGTCAAACCTAAAATAACAGTGGATTTTATTTTATTTTTTTGGCACCAGGGATTGAACTCAGGGGCACTCAACCACTGAGCCACATCCCCAGCCCTGTTTTGTGTTTTATGTAGAGACAAGGTCTCACTGAGTTGCTTAGCACCTTGCTGTTGCTGAGGCTGGCTTTGAACTCGCGATTCTCCTGTCTCAGCCTCCCAAAGTGCTGGGATTACAAGAGTGAGCCACCACGCCTGGCTGGATTTTATTTTTTAATTTTCTTCGTTGCTGGAGATCAACCCAGGGCTTCGAGCATTCTTGTTAGCTGTTCTACTGCTGAGCCAGACCCCCAGCTCTAAATTTTTTTAAAAACAACCTCCAGTGGCTTCTCTCCCTCTCCCACTGTGGCACGAATTATTGTAGCAACTCTTTCAAGCTGAAGAACAGTGACAGTATAACCTTGAATTCCCAGGTCTGCCATTTTCTCCATGAGGAAATTAATTTGGATATGTGTGTATCTTTCCCATTCAGATTTTCCTCTGTGTCTTTGCTTTCTTCAAATTGATGTCACTCTTATGAAATACTTGTTGACTTGGCATTTGCAGTGGATAAAATTTGTTGAAGTAATACCTGTTGGGTTTCCACTCCTAGAGAAAATCAAATCAAGTCTGAAAAATCAAGTCCTTACATCCTTACTGGCTTTAGATTTATTGTGACTGCCTTTTTTTCCTTTATTAGATCAAACTCTTGATTCTTTGTAAATGAAATGCATAAATCTTCCCATTTGAAATCTGTTGAAGTTACCATTTCACCTCCCTGGCTGCCTTTCTCATTAAACATAGTGTTTTCTCTCACCTTGAAAAACATTGCCTAAATGTTACTTTTTCCCTGGAACTTACCCTCTTTAATTATACATAGTCAATTATTTTTACCCTATACAGGGTAAAAATTTTTTTGTTTACCAGACACTAGGGGCTCAGAAGAATGAACTGTTTTTTCAGTTCCCTAACAGAGTGCTAGTTTAGGGTCCCATGATCAAAACAGTTTGAATTAAAAAAGAATATTTCATTTAATAATTCTAGAGGACAAACTGGATTTTCAGAGCCAAGTAGCAGACTTAACCTATACATGTAGCTTCCCTATTGCCAAAAATCCTTTAAAAGAACAAAAGAGGGCTGGGATTGTAGCTCAGGGGCAGAGCGCTTGCCTTGCATGCGTGAGGCATTGGGTTCGATCCTCAGCACCACATAAAAATAAAGATATTGTGTCCATGTACACCTTAAAAAGAAAGAAGAAAACAAAAGGTAGGGGCTGGGGATATAGCTCAGTTGGTAGTATGGACAAGGCCCTGGGTTCAATCCCCAGCACCACCAATAAATAAATAAAAGTAAAAAATAAAAACAAAAAATAGATCCTAAAGACAATCCGAAAAGTGCTGGAAAATTAGAAGGAGCACCTACCTTTAGTAAACTAAATCATGAAGAATTCCTAGAAGACTAAAAACAGATGGGATTAGATCAGCAAAAGGAAAACAAAATTAAAACAAAACAGAAAACACAGGTACAGAAGAAAGGGGAATTAAAAGCCGAGCTTACAGTGACTAAGAGCTACCCACAGGAAGGAGCCCTGGAGTAATATTTAAGACAGTAAAGTATTATATTTATTGCAGCGACCCCTGGCTGAAAACTGTGCTTTAAGAAATCAAGCGCCCGGGCGGGGATTGTAGCTCAGTGGTGGAGCGCTTGCCACGCATGCGTGAGGCCCTGGGTTCGATCCTCAGCACCACATACGTAGCAATAAAATAAAGACATTGTGTCCATCTACAACTAAAAAAAAAATAAAAAAAAAAAAAAAAAAAAAAAGAAATCGAGCACCCTGTCTGGCAGGGTATGTGGAGTTGCCTTAGGGACCTGAGAGAGAAGCAGCGTCTGCCTTCAGATTGCTGTGGGTGTCCCCCCGCAGAAAAAGGCCTTTCGGCAAGGAAAGGTTACCTCTCTTAACAGGTGGTATCCACGAAAGTCCTTCACCACTGGGAGAAGGAATTTATCTTGGTTGGTTTGTGTATTTTCTCCCAACTTTCCAACCTGCCTCCTTGTTTGTTCCCTTTTTTTTCCTTCAGTGCTGGGGATGGAACTCAGGATCTTACAAAAAAGCACTCCACCACTGAGCTACACCCCCAGCCCCTTGCTCACCTTTCTTTTTTGAGATTTAACTCTTGTTTATTCATAAGTTGCCATATAAGACATGGGTTTATATTTTATTAGTTATAACTGAGTTACACGGCTACATCTGGCTTCAAGAAAGCTGGAAATTTAGTCTTTATTCTGAAGTTACTTGATCACCTTTCTTATATCCTAAACCAAAGTCCATCGTTGGACACCTTCTGTTCCCTTGGGGAGCCCCAGTTCTGGAGAGGAAGCCTGCATTCCTTACCCTCATTGAGTGGCCCAGTTTTTAATTCCACAATAGGAATGCACATCAAAGGATCACCAGACAGTTGAGAAAAATAAACATCAACAAAGAAAAAGGCCAGAGTAAGCAAACTTTGGAGAATGTATGAGAAGCTAAAAACATGTTGGTATCTTCAAAGAGACTTGAGATAGTCAGACTAAAGTAGCCTGCTGTGAATGAAGATCATTCAGAACAGTGAAGTTCTCAGGGAACTTAAAAATGTCCATATTGAACTGAAAAAAAAAAAAACACTTTTTGAGAATCAAATGGATGTGATTACAGGCAAAATTAATAATCTGCAAGTTAGGCAACAGAACTTCACAGAATGTAGAGCCAAACAAGGAGTGACCTGAGATAAAGAAAGGAGTAGGTGTGGAGATCCACCCAGTATCTGACACATTCGCCAGACGGATGTTCTAGCAGATGGGGCCAAAGAAGTACTGAGAAGATATATTTATTAGGAAAATAGGAAATAAATCAGCCAAATGAACAGCAATAATAGCAACAGAAAAAAACAAATTCAAAAAGAAATTTTTTCCTCTTTTTTCCCTCTCAGTATTGGAAATTGAACCCAGGAGTGTGTTACTGTTGAGCTACACCCCTGGCACTTTTTACTTTTTATTTTTTCATTTTACTTTTTAATTTTGGTACTGTGGATTGAACTCAGGGGCACTCGACCACTGAGCCACATCCCCAGCCCTATTTTGTGTTTTATGTAGAGACAGGGTCTCACTGAGTTGCTTATCGCCTCGCCGTTGCTGAGGCTGGCTTTGAACCCGAGATTCTCCTGTCATAGCCTCCCAAAGTACTGGGATTACAGGCATGCGCCACTGTGCCTGGTTCCTTTTATTTTTTGAGAAGGTGTCTCACTAAGTTACTGAAGCTAAGGCTGGCCCTGAACTTGTGATCCTCTTGCCTCAGTCTCCTGAGTAGCTGAGTTAGAGTTGAGCGCCACTGTGCCTGGCTTAACCATTTTTAAGTGTACATTTCAGTTGTATTAAATATATTCATAGCCAGGCACGGTGGCGCACACCTGTAATCCCTGCACTTAGGGAGGCTGAGACAGGAGAATTGCGAGTTCAAAGCCAGCCTCAGCAAGGGCGAGGTGCTAAGCAACTCAGTGAGACCCTGTCTCTACATAAAACACAAAACAGGGCTGGGGATGTGGCTCAGTGGTCGAGTGCCCCCGAGTTCAATCCCCAGTACCAAAATATATATATATATATATATATATATTTTTTTTTTTGTTTTCATAATTTTTGCAACCATCATACCACCTGTTTCCACAATTCTCATTTTATAAAGCTGACATTTTACTTGTTACAGAGTAACTCTCCAGCCTGGGGCTGCAGCTGAGTGGTAAAGTGCATTCCTAATATGAAGGCGGCCCTGGGTTCGATCCCCAGTACTGCAGGCTTGCCCCCTCGCCCAAACTCCCTCGCTTCTGGCTTCCACCATTCCTCCTTTTAATGAATTTGATTATTTAAGGTGCATCGTGTAAATGAAATCACACAGTGCTTGTCTTTTGTGACTGCTTGTTCTACTTAACATAACGTCCTCAAGCTTCATCCATGTAGCCTGTATCAGAATTTCCTTTCTTGTTAAGGCTGAGTATTATTCCATTGCATGGGGAGACCACATTTTGCTCTTCATTCATCCACTGATGGCCACATGCATTTCTTCTGTGTCCAATCCTAATGATACGAAGTCCTATCTCATTTCAGTTTCAATTTGCATTTCCCTAATGATGAGTAATATTGAACGTCTTCTCTTGTATTTATTAACCATCTGTATATCTTCTTTGGAGAAATGTCTATTTGTGTGTGTGTGTGTGTGTGTGTGTGTGTGTGTGTGTTAGGGGATAGTTCTAGGGATGGAACCCAGGGCCTCGTGCATGGGAGGCAAGTGCTGTACCACTGAGCCACATCCCTGGTTCCTCAAGTTATTTGCCTGTTTTTCAAGGTCTTTTCTCTTGTTGAGTTGTAAGAGCTCTTTACATAGTCTGGATGCTTTCACCACCTGATATGATTTGCAGATAGTTTCTCTTACAGGTTATGTTTTCACTTTGGCCAGTTAGAAAAAAGTTGAATTACCTCACGTTGTACAACAAAATAAAATTTTCATGGATTAAAGAACATATTTTTCAAAAACTTATATTCTTCATATATGTTTAAAATATAGAACAACAAACCATTGATAGAAAATTTTAAACAAAATAATACCTAGAAGTTAGTAACAGCTTTAATGTAAAAATTAACCTTTTTCTATTACAGGTTTTCACAAAGAAGAAAGTGACAGATCATTTTCTCAAGGTTTAAATTCTTAGTAAACATTGATTTTTTAAAAGATACACACACTGGGCTGGAGTTGTGATTCTCAGCACCGCATATTTAAAAAAATGAGTAAAATAAAGGTCCATCAACATCTAAAAAAAATCCTTTAAAAAGCCAGATTTTATAGCAATTAAGATAAAATTGTAGATTTAAGTTATCAGATCTAAAGCCATGAAAACATTAGTTGGACACATAGAGAACTTGATGTACTTATTGCTCTGGCAAAGCTACTTATCATTGAATGGAGACAGGCTTACAGAGCTCTAACTACTACAGAAACATTTATAGAAGCCAAATGAAAATCAGGGAAGGATAAAATAAGTTGAACAACAAAAAAACCTACTAAAGAACATCTATACTGGTTGTAATAGAATTCTTCCTGCAGCGGAAGTGACGAGGGTGTTTATAAGATTTCATTTATTCGGAAATTCTTATTGATGGCCAGTTTCATACAGGCAAATGCACAATGACTCGAGCCTTGCTTCAAATCTATCGAGAGATTTTTTTTTTAAATAAATTTTTTTAGTTGTAGATGGACGCAATATCTTTATTTATTTGTATGTGGTGCTGAGGATCGAACCCAGGGCCTCACGCATGCAAGGCAAGCGCTCCACCACTGAGCCACAGCCCCAGCCCCTACCGAGAGATTTTAAGGAGCGATGTACCACGAGTTTCTGATGGCTGCCATAACAGTATCCACAAACCTAGCAGCTCAGATGAACCCATTTATTTTTATCGCTCCATTGATCTGAATTTGGCCTCTCTACGTGTTCCTGGGCTTCTCAGTTTTGCTTTGCTGTGTCAGTTGAGGTCTGCCTTTCCTCTGTATTTTCCTTCTGTCCCAGCTTTTAGAAGAAACTTGGGGTTAAATTACAAGAAGCTGCTTTATCTTTGTTTCTGTGTGAGTGGAATATCTTTTTCTTCATCTACATTTTAAATTTCATTTTTTTTTTCCCCCAAAGCAGTCAGTCTTGTCACCAAAGAGGTGGCTCTTGAGATAATTCAGTTTGAGGCCAGGCCCATATCTACAGCATGGTTCCTTTCCCCGCTCTGTAGTGTAAATGCAGACTTCACCAGCAGAAGGAAAGCCTCGTGGAGCTTTGCATCCCAACTATGTTGCTTCAGCGACATTTTAACCAAATGCAGTCAATTCTTCAGAATTCGTTGAAAATCCAGCAGTTGTGGTGATAGAAGACACTATTTCTCTATGGAATTGCAGTGCAGAGTCATTGATAACTCTCCTTGCAAATAAGCCATATTTTGTTTTCTGAATTTGGTTATTTTTCATGGTGTTAAACTTGAGTTTCAATTGAGATTTATGAAGTCTCATTTTTGGATATTCACCTTTCATAGATGTGAGCTACAGATAATTTTATTTTTTTAAATATTTTTTTAGTTGTAGATGGACACAATGTCTTTATTTTATTGCTTTGTATGTGATGCTGAGGATCGAACCCAGGGCCTCACACATGCGAGGCAAGCGCTCTACCACTGAGCTACAATCCCAGCCCGATAACTTTATTTTTTATTTATTTATTTTTTGGTACTGGGGATTGAACTCAGGGGCACTCGACCACTGAGCCACATCCCCAGCCCTGTTTTGTGTTTTATGTAGAGACAGGGTCTCACTGAGTTGCTTAGCACCTCACCGTTGCTGAGGCTGGCTTTGAACTCGCGATTCTCCTGTCTCAGCCTCCCAGAGTGCTGGGATTATAGGCGAGTGCCACCTGGCCCAGCTGAATGTCCAGATCTTAATAGGAGTGGGGATAGCATGGTTCAAGTTTATCAGTAAGAAGATAATTAGTTAGGATTGGATATTTGTGCTTTTTTTGCATGTTTTCCACCATGCTTGCCTTTCTTGGCAGGGAGGGAAAGATTTTTTTTTAAGTTTAGCTTTACATTTAATTTTAGCATTATTGATTAACCTTGACTGTGGCTGAACTTCAATATTTGCAGAACCATAGTGTTCTGGTTGAGAATTCTCAACCCCTGAACCTTTGCCAGTGGAGGCTGGAGTGTATTATGCGTAAGGACGAAAGTAGGTTTTTTTTTTTCTTTTTATTGCGTTTGTAATATTTATGTGCTGTGGCATTTTCTGTGGAGCTGCTGAGTATTTTACAACTTAATTTTGTGAAGCACTGAGGCTGGTTTGGCATTGGGCGTGTGGTTTCCTATTGAAGTAATCGGTACACAAGAACTTTCCTAAGTCTTTGTAAGGGATGACCTGTGTGCCACACATCCAGGTCTCCTGCAGCACTAGCTATTGGCCCTCAAGTGGTGGAAGTCAGGTCTCCTAAGGTCATGTCCCTTTCTAGGTGCAGCCCACATTCAGTGACCGATGGATGGCAGGGTGTAAAGGTCTAGCTAGCCCTCTTGGCCCGACTCTTTGGGTTCAACCTCTTCTGGAGCTCTCTCTGAGATAGGATGAGCCCCTGCTCTCACTGTCTCTTAGCCCAAAGGCCCCCTCTGCTCCTCTCTCCTTCCCTCCACCTCGGTGGCTGATCCTGAGAACAACTTCCCCACCACCCGTCCCTTTCTCAGCTTGTCTTCTGAAGAGCCCTGCTTGCAGTGGACTCTGCCCCCATGAGGGCTTCTGCACACAGGTCCTTATTTAGGATAATAGGATGGGCAGGACCTGGGTGATCTCGTGGTCAGTCTTCCCACTCATGAGGGGGTGCCCATGCCAGTATTCCTCGTGTCTGGCTTCTGTCCTCTGCTTGAATGTGAGGTGGAGGGGAGTTACAGCAGTCTCCCCTTTCCCACAAGAGTTCATTCCAAGACCCCTCGGGGACTACATAGAGTTCCAAGCCCTGCGTACATGGTGCTTTCTCCCATATGTATGTGTACATTCTACAACTCACAAATTAGGTACGGTAGGAGGTTAATAAGCAATACACCATAGGAAAAGTTACTTAAAAACTTACCTGTTTCTGAAAATTTCCACTTACTATTTTCAAGCCACTGTGGACCACAGGTCTCTGAAACCTCCAACAGCAGGACCATCATGAGTACAGTGTCGGGGCTGGGATTGTAGCTCAGCGGTAGAGCGCCTGCCTTGCATGCGTGAGGCCCTGGGTTCGATCCTCAGCACCACGTACAAAGCAATAAAATAAAGACATTGTGTCCATCTACAACTAAAAAAAAATATTAAAAAAAAAAAATGAGTACAGTGTCAGTTGCCAGTTGTCAAACAGCCTGAGAAAGAATGTTTCAGTCGTTGAGTGGAAACCTACATGTCCACTTCCTGCTTCTCAGAATGTCTCTTTTCCACCTGGGAGTAGTTGAAGAAAGTTAGACATTCCCCCTAACTTTTCTCTAATCCTATCAAAATACTTTTATCTCCTCTATTACTTTTTTTTTAATATTTATTTTTTAGTTGTTTTAATATCTTTATTTTTACATGGTGCTGAAGATCGAACCCAGTGCCTCACGCATGCTAGGTGAGCACGCTACCACTGCGCCACAATCCCAGCCCCCTCTATTACTTTTGACATGCTTTCTAAATCCTTTATGTTCTTGTCTTTTTTGTTTGTTTGTTTTTGACTCCTTGGGTCTGGCTATGTTGCACAGGCTGGCCTGGAGCTCCTGGGTTCAGGTGATCCTGCCTGAGCCGCCTCCTGGGTGCAGAGACTACAGGTTTGTGCCACTACACCCGGCTGTATTTATGTGTTTTAAAACTGTTCGGTGATTCTTATCTTTTTCATATATAATTGAATTTTCAGTTAAGCTATTAGGTCCCATCATCTCATTTATGGAACACCTAAAAAACTCATGTTGAACAACAAATATACTTTGAAATAAGTATTAATATTTTTAGAGTTCCGTTCTTTTGGAAAAATAGGTGAATGATTGCTGATAATATTCATTAGCATTGTTACTATTAATATCAATGATAATCATAATAGGCTTGAGATTATGATTTTTTACCTAGTTTAATGCACTTGTGTCAATTTTGTTGCAAAATTGGCAGAATTGAAAACTGGGGACTTCATGGGCTAAGTAATCATTTGATAAATAGAATTCATAGTTTACCATTTTCTGTTTATTGCCTCACATTATTACTATAATACTTCCAAGTATGTATGATATTCTTAAATGTATGGTCAGATATTCTCAATTTTTGTCATAGTGCCCAGCACAGTTTAGAGGTCATAGTAGGTATTTAATTTTGATTGGTTGATTGGGGAAGAAAAGAATTTTAGAAGAGCTAATTCTTGGGAGAAAGATGATGAACTTTTATCAGTGTCAGATTAGATCATCATTTCTAAAACCATGAATTTGAAATTTATTCAGAGAGAACACTGATTGGCACCATGGAGATGGACAGCCTTCCAGGCACAGCAGAGGAGGGTGAACTGGGATGGAGCTGTGGGGAAGAGAAAGGAAGTGGTAGATGGTGGGGGAGAGCTGTTGCCGTTTACCTAGTACAGGTTGCGTAGGAGGGGCACAAGCATCATCTCATTTAATCCCTGCAGAGATTCCATCTGCCCATCCCTCATTCAGCAGGTATTGTTTGAGGGCGCAGAATATGTCCTGTGCCATGCTAAGTAAGGAGGCACAGTGTCACCTCCATCCTGTAGAGCTTGTGACTTGCCTGTGTCCTCACCGCAAGTTGATGGCAGAGAAGGGACAGGAAACCAGACTTGTCTGCGGTCATGGCGCATATCCTCCCTGTGCTGTGCTGCTGCAGGTGAACACCAGCGGGACTCAGAGTGGGCTTCTCGGGCCTTCCTATGTGGAAGCTTACTGGGCCACTTGGCACGGATGCTGTGCATGAGCAGAAGGCAGCTGAAGGTGGGCACTGGAACAGGCCAGGGGTCTTCCCCACAGTCCTCCCTGCGGTCCTTCTGGGGTTAATCCAAGTGTCCTACTCAACCTTGCTTCAGCTGAGGCCAGGGATGATGAGGATACTTTTTTCACCCTTTTGAGCATGCAGAGAATCTTTCTCTAGTACTTTGAGCAAAATATTTTTTTTAATTTTAAATTGAGCATTATTATTTCTCTTTTTTTTTTTTTTTTTTTGGTACTGGAGATTGAACTCGGGGCACTCGACCACTGAGCCACATCCCCAGCCCTATTTTGTGTTTTATGTAGAGACAGGGTCTCACTGAGTTGCTTAGCACCTCGCCGTTGCTGAGGCTGGCTTTGAGCTCGCAATCCTCCTGTCTCAGCCTCCTTAAGTGCTGGGATTACAGGCTTGAGCCACCGTGCCGGCTATTATTATTTCTCTTAAGAGTTATAAATTTGGAGGCATTTTGAGATATTTGATTAGCACACAACTGCAAAATAGCACATGCTTGTAATAATGGGACATATTTTAAAAAACAAGATTGGGGGCTGGGATTGTGGCTCAGCGGTAGAGCACTTGCCTCGCATGCGTGAGGCCCTGGGTTCGATCCTCAGCACCACATACAAAGCAATAAAATAAAGACATTGTGTCCATCTACAACTAAAAAAATATTTAAAAACAAACAAACAAACAAAAAACACGAGATGGCCTTTCTTAGGAACATGCCCTTGCTTTAAACAAATAGACTTAAGCCTCTTCAAAACGTTATGAAAACTTTCTAACATAAAGAAACAGGGAGAGAGTTATAGCGGGCTGTCTTATGCCCTGCAAGTGGACTGGGCTGGTGGGTTGAAAGGTCACAGCTACTAGAAGCCAGTTTAACAGAAAAGGAATATGATGCCTGTAAAGGGTGTTCCTGCCAAAAGGTAATTAGTCCAGAATTAATACTGTGTATCTCTGGAGTGAAAAATACCACGGTATTAAGAATTTAGCTGTGAGGGGCTGGGGTTGTGGCTCAGCGGTTGAGCGCTTGCCTCGCCTGCGTGAGGCACTGGGTTCGATCCTCAGAACCACATAAAATAAATAAAGATATTGTGTTCATCTACAACTAAAACAAAATATTTAAAAAAAAAAATTTAGCTGTGAGTCAGAGACATTTTACTTGGTGTGAATCAAAGTAGAGATCCCAGATCTTGAGAAGTAAAATCCAATAATTAGGGCTTTCTTATTCTTGAAGCTAGCCCAAGGAATTATTCATTTAGATTGTAAAATAGTACAAATACAACCTTAATAGATTTTTTTTTTTTTTGCAGTTCTGGGGATGAACCCAGGGCTGCTCTACCACTGAGCTACATCCTCAGCTCCCTGGCTCCCCACTTTATTTTCTTAAATTTTGACATGGGATCTCACTGAATTGCTGAGGCTGGTCTCAAATGTGGCAATCCTCCTGCCTCAGTCTCCTAAGTCTCTTGTATTACAGGTATGCACCACTGTGCCTGGCATTTCATTAGTTGAAATTTTAAAACAGGATTATTTGTGTGTTGTGTGGTTTTTTTTCCCTTTGATATTTGCTTTTTAAATATTTTTTAAAATTTTTGGTGCTGGGGATTGAACCCAGGTCTTGTGCATGCTAGGCAGTGCTCTACCACTGAGCTATACCCCCAGTCCTTTTTAAAAAATATTAAAATTTTGAGACAGCGACTTGGTAAATTGTCTAGTTTGGCCTTGAAGTTGCGATTGTCCTGCCACAACTTCCCCAGTAGCTGGGATTACACTACACCTGGTTATTTTTCCTAATTTTTGTTCACAGTGTACTACATTAAAGAATTTGTAGCCGGGCACAATGGTGCATGCCTATAATCCCAGCACTTAGGGAGGCTGAGACAGGAGAATTGTTGAGTTCAAAGCCAGCCTCAGCAATGGCGAGGCGCTAAGCAACTCAGTGAGACCCTGTCTCTACATAAAACACAAAATAGGGCTGGGGCTGGGGCTCAGTGGTCGAGTGCCACTGAGTTCAATTCTTGGTGCCAAAAAAAAAAAAAAATTTTGTAGTGTTGTCTTTTTTTAACCTAACAAATTATACGCGTCCTCACTGATTAATCCACTCTTCAGTGGTGCACAGTTTCTTGTACTTGTAGTCCTAGCTCTTGGGGAGGCAGAGGCAGGAGGATCACTTGAGCCCAGGAGTTTAAGGCCAACCTGGGCAACATAGCGAGACCTGTCTCTAAACAAACACACAAAACCCAGAAAATACTATTTGTGCTTAATTAACTCAGTAGTGGTACTTTGGGAAATGTGTCCCAAGAAAGTAATCACATTTGCTCAGCAATGCTTATTATGGGATCATAAAATATGGAACATAACCTAAATACCTAACATTAAAACTAAATTCATGAAATGATGCTAATTCTGCCCCAAATGTGTGTGTATTGCATAGTAAAAGTCATGTGTTAATTTTAATTGTAGTTATCTCTCAGGGGTAGGATTATGAATGATTTTTTTTTTCTGTATTTTAAAAAAGTTAATGGGGCTGGGGTGGTGGCACAGAGGTAGCGTGCTCGCCTAGCACACGTGAGGAGGCACTGGGTTCGATCCTCAGCACCACATAAAAATATAAAGATATTCTGTCCACCTACAACTAAAAAAATAAATATTTTAAAAAAAGTTAATGGATTCCATATAAAATGTTTTATAATATATAAAACGTACTAAATGTTTTAACCTATTTCACAGCACTCTGATGGCTGCATAATATTTCATTGAGTTGATACAATCTGATTATTCATTCCACCTTTTGTTAAATGATTTGCTTATAAATACTTTTTGTAGATATTGGCCATTTTATGGCATTTTTCTTTTCTTTAGTTGTTTCCTAATTCTAGGAAGAAAACTGCTGGGTAAAAGAATATTTCTTAAATGTTTTTTAAAAATATAGCTTTTTAGGGCTGGGATTGTAGCTCAGTGGTAGAGCGCTTGCCTGGCATGTGTGAGGCATTGGGTTCAATTCTCAGCACTGCATATAAAAGTGAATAAATTTAAAAAAAATAGTAAAGGTCCATCAACAATTCAAAAAATTTTTTAAAAAAAGCTTTCTAAAAAGTTTATATCAATTTACTGTGCCACAGAATACTTATATTAATTTCACCTATATTGGACATTGGCCTCTTTTTCTCCTGGTTTGTGATTCAGTAGATACAAATATTATATTTCAGTGTCATGCTCTTTTGTACTTCTTTAATTATTAACTCAGATGAATAGCCTATAAGTGTTGTAAAATTATTTTTTGATTATGCAAATCTGTGGTTTCTTTTTTTTAACCACTCATTAATTCTTGGTGCTCTCTGGGATTTGAAGGTCAGATAGGGGAGTGTAACTAAGGAAAAATGAAAGTAAAGAATAAGGTGTGATAAAATGGTTCCTCTAAAAGGCAAAATGTATTTGACTGTAAGGAAAGCATGTATTACTGTATGAGACTGAAATGTAAGGAAAACACTGAAATCAAGTTAGAGCATCTCATACAGGTGAACCCAACATTAGTCTAGTTAACATTGAGTTTTATGGAATAAGATTTTCAACTCTCTTGGGTATAGCTTATGTAATGTATTTACTTTAATTGAAAATTATTAACCAAATGATGTAGATTGCTTAATCTCTAAAGAAAGAAATCTAAAAAGTTTGGTTGTTACCACGAGCCAGCATGCAGATAGATGTTAGGCAAATTAGTTTTCTACCTGTGGGGCCTGACATTGTTAGCTTTTGTACATGGTTATGGAACAGAGAACTTATATGTTGTATTTGTGTGTTTATTTTTTATTCCCAGGATTTTACGTTTGTATAAGCATTTTCTTATATTTAAAAACTATCTGAACAGGGCTGGGGATGTAACTCAGTGGTACGGACTGTGCTTAGCGTCCATGGGGCTATGGGTTTGGTTTCCAGCACGCCCACCCCCTACAAAAAGTACCTGGGCCAAATACATGAGCTGGTTCATGGGTGGGTGAGCCCATGGATGTGGATAAGCACCCAAATTACCTTGGACCCTGTGAGCACAGCATGCATGTCATAGCTGTAGCCTGGTCAGACCTATTCTGGCGCATTGCATTTTGATTAGAATGGAAAAGGTGACTTAAAGAAAGTTGGAAATGTATTGGACTTGATTACTTAGCAATGGGCTGAACATATCATTTGATGTCATTGAGGCAGGATGTTCTATTTACGATTACACTTTGTTAAATCCCACACAGGTCATTTCAATCATATTACTGTTGAGTTTCCCCTTGTGCCTAGGGGTGGAACTCAGGGCCTCATACATGCTGGGCAAATGCTCTACTACCAAGTTCAGAGGTCCTTCTGTGAGCTTTCTGGGTGCCCAGTGGGTAACGTGTGATTAACTTGCTGCCTTAACTTGGTGCTTAAAATGGAATGAAATGGTGATGTTTAATACCTTGCTTACCTTACTTATTTCACAATAGTTTGCTGTACCCTTAGTCTGCATTTGAGAAAAAAATGTTTTCTTTTAACTCTGTATTTTTTAAGTGGCTTTATTCAGATATCAAAACCAGCATTTAAAGTGTGCAAGCCATTTAAAGTGTGCAGTTCTTCAGTAGTTAGTGTATTCTCAGAGTAGTATCTTTACAAGGTTAGGTGATCTGCTTTTTTTCTGATAGCACTTGTGACTCTTAGATATTACATTATGTATGTGTTTGTAGCCTGTCTCTGTCCTTGGTTGGAACATGAGCTCTGTGAGGGCTGGGAATTTGCCATGTCTACCCTCGTGGGCACAGAAACTGGAAAACGTGTGGTCTCCCATAGGCTTCCCTTGAGCTGTTTGTTTCACAAATGGAATTTCCCTTGGATTGTGTCCTGGACCTCCTGCCTTTCCATAACCTGGCCTCTGACCATTTTGCAACATATTTATATACTGCTTATGAAATAGAAAATCATGGAGTTTTAGACTGAATGTATAATGTTCCAGAGACCCATGTTTTAGCCCTTCATCAGGGGGCAGTAACTGTGTTGTTTATTTAACCTTTTGGTATTCTTTCTTTTTTAAAAAAATATTTTTAAAGATTTAAAAAAAATATATTTATAGTTGTTGATAGAATTTTATTTTATTTATATGTGGTGCTGAGAATCTAACCCAGTGCCTCACACTTGGTAGGTGAGTGCTCTACCTCTGAGCCACACCCCCGCCCCTGTATTCCATCTTTCTTGATGGGACTAAATTCTGCAACTGCTTCAAATGAGGGATGATCTTGTGAAAATGTTTTGAAAAGTAGACTGTGCAATATTACACGGTATTTAAAAATGAAGAATGAATTTGTTAAACCTCTTTTTTTAAAAGTCAGTGCAGTTAATGGTAACATAACATATAATTGCCTGGAAGGCAATTAGATTCAGTGATATACACATGGAGTTCATAAATAGCACTGTAATCTCTCTCTCTCTCTCTCTCTTTTTTTTTTTTTGGTACTGGAGATTGAACTCAGGGGCACTCGACCACTGAGCCGCATCCCCAGCCCTGTTTTGTGTTTTATGTAGAGACAGGGTCTCACTGAGTTGCTTAGCGCCTCGCCATTGCTGAGGCTGGCTTTGAGCACCATAGTCTCTTATGTGGTATATTATCTTTGGGTGCTAGGGTTGGTGATACTGTGAATTTTAGAAAGATGATAATACTATATTTATATAAAATATTATGTTCTGAGTGTTGATAACAACACAACTCCACTCTGGTGGGCCGGGTGTAGCTCAGTTGTAGAGTGCTTGCCTAGCATGTGTGAAGCCCTAGGTTTGATCCCCAGCACCACAAAACTAACCATTTGAGTGCCTAAACTTGTGCAGCTAATTAGTGATAAGTGGTTTTGGAGAGGATACCATATCGTTTTTGATGCCTAGCTACAATATTGTTTTCACCCTTGGTTTACTTTGAACTTGAAAATGCATGCTGTTTTTAAAAATGGGATATGGGTAACTGGGTTTCCAAGATGCCCTCTTTCCAAACCTCCCATTTATTTACACTTACTGGTGAATGCTCAAGTGAACGGGGAGCCAAGAATCCACGGGAGTTGGCTCTCCACTTTTTTGTTTTTTGTGTTTTGTTTTTTCCAGGTCTCTGGTGATGGAGTGTTCAGTTGTTAGTGCCTAAATGTAATCATGCTTTTTTGTCGCAAGCTTTCCCCATTTTCCTCACCTGTTTTTCCTTTTACTCTTTTTTTTTTTTAAATAGTTTTTAGTTGTCAATGGATCTTTATTTTATTTATTTGTATGTGGTGCTGAAGATCGAACCCAGTGCCTCACGCATGCTAGGCAAGCGCTCTGCCACTGAGCCACAACCTCAGCCCTTGCCTTTTACTCTTGATTCACCTCCAAGTTATGGCATATCATTGGGTCCCTGCAAGAGCTCCACTCTGGCTTACTTCCCCCCATTTTCCATCCTGCCCTGCTATGGTCACAGCCATCCAAGTGTGCTCAGTGTGTGTGCACGCACGCATGCACATGCGTGTTACAGCTTCCTTGCTTTTCTTTTTTGAGTCATTCATTCAATATGTGTTATGAACCTGTTTTGTGCACCTTCTTCTAACCCCTGGGACATGGCCATGAATACTCCAAAATGTGCCTTGGTGGAGTTGCGTTGGCTTTCCACTCTGTTCAATCTGGATCCCTATTTGAATGGCTTCCAATGTAAAATAAAAATGTACAGTTAAATAATCCTTGAGTATCTTACCAAAGTTACATGTTTATTTTGTGCTGGGGACTGAACCCAGGGATTCACCTGCACTTTTAGCATGTCATCTACTGCCAAGCTACACCCCCAGCCATGTTCAGGTTTTTAAAATGTTTGTTGCTGTATGCTAAATTTTTCTGAGAAATTAAACCTTAATTGTTTTCCTTATGAATGATCTTCTGGGTGGTTTTGCTCTGTTTCTGTGGTACTTTAAAAAAACAAAAACAAAAAAACAAAAAAGTTTCCCTGCTGAATAGCAGAGATTTACTCTGAAATTTAGTCTGGTAGAATGAAGAGGACATGTTTGGTCTTTTAAATTCAGTATTGTGAGTAACTGGCCTGAGAAGCCAGTGTGATATCTGCCTTTTATTTTTCAACTAAGATATTAAGAGTTGAGCTTTCTCCCTTACCTTTTATAGAGTTTTTTTTTTTTTTTAATCATCCATAGTTTCTTAGGTAAATTGTTAGTAGGGAGCTTTTATCTCTTGGAATCAGCTGCCTCTGCCTTTTGCAGACATTAGAAATTGTACAAGTGTGGAAGCCAGGAGACTCCCTCTCGGAGCAACATCGTGGCTTCATCCCTGAAAAGTAAGTCACTGGCTAGTGTATTGGGGTCTTTGCATCCTCAATTGTAAGATGAAGGGGCTAGAGAAAGCTATCTCAAAGTCCCTTGCAGTGCTGGGTCCCAGCACAGTCTTGGCAGAGGCAGGATGCTACAGCTCAGGATGAGTATGTCATTCATTCTCTTGGAGAAGTTCGGTAGGGGATGTCTGCCATGAGTTTGACTTGGAAACTGGAAGACTCATGGGGAATGGGGAATTTGCCAGGCATGTTGCTCCAGGGCTCTTGAATGAGAAGGGAGATATTTTTAAACATAAGAAAATAATAGGATAGTAAAATTTACAGCAAGAAGAGGGGAAAACACTAAATAAAAGCATATGCTTTCTTCTTTTCTTTCTGAGCTATTTTAACTCTGAGAACACAGTCCTGGAAAATCAAGTTTATTTCCTGGGTATCTCTAAAAGATTTTTGCAACCATTTGAGGTTGACATTATGTGTTTAAATTCTTGTTTTAGTAGGTAAATAGCTCTTTTGCTTTGTGAAGAGAACTCATAATTGTTCTCTTTATAGGGTGAGGATTTGAAGTAACCACAACATTTCAGAAAGTCCAGAATTTCTTGTTGGTTTCTGGTTTAATCAGCTTTTTCATTGCTGTGACCAGAAGACCTGGCAAGAACAATTAGAAGAGGAAATGTTTATTTGGGGCTCACAGGTTCAGAGGCCTCAGTCCACAGTTGGCTGACTGCATAGCTGTGGGCCTGAGGTGAGGAAGAACATGGTGAAAGGGACACGGCAGTCAGGAAGCAGAGAGCTCTGATCATCAGGGACAAAATATAGACCCCGAGAGCACACCCCCAGTGACCACCTCTCCAGCCACTCCCCACCTGCCTACAGGTATGGCCAAGTTAATCCATATGAGTGGATTAATGTACTGATTAAGTTACACCTCGCATAATCCAGTCATTTCATCTCTAAACATTCTTGCACTATCTCACACACGAACTTTTAGGGGATACCTCATATCTGCATCCTAATAGTTTCCTAATTCCAAAGCTCTTCCATTTAAGGAGTCTTAAAGAATTTATTTAAAAAAAAAAAAAAAAGTCTTCCTTTGTGTACCTGGAGAGCAAGCCATCATGGTCAGAGATTTGACAGTTTTGTGATACAGTTTAATGACAGGGGAGAGCAGGAAGTGTAAACTGAAACAAGGATGAAGTTCATAACGATCATCAGACTGGCAAGCATCAAGAATTTTGGCTAGAATTTTAGGCAACTATCCTATTTTAAAAAATGCTAGGAATTTTGAAAACCTATTTTTAAGAGGCTTGTGGCTGGGATCCTGGGCTTTGAGCCAAGGCCTGTCTTCATGGAATTTTCCCATTTAAAAAAAAAAAAAAAAAGTAAAAATTTAGATTATAGATCCTCAGAATGAGACATTTCAGAAAGCTTATTTCTGAAGCATATAGCCTAGACTATATTCTCTCCCTCTGTGCTGCTCAGGTGTGGTCCATGACACCACCTGGGAGCTTGCTAGAAGTGCAGAATCATGAGAATACATACTTCGCAAAATTCCTGAGTAAGTCATGTGCACCTGTAAAATTTGGAAAGCACAGGTCTGCCCCATGGTAAAAATTTTCTTTTGGTTTTCACATTTTCTTAACTGACCTGGAGAATAGTGTTACAATGATGGTCCCCCCTTCCTTTTTTTTTTTTTCCCAAAGGAAAGCTTGGTGTGTTTGTCTCAATGCCTCGTTGCTTCATTGCTTCATAAACACACTCTCTGTGCTTGAGGCCAGACTGTAATCTTCCTAAGGACAGGGGTGGCTCCTGCTTATTTTCTTGAATCCATCACTCTTCATCCAACATCCTTCCCGCAGCAGGTGCTCATGAGAGGGAGCGATTGCTGCTCTACGACTATGGAAATCAGCAAAGACTTTTGTATTTATTTTTGTCTAAAGAGAAGGAAAGTGAGCTTCACTAATATTTAATAGATCATATTACTCATATGTAATTTAAAACTGAAAATATTTGAGGTGCAAACATTCCCATCTTTAATGATGGGCCTCTTGATTGAATCAAGTCCAAGTGATGATAACCTGAAAGCATCGTGAAGGGGTCTGTGTCACTCCAGGGAAGTTATTAGCTTCTCTGCCTCCAGAGGTAAAGATGATTTAAAGTGATACAACCCGCCCCCAATAGGGGTTGAACCCAGAAGTGCTTCACCATTGAACCACACCCCCAGCCCTTTTTATTTACTTATTTTTATTTTGAGGTAGGGTCTCACTAAGTTGCTTAGAGCCTTGTTAAGTTGCTGAGTCTGGCCTTGGACTTGAAGTTCTCCTGCCTCACCCTCCGGAGTTGCTGGGATTATAGGTGTGTGCCAGTGTACCCTGCCAGTGATAGCATTTTAAAATGCAGGGAACCTAAGCTTTCCTTAATTTATATATGAAGACACCAAGATGTAGCTGTAACCAGGCATGGTGGCATTTGTCTGTTGCCCCAGTTCCTCTGGAGTCTGAAGCAGGATTGTTGGAGGCCAGCTGGGCAACCCAGTGAGACCCTATGCTCAAAACAAAAACAAAAACAAACGAATGAACTGGACATACTTTCCTGAGGTTATGCTACCTGGGACTAGGGCAAAGGTGGTCTAACTTACACTTTACTTTTTTTCCCATGATTTCTTTTTGGCTTTTGAGTATCTTCCAAGGAGTACTGGAGATGTCTCAGGTGCCAGAAGTCTGAGGAGAGAGTGAAGAGAGAAAGGGGGATCTGAAAGGATTCTGGAAGTCTGTCCCCAGTCTGAATATTCTTGCTTTTATCTGCCTTAGCAACAGAGAGGAGACTCTCCTCTCCTATATAACGTGTTCCTGAAACTTATGTGATTATCTTATCAGACGATTTACCTGGGAGGTCTGCAGTTGTAGTTCAGGGATAGAGTGCCTGCCTAGAGGCTTTGGGGTTCCATCCCCAGCCCAGAAGAACAAAACTAAGCAAAACCAACAAAACCCGCAGAAGATTTACCTGCTGGAAGAGGGATTCTACAGACGCATGCCAGAATTGATACGTGCATGTTATTCTAAAACCATTACCCTATAATTAAAATACTACAGTGACTTTGTCACTGCAAGACGTTTTTGGAGTAGGCTTCTTGGAGAGTTTATGAAATGGACCAGAATAATCTGTTTTATGAATATTTAAGCCCTGTTTGAAATAGCAGTTATTATCCATCTGTATCACCTTCTTCACGGCACTTAGATTCAAATGAATAGACGTTTTGTAGGATTCTAATGAAACCTGAGAATAATTTGTCATTTAAAAATAATGCTGCTGAAAAGACAAAGAATGCCAGAGACTTCAGAGGAAAACCTGAGCTTTTCAAGAAGCATTGGAACACAGACAGTATTCTGTGAGTTGCAATTTAAAACATTTCTAATTATCTGTTTGTTTATTCCAAGCCACATGCTAGGTGTCAAAGATGAGTGATATGTGGTTCTGCCCTTGAGGTACGTATTGCCCTCAGAAGAGAAATAGGCTCCTCCTACCCCTTGGTACTAGGGATTGAACCCAGGGGTGATTTACCACTGAGCCACCTCCTACCCCTTTTAATTATTTTCATTATTTTTTTATTTTGAGATAGTCTCTTGTTGAGTTGCTGAGGTTGGCCTTGAACTCGAGATCCTCCTGCCTCTGCTTCCTGAGTAGCTGGGATTATAGGTGTGTGCCACCACACCAGGCAAGAAATAAGCATTTAAGTATGAGTCACATTTAGGAATGTAATGCTTATTATGTCAGGGGGTAAGTGGCAAACCAGAATAAGGATTATCTTGGCCTGCTTGGTATTGAGTTGGAAACAGAAGTTGGGATGACTGCATGTAGCTTTATTGAAGACGTTTGCATTGAAAGGACTTTTTAAAATGTATGCATAAGGAAGGAAGCAGCATGAACCTCAGCATGAAGTCAGTAAAACCCAAGGATGCTGGTCTCATGCCGCTTTTCGACACTTCAGTCCTCACGGACCACTTGGTAACCGAGGTACCAAAAGATGATTAATGGAGCTGATAAGTTGCTGCTGCCTAGTGATGTCGTAGTCATCATGATGTCTTAGCACAGCCCCTTCCTCTGGTGTGTTGGTGATGGTGTAAAAAAACCGACTGTGCTGCCCGTGATGTGCAGTTGTAGCACATCCAGTTACCTACAGTGCCAAATGCTTGATGATAGTAATAAGCGACCGTTATTGGTTTATATGTTTATTCTATTTTAATGGTTATTTTCAAGCATATTTCTTTTACTTATGAAAAAAGTTTTAGCTGAGTGCAGCGGTGGGGCCCCAGCTCCCAGGGAGGCTGGGCAGGAGGATTGCTTGGAGTCAGGAGTTCAGGGTCAGAGAAGGGTCTACAAGGAAGGGAGAGGGGAAGCTAAGTGACAGGGAAGTGGGAGGTGAGGTCTGGGGTTAGCGTCCCCAGGGAAAGGTAAGAGCAGGGTCACTGGCTGTGCAGGTCCATGCTCCTCTCTCCACAGCTGCAGAGGAGCCTGCTGTACAGCAGGTGGCCAGCACCTACTGTATCGATTCACTGGGAAGTTTGTTGGAATTCAACTGTGAAGGGCCCTTCACTCTTTGCTAAGGCGTTTGGACTTTATCCTGTGGCTGTCGAAAGAGGTCATGTCAAGATGGATTTTCAAAATGTAACTCTGGGGCTGGGGTTGTGGCGCAGTGGTAGCGTGCTCGCCTAGCACGCGGGAGGCACTGGGTTCGATCCTCAGCACCACGTAAAAATAAAATAAAGATATTCTGTCCACCTACAACTAAAAAATAAATATTTTTTTAAAAAAATGTAACTCTGACCATGAGATAGACTTGTCCTCCTCAAAAACACATTCCCCCCGGTGCTGGGAACGGAATCTAGGGTCTCACACATGCTAGGCAAGTGCTGTGCTACTGAGCTGCACCCTCAGCCCCGCACAGCAGATACATTATGTGGCCCTTCTCTGTGCCACATCTGTATGTTGATATTGCACAGAATTTGTATTACAGTGCATCAGCTAGGTCCTGTCTGATTTTGCAGCCTAATAGAGAAGATAAAACCAGCAGATAAATGGTATGTAGTATATACATACACAGCCTGTACTGCATACAGATATATAAGTAGATGTCACTTTTTACCTTCAAATTAGTTAGAAGGGAGTTTTGCTATAAAGGTAAAACAGATAACATGTTGAGAAAGTTCAGGAAACTCAGCCATCTTCTATGGCTTCATTTTACTTATTGAAAGAAGCCCAAACTGTGGAATCTGTCACGCGTGGTCATTTGTCCCCGGGCTGTAGCCAGAGAGAACAGTGAAGACAAGAACTAGAGGTTCAGTGGAAGACTAAGTCAGTTTGAAACGCTCAGGATGTTCAGTAGAGGTGTCAAGGATGTAATTTGAATTAGTGAACTGTGGTCCAGAGTCACTCGAGAGGTCTACATGCGTGTGCTGCTATCTTTGAAGGGATTGTTGCTTGAAGTGATTAAAATTGCTGAATGAAAAACTACAAGCCGGGCGTGGTGGCTCATGCTTGTAATCCCAGCACTTTGGGAGGCTGAGACAGGAGGATCATGAGTTCAAAGCCAGCCTCAGTAAGGGTGAGGCGCTAAGCAACTCAGTGAGACCCTGTCTCTGCATAAAACACAAAATAGGGCTGGGGATGTGGCTCAGTGGTCGAGTGCCCGATTTCAATCTCCAGTACCAAAAAAAAAAAAAAAAAAAAAAAACCTACGGAGATGGAAGTAGAGATAGCTGGGGAGAGATGTTTGGCCAGGTCTGCATCATGATGAGTAAGAAATTGGAATCAGGAGAGGAAATCTATAGGTGAGAGTTACCCTGAGAGGGGAGCAGGCATCCCAGACGCTGCCGGAAGAATCTCCTCCAGGAGGGAGGAGGGAGCAGAGCGTGCTGGCTAGGGATGTGGAGAGGAGGGAGATGTGCAAACGTGCATCATTACTGATTTATAAGAATACGTTGCTTGCAAAAGTATAGGAATCTCTATACACAAAGAATGAAGTGTAAATAAGCAAAACACATCGTAGCATCAGTGTTTTGCAAGTGGCTAGCCAGTCCAGTGTTTCTTTGTAAGGGTTGGTGTTTTATGGAGCCTCAGAAGCATATGGGTTTATAGGTCCCTGGAGATGATGTTTTATGGAAGAATCTCTTTGGCTGTGGATTTCCAAGCCTATTTTCAGTGTGAGTAGTAGTTGTGCCCAAATATACCTTTAACGTGTTTTTTCAATGGAGGCCAAAAAATGTAGAGGCATTCTTTTTTTAATAAAATTGTTTCCTTCATTTTTTTAAAAGTTGTATATTTTTATACCTTTATTTTGTTTATATTTATGTGGTGCTGAGGTTCTAACCTGGTGCCTCACGCATGCTAGGCAAAGCGCTCTACCACTGAGCTACCACCCCAGCCCTAGATGCGTTCTTGACTGTTTCTCTCTCAACTCAGTGTCCACTAACAGATTCTGTGGGCTTTACCTTCAGATATATCCCCAATCTGGCCACTTTTTCTAACCCCCATTTCTACGCCCCTAGTCCAGACTGTCATTTCTGGCCTGGATATTATGGAAGTTTTCCAACCGTATAAATCTATGCTCAACCAGGATGCTAGAGGGATCCTTTAAAAATGTGAATCAGATTATATCACCCTTCTGTTTAGAAACCTTTCTGGTGAAGGCTTTCCCTCCCATGTAGAGATAAGAGCTGAAATTCTTTTTGTGACCTCTAACCTAGGCAGGCCTCTGGCCTCTCAACCCACCATTCCTGGAAAGCTTGTTTCTCTGCTGCCTCAGGGCCTTTGTACTTGCTATTTACAGCATGGAATGATTTTCCTTCTACTGACCTGTGGATTACTCCCTCCTTTCCTTCATGTCTTCACTGAGATGCACCTTCTTGGAGCAGCCTTCCTCATCCCCTGCTCCTATCAGGGACCTGTTGGCACGTACCTGCTTTATTTTTATTTACCTTGTTTCTGACATACACTGGAGGATGATCCATAAGAGCAGAGATTTTCATTTTGCTTACTGTAGAATCTCCAGGGCCTAGAACAGTGCCTGGCACATGGTAGGCGATCAGTACATGTATGCAAAGGAATCCATGCCAGGTTGGCCACCTTCCCCTGAAGCATGGTGTTGTGCGTGGACAGAACTTGGCTTTTTTTTTTTTTCCAGTCCTTGCTCCCCTAGTGACTCTGCCAGCCTTCTGCCCACTCAGCAGCTACACTGGTAGATCCGTGGCCGGCAGCATGGTGTGAATTGGCTTTGGTAATGTCACAGGTGTGTGAAACACGTTGCGCCTTAAATATGGTGAGCTTTTGTTGTACATGAGGATACTCAGCACTCAATTCTTTTTTTAAATTTTTTTTTTAGTTGTCAATGGATCTTTATTTTTTTTTAATTTATATGTGGTGCTGAGAATCGAACCCAGTGCCTCACACATGCTAGACACGTGCTCTACCACTGCGCCACAACCCCAGCCCCTCAGCTCTCATTCATTTTGGCAAGCAATACTTGGAACTTTGTTTTGAAAGTTACCATATTTATTTTAAAAAAATGGCTAGAGACATTGAAGGAAATCTTTAATAGTTGCTGCAAGGAGCAACTATCCTGAAGGAAATGCAGAAGACGCTGCTCTGCTTTGAGGAGAAAGGGCAGAGAAGCATGTGTTGGTTAACCAAGCGGCGTTAACTCTTGCGTTAGAGTTCCATTTTCTTTTCCAAGACAGAATTCTGTGGATTGTAGGGTCTTGGGATTAAGGTTTCAACAAAGGAATAGTGCATTTTAGGCAAATATCAAGGATGGATGTCTATTTTTGTTTGTTTCTTCCATTTTCTGTACTGGAGATTGAACCCAGAGGCACTTTACCACTGAGCCACATCCCCAGCCTCCCCGGCTTTTAATTTTTTAAAATTTTGAGACAGGTTCTTGCTGTTGCTGAGGCTGACCTCAAACATGATCCTTCTGCCTTGGCCTCCTGAGTCTCTGGCATTATAGGAAGGTGCTCTTGTACGTGGTTTATGATTCTCCATTAATTAATTTAATATCTTTGTTTTGTTTGTTGTTTTTATGTGGTGCCGAGGATCGAACCCAGTGCCTCACAGGCGCGAGGCAAGCACTCTGCCACTGAGCCACAACCTCACCCCTTGACTGTGTGTCTCCGTCTCCACAATCTAGACTGGTATCTCTTAGGTGGGAAGCAGGTCACCTGTGGGCAGATCAGAAACTCTTCTTCTTTTATTTTTTAACAACATCATGTGTCCATGTGTACATAAGTCTTCAGTAATTTTAATACAATGAACTTCTGACTCCTGGATTGATAAAGGTTTTTTATTTTGTAATTCTCCTTCTTGTCAGTGAGAGACAAGTGACAAAATAAAGCTATCAGGGATTTAAAAAATGGAAAGAAGTTAATTTTCTTGTTTGGTTCGTGCTCACTGGTTAAAAGTTAGAAAACAGAACAAACAATAATAACAAACATCATCTGAAGCCCTCTCTCTCCCCGTAAAATAACTTGGTATTAGTTTTGTTGTGTAGACTTCAAATACTTAAAATATAACACATCACACACACAAAAAACTGGCACGGTATTAGTATGGAGCTGTGTGTGTGTGTGTGTATGCTGTATTTGTTAAACAAAACTGAAATTATATTCTTAAACAAAAATGGACTCCTACCGTAAATGTTGCCTGCTGTGCTCACCTAAAATTATTTTGTGAAAGTACGTTCTTTGCAAGTGCTCTACCACTGAGCCATACCCTTGGTCCTCCATCAACCTCTGAAATGAGTGCATTGTGTTGGGTGTGGTGGCGCCCTCCTGAAATCCTGGAGACTTGCCAGGCCGAGGCAGAAGGACAGCGAATTGGAAGCCAGCCTCTGCACCTTGGTGAGACTTTGTCTTAAAATAAAAAAATAAAAAGGCCTAGTGATGTAGCTCAGGGGTAGAGCACTTGCCTAGGATGTGTGAAGTCCTGGATCCCATCCCCCGTGTCTCAAAAAAAAAAAAAAAAGTTGTATAGTCGATTTATTAGTTTAATTAGTTTAGACTTTAATTTTTTTCTATGATAAACAATGCTGCCATAAATATTTCATATATGTATAACTTTCTGTGTTGGGGCAGTTTTGTTGTTGTTTTTTGAAACAGCTTTTAGATATGTGATAGATACAATGATTCTTTTTCTTTAAACAAAATAGTGAGACCTGTGGTCACACTGGTGCTGCTTTTCTCCAGGTTTGTGAATATGTTAAATTGATATTATTAGGGTAGAGAAATACTGGTCATACTTAGCTGTATTTTAAATGAACTGCATGTATTGGAAAAAAATACATGAAGGTAGAAAGTTGGGCAAGATGGTGACCCATTCCATTACTCGGGACCCTGGGCTGCAGTGATGCATCCTTGTGGTGACCTGGGCTTAAAGCATCACCAGGACGTGGAAGGAAGGCTCCGTTAGTCTTATTTAGTTATGTTTCTGTATGCACTTGGCTGTGGGTGCTTATTAAAATATTTATTCTGTGGTTCCCTTCTAAGTAACTGGAAATTAGTTACATATGAGAACTTAAGTTAACCAGAGCATCTAATTAATATTCTGTTCCTCTGAGAGTTCCAATAAGTAGCAGTTAATGGCAATTACTTCTTTTATTAAAACTATGCTGGACAGTTCAGCCTGTGTGTGTACCTATGTCCTTGAGTTGAGCTATGTAGGTAATCTATATCAACAAGAAGTTAAAATGTGTATATCAATGAGATGGTGCTAATATATATATATATATATATTTTTTTTTTTTTTTTCTTTTTTCTTTGGTACTAGAGATTGAACTCAGGGACACTCGACCACTGAGCCAGCCCTATTTTGTGTTTTATGTAGAGACAGGGTCTCACTGAGTTGCTTAGCGCCTCGCTGATGCTGAGGCTGGCTTTGAACTCGCGATCCTCCTGCCTCAGCCTCCCTAAGTGCTGGGATTACAGGCTTGTGCTACCGCGCCTGGCTGGTGCTAATATTTTTTAAGGAGTCTGCTTCTAAAGGTTGATTCTACCATAGTTTTACTTGGCAAAATTCCCCAGCAAATAGAATTTCAGTTGTCAGGTAATTTATTCTCTGGATTCTTATGCCTGTGATCTCTTTTTGGACAAGTCTTGCCCATTATAAATGTATTTTCCCCCAGTAGATTTTGAAACCTATCTAGTAAATAGTAGCTGGTGTGGGATGGGTTTTTAGTTGTTTTTGGTTTGTCCCAGAAGCAAGGAACAAGGGACCTTGAGAGAATTAAGAGAATTAAAGGAGAGAATTAGTGGTACATGAGCTCAACAAGAAGTAAAAGGGAGGAAAGAATGAAGGGCGTGGCAGTGTCAGATCCCAGGAAGCAACGATCCTGTTACACCAGGCAGTTGTTTCTTTGTGTACCATATTTTTAAAAGAGGGTCAAAAACTCGGTTTTGCATAGAAGAGGAAGTTTGATGAACAGACGCTGTGTTAAAAATCATGGGATACAGTTGAAAGGCTTGGGAATAGTTAATATGGAGAAAGGGAATCTAAAGGTAAGAGAAAAGAACTGGCTTCTAGACAACTAATATTCTCACTTTAGAGACTTTTTTTTTTCCTTTGGCACAGCTGGGGATGGAAGCCAGGCCTCTTGCATGCTACACAAGTGCGCTACTATTGAGCCACTTCCCCAGCCCCAGATATTCTCATTTGAGATGGAGGAGCATAGTTGTTCCAGCAGACCTAGCTAGGATCTATGAGCAGAAATTATAGAAGTTGATTTCAGTTGACCGGCAGCAAGAATTCTCGAATATTGACAGTGGTCCAGCAGAGGAACCACAGACTCCCAGGTGAAAGGGCGAGATTTCCACCATAGAGCCAAGGTGGGGCCTGGGGCTGCCTATGGGGGTTCTGTCTGGGATTCCTTGAGCTGATGAGGAGGTTAGAAGGCGACAGCCCCAGGGTCTCTGCCAACTCTGGGATGTTAGGGTTCGTTAAAATCCAGCATTGCCAGTTTATTTTTGAAATCTCAGAACTGCCGTGGATGAATTTGTTGGTTTTCACCTCTTTTTTCTTTTGTGTCTTTGCCAACTTCTCTGTATTTTGAACTGACCCAATATTGCTTTTATTGTAACTCGTTCCCCCTCCCCATAAAAAACGAGCCTATGGGGACCCTTTGCTACCCTACGTTACTGTATAAAGTCAAGTCTGATTTCTCGCTGGCTTCTTCCTGGTCCTTGTGCTCTGGCCCCGTGATCTTTTCAGTTGTATATTCCACTACTTTCTACCTTCCCAAATTCCCTGCTTTAGTAAACCCGTGGCTCATGTGATTTCGATAGCCTGAATACCTTTCCTCCTTTTACTTATCCAGCATTTTTTTTTTTTTTTTGGTCTCTACCCTAAAACCTAACTACTCTGAGTGACCCTTAGTCTTTCCTTTGTATTTCTAAAGTAATTATTTTTCTTTACTTATCAATTGTTAATTGTAAAATGTATTTTAAAAAAGAAAATTCAAGCCGGGCTCGGTGGTGCACACCTGTAATCCCAGCATAGGGAGGCTGAGGCAGGAGAATCATGAGTTTAAAGCCAGCCTCAGCAATGGCGAGGCACTAAGCAACTCAGTGAGACCCTGTCTCTACATAAAACACAATGGATGTGGGATGTGGCTCAGTGGTCAAGTACCCCTGAGTTCAATTTCCTGTACTCCTGCAAAAAAAAAAATAAAGAAAGAAAATTCAGTCTGAAGAAAATCCCCCCCATCTCAAGTTCCTGTTTTTCTGAGGTAGTCATTGTTTAGTTTCTCTTGCAGCTTTCTCAGGCTTTTCAATGTCATGGGCACAAAACAGCTGCCTTATTGCCAGTCATCACCTTTGCATTCCAGACAGTGAGACAGAGGAAAACAACAAGGGTATTATGAGTCATATCTGGCTTTTTTTTTTTTAATTAAGAAAAGCAAATGTTTCTCCAGAAACCTTGTGGACTTTGGTTTACATCTCATTGGCCAGATCTGTATGACATGGCATTCCTATGA
The DNA here is from genome assembly GCA_004024805.1 of Geosciurus inauris. Lineage (NCBI taxonomy): Eukaryota > Metazoa > Chordata > Mammalia > Rodentia > Sciuridae > Geosciurus > Geosciurus inauris. Next base: position 349,015 of record PVHX01000226.1, read on the forward strand.
ACAGGAAACTCTGGAATAGAGACCGTGTACCTTTCTGAATCCCTCTCATGAAGGCAATAAGGGAGAAGGGAGTTAGGGTGGTATTTTGAATTAGTCGTCTGATCGTATATACTATATGTGAAGTGTTTTTATCTTGTGTGTGTGGCGGGGGTACTTGCAATCAGACTCGGGACCTTGTGCATGCTAGGCAAGCGCTCTCTACCACTGAGCTATGTTTCCAGCCCTTTTTTTTTTTTTTTTATTTTGAGACAGAGTCTCTCTTACTTCCCAGGCCTCAGCCTCTGAGTAATACTCTTGCCTCAGCCTCCTGAGTCACTGGGATTTTAAGCATCCACCACCATGCCTGGCTTCATGTTGGATTTTTTTTTTCATACTGTATTTTGATGAATGAATTTCATCACAAGCCACCTTACTGTATTCTCCTGTTGTCTGGAGTAATTCCTCAGTTGTTTCTTGTGTCTTCCTGCTATATTATTTTAAATTTATGATTTTGCTTTTACCACTGAGTTTTAAAAAATCTTATATTAGGAAACTTTCCGTTGCAAGTAATGGAAAACCCAAGTTTTTAAAAAAGGGATGGTTAAGCTGGGCACAGTGGCGCACGCCTGTCATCCCAGCACTTTGGGAGGCTGAGACAGGAGAATTGCGAGTTCAAAGCCAGCCTCAGCAATGGCGAGGCGCTAAGCAACTCAGTGAGACCCTGTGTCTACATAAAACACAAAATAGGGCTGGGGATGTGGCTCAGTGGTTGAGTGCCCCTGAGTTCAATCCCCAGTATGAAAAAAAAATGTTTATTAATTTGCCCAGTGTAGGCTTCAGGTGCAATTTGACTCGTCATGGTGTTGTTAGGGTCTAGCTTCATTTCTCAGTTATTTATTTCCTTGTTCAAGTAGGCCCTTTTGTCTAAGGGGAATCTATTCTAGGTCCCAGTGGATGCCTGAAGTCATATATATACTATACTTTTTTCTAGATGCCCAGCAGCATTGTCACATGGTAACAGACTTGATCTGTTTTTCTATATTTATATGCTGATGCCTCCTTTGCTTCCCTACTCTTGGGAGACATTTTCAAGTCTATATAAACACTGATACTGCAACAGTTGATGTGATAACTTAGCTACTGAATGATTAACACGGGGGTAGTGTATATCGCATGGATACACCAGATGGAGGAGGGATGATTGACATCCTGGATGGGACAGAGGTAGGCTGGTATACATTTAAAACTTATGAATTGTTTATTTCTGGAGTTCTCCATAAAAAAATTTGAGACCGTGGTTGACTGTGGGTCAACAAAAGAGGAAGGTGAAATCACAGTCGAAGGGGAATTACTATATTGGCTTCGTCCTTGGCTTGACTTCTACTGCAGTGGCAGAATGTGACACCATAGTAGAGAAAGTTTCTACTGATAGATAACTCTCTTGGATTTACTTCCTAGCTCCAGCAAACATCTCCAAGTCACATGCCCATCCTTGCACCTGATCACTGAGTTTTGAAACCTGCCCTTAACACCTAATTGTGTTTCACTACTCTATTTCTTTTTTTTTTTTTTAACTTTTTTTTTTAGTTGTAGATGGACACAATGTCTTTATTTTATTGCTTTGTATGTGGTGCTGAGGATCGAACCCAGGGCCTCACGCATGCGAGGCAAGCGCTCTACCACTGAGCCACAATCCCGGCCCTCACTACTCTATTTCTTTCACTGCCTTTCATGTGAAATTTATTTCCACAATGGCTAAACTTTTTTTCTCTTTCCCCTAAGTGTTGCTAGCTATTTTTTCCATCTCCTCTGTTGTCTTATTACTTCTTATTTGATCTCAATATGAGAGCCTATGCCTAGTTTTAAAAAATGTTATAGAGAAACATCATCTTTCAAATTCTTCCCGCCTGTGTCCCCTGGTGCGTTTTTCTTGTGAGTCGTCGCACCCTCCTTTCTTTCTGTGCCTTATGCTGCGTGCGCGCCATCCTTGATGGTTCCTGTCTCATCGTGACTCAGTTTTTTTTTTTTTTTTTTTTTTGGTACCAGGGATTGAACTCAGGGGCACTGAACCACTGAGCCACATCCCCAGCCCTATTTTGTGTTTTATGTAGAGACAGGGGTGACTCAGTTTTAAATGGGGATTGTTCTTCTCTGGGTTTGCAGTTGGCTGAAAGGTTGTGACCGGGAGCTGCTGGGGCAGAGCAGGGGCACTGCTGGGATTTCCTTCTGTTGCAGCATTGTGGGAGTCCCCTCTGGGTGGTGCTCCGCCTTCAAGGGATGGCAGGGACTTCCACTGCTGAGGGAGCCAGCACCCCACTGGTTTCTCACTCTTCCTGCGAAGACAAACATGGGGTGCAGGTGTCCGCTGTTGGATTTTTGTGTATAATCCCCAACCCCAATGACCCCGGAATGGATGGTGGACTGTTTGTGTTGTAAGCAGAGCAGTAAATGGAGTTCAGCTGCTGTGATGTTCAAGAGGCTTTCCTAAGACCCCTGGTTGTTTCTTTTCTCATTTTTAAAAAAAATTTTTTTTGGTTGTTGATGGATCTTTATTTTATTCATTTATTATTTATATGTGGTGCTGAGGATTAAACCCAGGACCTCACGCATGCTAGGCAAGCGCTCTACCTGAGCTACAGCCCCAGCCCCTCTTTTCTCATTTTTAGAACTAAATTTAAATGGCTCTTTCAGTAGTGTTCCATATATCCAAATTTCCAGAGAGATTTAAAAACATTGATAATGTTAATAGTAGTAATAATAAAATCTCCCTGGAAGAGAGATACGCTGAAACTTGGAAGGCAGAACTCAAACGCTTGAAATTGGAATATGTCATAAATTGAAGAACATGTATTGCAGTAAAAAAGTATTTTCATAGTAAGTGGAAATCCAACAGAAAGAAGGAAGAACCTGGCACTTGTTAGGTGTCTGCTGGCACTAGCACTATGTTGAGAATTATATAAATGTATGTATATATTTATATATTTATATGTATATAAACTTTTTTCCAGTCCTGGGGGTTGAACCCAGGGGTACTCCATCAGCAGGTGCTCTATCTCTGAACTACATTCCCAGTCTTGTGCTGAGGGTTTTGGAGTTTTTTTTTAAAAAAAAAACACCTTTGCCCTCAAGATCTCCTGGTTTGGTCCATCAGGGACATGAAGCCATGTGTAACTATATCAGACTGTATTAAACACCATGATAAAAGTGTTGGCATCAAAGGACAGCAATTAGGCAGGATCATCATTCTCACTTTTCAGAGATGGCCAAGGGATGGGAGGAGAGGTAACTCGCCTACTCTCACGCAGCTAGTCCACACCGTGCTTCTGACTAAGTCCTGGCCTCTAGAGCTGGGCATTTTAAATATTTTAATATTCCTAGTACCTTATGTCCTGAGTAACCAGGTAGCATTCACCTAATATGCTCATGGAACAATTAGTGAGTTAGAGCAAGTATTTCATGGTGTTCACGTCTAACAAAGTGCTGTATTTGGAATGCCTTGTTCTCCAGTTCTGCTTTGAAATTCTGAAGGGCCCAGCTAAACGCCCTTGGTGAAAGCCATGCCTAGGTACCTATAGAAAGTAGGATTTCTCTTTCTTCTGCCTTCTGCTGTTTGTCGTTCTTATACTCTGTCCTCAAACACAAGCTCCTCTAGGTGAGAGAGACTCTTGTCCCTGTTTGGATCCCGTTTACTCTGGGCCACTGTGGTGGTGTCTTTGTTAAGGTGGCACCCTGCCCAGGGGTTGGTTGGGTACTCTGCTCGCCATATGTCTAGTGTCCCGCAGACAAGCAAACAGTACTTGGAAGCATGAAAAATGTATATGCATTGGGTTTAATATCCAGATTTTCATGTGCATCCTGATCCTGGGCAGGATAAATTTGCACCAGTATCTTGGAGGGTGGGGGTCATGTGTATCTGGGTGGCTTTCTTGGATTTGTCTGCTTCTGGAGCTCAGCTACATTCTCCTCTTTTTAAGTATATATATATTTTTAGTTGTAGATGGACACAATATCTTTATTTTTATGTGGTGCTGAGGATCGAACCCAGTGCTTCACACGTACTGGGCAAGCACTCTACCACTGAGGCACAACCCCAGCCCCTACATTCTCCTCTTACTAGAGAAAATTCTAGGAGCCGCACTTTGTGTCTCTTCAGAATGCTTTCATGTACACTGACTCTGCACATGACAGGCCTGTGCACATTTCACAAGTGCCCATTGAGCAGATTATTTGGCCTCTCTGTTTCTGTTTTTCTTTTGTTCAATGTTAACTAAACGTGCATTTATTGGGGAGAATTTGGGGCATACATTTTCTGTTATTGGAAGAACAGCGGGCCACGTGCCAGGTGAATAAAAGGAAAGATGTAGAATGAATTCACATACACTTTTTCTCCATGGTCTTCCCAGAGTATTCAGGTTAGCAGCTGCTTCCTTAATTAATCATGGTACTGAAGCAGTCAACACGCTGCAGTTATGTCTGACAAGGTTGTTGGGCCTTGTGTATGGCTAAATAATAAGAGGAAAGCTTCCGTTTTATGTGCCAGCCTTCCCACAGAAAATATATCAGTGCACCTTTGCTTGGTAGTCCCAGAACAAACTTGGAAATGTGTCACCCTGTGCTTTTAGAACAGCTGTAAATAAAACGTGGGTAGTTTGATTATTGCTTTGGGGTATAGATGCCACTGAACGTACAGGTTCCATGCAGTGTTTTCCTACTTGTCTTTTTAAGAACTCACTGCACCAAGAAAAGAGAGATCAGGAAGAAGCATTTAATTGGATGCCTTTGAATTGGTGTCACTGCCCTTGGGTTGTAATTTTCTTCTGGGAAGATGGACCACAGGGCGGGGAGCACAGGTAGCCCATAACCACAACCCCTGAGTGACTGCCATTTCAGAGTCCAGATAGCGGCCACAAGTGATAGGATCACACCTGAAAGTCCAGGGGGTGAAGCAGGTAGGCTCCTCAACCCTGTGGTAACTAGCCTCCCCTGGACCTATTGACAACCAAGAATTTTCTGTTTTTATTTTTACTGTAGGGAAAAGCTAGATTCCTTCTAGGTAGCACACCTCTTTCCTCAGTGTTCTTCCCAAAGAAAAATGATTTTCAGTTCCTTTAAGTCCTCTTGATATCGTTAATATTGTTAATTCACACCACTAGGAACATGAGCTCAGCAATATTTTTCATGTCTTTTGTTATTATTTTAATTATTTTTGAAGTACTGGAGACTGAACCCAGGGGTACTTTACCATAGGATTTCTGTGTTGCCCAGACCAGCCACCAGTTTGCAGTTCTCCTGCCTTACCCTCCCAAGTCTGTGATTACAGGCGTGTACCACTGTACCTAGCTTTTTGGGTCTTTCAGTATGATAAAAATCTGTTTATCTGGCTCCCCCTATGGGAGGTAAGGCCCTCACTCACTCTTCATAGCCCTCTGGTAAGAAAACAACCATAAAACTAGAAACAACCCTGTCTGGATCCTAACAGTCCCATGGTTTATTGTAGAAAATCTGACATTCTGTCTTGGAATTGCAGATGAACACGGTAGTCTGTGGTTGGGTGGGCAGGCGGGGACCAAAAGGGAAAGTAATAATTCCCCAGTGTTTTAGGGCTGCGGGGATGCGGCAGAGGGGACAAGAGTGCCCTGTTATAGAGGGTCTGTGGTGGGTTGAAGAGGAGGCCAGGCCCAGGACATCAGGGGCTGCAGTGGGCTTTGTGTGCAGTCAGCACAGGAGTCTGTTCTGGCATAGACCTCTGCCGCCTTCAGGAAGTGTTTCTACTTCATTTAAGTAACGGATGCGTAGTCAAGGTGATTTTTGAATCTTTGACAGCTTTCCGGGCAAGGAGCCTAAATACCTGAGCACGCATTGCAGCTGCATTTTTAAGGTCAAAACAAAACAAAACAAAACAAAAAACGTGTGTCGATTCCTTACGAGATTCAAGCCACCTTCATTGACTTGGCCCTTCTCAGAATTGAGAGAGCTGCTGTGTGCAAGTGGCATTTCCAGACCCTCCTCCCAGAAATCCCTATATGGTCTAAGCATAAGGAAACTGCAGAGGGCCAAGAAGGACGACCTTTGTTCCCGCTTCTTTTTTTACAGAGGTCCTTTCTGTTTGAAGTTCCTTGGCGGGTGGAGGGGCAGGGCTGTGTTCTCCTCTGAATGGACCTCACTCTTCTTCACCAAGTGCAGAGAACCAGCCCCTGTAGCGACCACAGGAGTGACAGCGGCACAGTGTCCACCTCAGTCTACCCAACCCTGTGCCGGCCATGGTCTCTTCTGGCCCTCGACAGTCCCGTAGGGTGGACAAGTGAGGTTTCGATTGAACTTCTTTTGCAGATGAGGAAATTGAGGTCCAGGCAGATGGAATCGCCCAGTCAAGGCCACGTGGCTAAGGGCAGGTTGTAGCTGGGCAGAGAACCTGTGTCCTGATTCTGTTTCTAGTGCTCTTTTGCCCAGGAAGCCAGTGTGAGATTGAGAGAGCTCAGAAAGCAGGCCAGTTATCCACGGGCCTTGTCCTGCTCTGCTGCCCGACTCCTGCGGATGCGTCGGCTGCCTCCAGCCCGTGGCTCCTGGGCTTATCCATGCCTAGACCTCGTGGCCCTCTCCCTAGGATTAGATTCTCTTACCAGGCCTGTGCACACTTGTTATTGGAACCACCATAGTTTGGGCTTTTCTGCGGGGCTGAAATGTTGCTAGTGTAACTTTGGAGCTCACTCATTGAATGGTTTATGGTTCTTGCACGCATGCGCACAAGCGCATAGTTTTTGGTAGTGGGGATTGAACTCAGGGACACTTTACTACTGAGTTATATCCCCAGCACCCCCACCTTTTGGTACTGGGAATTGAACTCAGGGGCACTTGACCACTGAGCCACATCCACAGTCCTGTTTTGTGTTTTATGTAGAGATAGGGTCTCACTGAGTTGCTTAGGGCCTCGCTGTTGCTGAGGCTGGCTTTGAACTCGCGATTCTCCTGTCTCAGCCTCCCAAAGTGCTGGGATTATAGGTGTGGGATTATAGGCGTGCGCCACTGCGCCGGCTTCCTAGTCCATTTTATTTTTTGTTTGGGACAGGGTCTCACTAAGTTGCTGAAACTGGCTTTGAACTTGCGGCTTATTCTCCCTCTCTTTAAGCTTGTCACAAGCTTAACAGAAGTCATCTCTTTATGGCAGTAAACCATATGCTCCGTGGTTTTCTCCTTGCTGTACCCACACAAAACATCACAGGCTGCATTCAACAAGGCCACGCTGCCTTCCGACTCCTTAGACTTGTTCCCTTCTCCCTTTCCTCTGTACCTGGAGCTCTTTGTTTCCATTTGTTCTTTCAGTAAGTATTTATTGATCACTAACCAGGTGCCAGGTATTCTGTTAGGTGCTGGAAACAGTGATAAGGAAAAAAAGCCTAGGTATGAAAGGCAAGGTCATTAGAAAACTCACACATGTAAAATGACAACTTCTCTGCTGTGCCTCACTGAAGTCACCATCGCTGGCCTTAACCAGGTATACAAACTGGAAATGCTGCTCCGGGGATTGCTCATTCCCAGACCCACTGCTCCCTGCACCCGCTCCGCATGGCGGGTGGGGAGGAGTTCCTGCTTTGCACATTGCCCAGGTCTGGGAGGAATATTGATGGCTAATCAGTTCCCAGTTCTGTTCCAGCCTCGTAGCATGTTTAAGAAGCCAGACTGAGAAGGGGGCTGAGGATGGCTCCTTGGCCCCTTGTAAAGGAAGACAGGTCTAGTTTAAATGTAAATGACCAGGTTCTTCTCCCCAGTGGTAGGGTGTGCAGCTGCTGTTAGGTTGGCTCACATCGCCCCCTAGGCCTGCCCAGGAGTAAGACAAGACAGCCAGCAGGCCAGGGCTCTGCTAAATCCAGCTCAGGATCTCCACTGCAGAGTCATGCCCTCCCCGACCCTCCCAGTGGGACGGGGGCTTGTGAAATGAGGAGCTATTTTCAAACTATTATATATATATATTCAAACCACACACACATATGTAGTTATTTCCCGGGTGTGCATTCAAAATTCACCTGTGTTCCCTGGGCCCTAATGAAAATTTGCTAAGTTGTGCTGCAGACATGGGGACTGGACCGCATGGTTTAGGAAGCCTCTTGGGTGATTCTGGAAAGAGAAAAGTCCTACAAATGGATTTAGGCAAATTGAGCTGTTAAGCTGTAAAATGGATCATACATTCGAACTAGCTGTGACCTTGGTCCTTCCAATGTTATATATTTAAGACATTTTCTGCCAGGCGGGTGATGCCTGCTTGTAATTCCAGAAGCTCGGGAAGCTGAGTCAGGAGGATCGGGAGTTCAAAGCCAGCCTCGGCAAAAGGGAGGCTCTAAGCAACTCAGTGAGACCCTGTCTCTAAATAAAATACAAAATAGGGTTGAGGATGTGGCTTAGTTGGCCTGTGCCCCTGAGTTCAATCCCTGTGTACCTCCCCTCCCCCAATCAAGCAAAAGACATTTTCTCTAGGGAATTTTTTTTCTTTCTTTTTACCATGGAAGTTAGTTCTATCCAATTTTTTTGGTGCTGAGAATTGAACCCAGAGGCACTTGACCACTGAGCCACATCACTAGCTCTTTTTATTTTGAGGCAGGGCCTCACTAAGTTGCTTAGGGCCTCCCTAAGTCACTGAGGCTGGCCTTGAACTTGGGATCCTTCTGCCTCAGCCTCCTGAATTGCTGGGAATTACAGGTTGCCCGGAGCGGCATGTGCAATTAATAATTACTCAGAGGCGGATTGTCTTTAACTGCAAGTGTGTGTTCAATCACAACAATCATCAAATATAATTAATTAATGCAAAAAGTGTTGGGTGTGCCGGGCACCCCAACTAGCATTCAATGCACACTAATTAAACACTATAGGTAAGTGACTCTATCCTAGGGCAACTAAACACTACCAGCAATTCATACAGTCCTAGCGCAACTAAACTTCACAAGTAATTCACACAATCCTAAGGCAACCATGAGCCCCCAAATACCCCCGGTGCCACGCGACTTCTCTTAGCCAAAGAGCAGACGTTGTCCTTGTCTGGTGGTTCTCTTCAGCCAACGCCTGGACTTCTGGGAATGGTGGAGTTGATCCAGGGATGGACAGCAAGGTGGCCGGTCTCACTGATGTCCTTGGAACAAAGCCCCCAATGTGGCAGGACAAGAAGTTTAAATGCAGTTCCACAGTGGTGGTGTGAACTGGTGATTGGTTACACCCAGTAAAAGTCAATGTCCATTGGTTATATCCAGTGAGATAGTGTAATTGCAACTGGGCCTTTCTTTGTGCATGTGCATGGAGCTGAGCACCCTATCAATTGTAACCAGTCATTACTAGGCATGCCTATGGCTAGTGCCCCTTACAGCCCCTTATTAAATTGCAAGCAGGCATGACTAAGCAGGTCAATGGCTGCTCTTCCTTATGGCCAGCAACTTAGTGAGTCCCCGGCATGTGCAGGCATGTCTATAGCATGTGCTCCTTACACACGTGTGCACCACCACATCCAGCTTAGTTTTAGTCAGTCTGAAAGGATCACATCTATGGATAATCATAATTTGTTAGACTATCAGAATGATTTTCTTTGACATTTAGTGAAACTAAATTGTAGAAATGAAAATCAGTAAAATAATCATCTTTTGGTTGCAGGAAAACATTTGTGTTAAATATGTAAAGCAATATTATAAAAATAGAAGTTATAGTGTTTTGCGAGAGATTTCTTTTTCTGGAAATGTTACTATCATTAAGTTCTACTAATTTATTTAAAATATCATTGCTTCTCTGATTTCTAATATTACTTACATCTTAAATTCATCCTTTTCTTCTTCCATTGCTGGAAATTAACCCTGCTGCCTCATGCTTGCTAGGCAAGTGCTTTACCACTGCTATGCCCCAGCTCTGAAATTCATCTAAAAAGAGTTGATTCTGTCATGTAATATCAATTGAATTAATTTTGTCAGTATTTTAAGTTTTGGAAAGTTTAATAAGGGTTAATTTGCTAAGCTGTATTTCTGTGACTTATTGAACAAGAGGCTTTTGTGTTTGAAATGTAATGCACATCAGTGAGAATGGCTCAAATTGTGCAGCTGGCTTTTTCAAAACTGTCTATGCAATTTAAGATCCACCCCTAGAGGGTGGTATTGCACTGAAAGTTTAAATCTTTCATTTGAAGAACCATTTTAAGTTTTCAGAAAGTACATAAATTTGTGTTAAAATCCCACTGTCTTTACAGCACATGGTCCAGTGCTGCTTAGTAGGACCTGAGTGTGTTTGAACTTAAAAGTGATGCCATTGTACAAATGCCCAAACCTAGGACATACATAACAATATTTGCTTTTGTGAACCATTTGACAAAATACTACATATTTGTCATTATGGTTCAGCTTGAGCAACTCCAGGATGGAGAATAATCAGTATTTCATGATGTATATAGTTAATTCATTCTTTGGAAGAGAGTGGGACCATTTACAGGACATGATACATATCAGGTTATATCATTGATACCAGAGGCATTTGAAATTGCTTTTCTCTTTAATTCATCAGCTAAATTGTTGAAGACCTATTGTGTGCACAGCAGTCTTTAGATAGACCTTGGGGGGGCGGGTGGAGGGGTGGCATAAAATGTCTCATGGTCTTGTTTTAGAATTCAGTGTAGAATAGACCTCAAATAGTAGGGTGTGGTGGCGCACGCCTGTAATCCCAGCACTTCGGGAGGCTGAGACAGGAGAATCCCAAGTTTAAAGCCAGCCTCAGCAAGGGCGAGGTGCTAAGCAACTCGGTGAGACCCTGTCTCTAAACAAAACATAAAGTAGGGCTGGGGATTTGGCTTAGTGGTCAAGTTCCCCTGAGTTCAATCCCGTGTACCAAAAAAAATAGACCTCGGATACACCGGAATGGAGAGATTAATCCTTCCTAGAGAAGGGGATTTCCAGCTAGATCTTTTAGGAATGTGATTTTAAACAATGTTTAAAAGAAAGGTAAGTGGTTTCTTCGGTCTTGTTTTTTACCACTCACTGCAAGGTTTCAATTCAAACCATTTTCTGGGGCCTTATGTGCAGCTCATGGGTTAGTGAGCTTTAGGAGCACTGGGGTGATCCCTAGCACTGCAGCAAAACAAACAAGCAAACAAAACCCTTTTCTCAGCTGCCCTTTGCAACTATCTCAGCAATGAAGATAATTAGATCTAAAGTGGAAGTGCCAGGCTGGGGGTGTAGCTGAGCGGTAGAGCACTTGCCCGGCAGGCTGAAGGCCCTCGCTTCCATGCCCAGCAGTGCAGGAGGAAAAAGAAAGCAAAATGCACTGATCAGTTTTTATAAACAGCATCACCTCAATTCATGTTGCAGTGGGTTCTGAAGATGCTCTTTTTTTTTTTTATATATATATTAATGGATCTTTATTTTATTCATTTATTATTTAAACGTGGTGCTGAGGATCGAACCCAGTGCCTCTCGCATGCTAGGCAAGCGCTCTACCACTGCGCTACAGCCCCAGACCCCTGAAGATGCTCTTAACATGACTTTTTTTTAACGCATCTGACTGTACATCAAGCTATAGTCAAACTTACTTTCTTCCTTTGGTAAGGCCTTTTTTTTAATTCACATATCAGGTTAGTATAATTTTTATTGAATATATAAGGAGAGGGGGGAAAAACCTTTAAATGCAAGCACTAACTATCTAGCTTATTTAAAATCTTGGGAAGAAGAGTGCTGTTGGATCCAGTGGGTAAACTCAGTAGCTCAGTAGGGTAACTTATATTTTTCAGCGTCTTCACCAGAGATTGTCAGACTCAATGTTAAACCATCCCCTATTCAAGTAGACTAATGAAAGCATTTTATTTTAAATAAATGTCCAGAGAGTGATTTCGATTATTTTGCTTTTGTTTTGTTTTTTATTTTACTGGGAATTGAACCCAGGGGTCCTCTACCACTGAGCTACATTCCCACTCCTTTTTATTTGGTGTTTTGGGACAGGGTCTCACTAAGTTGCTGAGACTTGTCTCCATCTTGCGATCCCCCTGCCTCAGCCTCCCAAGTCGCTGGGATTACAAGTGTGTACCACTGCGAGGGGCTTGTTTTTATTTAGCAGCTTGCCTTTTTTGGTTATCTATTCCAAACTGGTAGTCAGCCCTCTAGCAAATAGAACAGTTTTTTTTTTTTTTTTTGGTACCGGGAATTGAACTCGGGGTGCTTAACCACTGAGCCACATCCCCAGCCCTATTTTGTGTTTTATGTAGAGACAGGGTCTCACTGAGTTGCTTAGCACCTTGCTGTTGCTGAGGCTGGCTTTGAACTCGTGATCCTCATGTCTCAGCCTCCCTAAGTGCTAGAACAGTTTAATTTAGTAATTAGCCTGGGCTTTCTTCTCTTGTCATCTTGCCATCATTATTCCAAAAAGATGCTCAGATGCAGCAGTAATTCACATTAAGGGAACACCTGCTGTATACTGTGAGCAGTAATTCACATTAATGGAACACCTACTGTATACTGTGAGGGAGCTTTATACTAAGAACTACAGCTTGGTTTTCCTTTTCTTCTGAAGCTGTGGCGTGCTTTGGGCAACTAATACATGATGTAATTAGTTACAGTAGAAGGCAAAGGACACATGTATACACATATCTTCACAGTTTAATCTTAATCATCTTTGAGTCTTCCAGATATCTAAGTAAATGTTTGGATTTTTATTATCTTCAGTTGTTAAGCCAGAAAGAGGTAACCATAGCCAGGCACAGTGGCAACACCTGCTCCAGCTACTTTGGACTGGCTACATAGTTAGACTCTAAAAGAAAAGAAAAAGAGCGAGGGGGTTCTATATTTTAAAGTAAGTTGCATATGGTCCATTGCTTTATGTCTTACCAGGGAATGTTTTTTTCTTTTTAAAATTTCTTAAATTTTTAATTTTTTAAAATTTATGCATCATAATTATGCATAATAGTGGGGTTCATCATGCTGTATTTGTACGTACACATCATGATTTAATCAATCTCATTCACCTCTCCTCCTCCCTCCCCCATCAGCTTGCTCTCCTCTACTGCTCTCTTCTATTATTATTATTTTAATTACTGCATTATACATACATACATATATAAGATTTATCATGATATATTTGTACATAGATACAGCATAACTTGGTAGATTTATTCCCCAGCACTTCTCCGTGCCCTCTCCTCTTTTCTCCTTCTCTATCCCCTTTCTCTGCACTATTGGTCTCCCTTCTGCTTTCATGAGATACCAAGGAATATGTTGTTTTTTTAAAATACTTTTTAGTTGTAGATGGACACAATACCTTTATTTTATTTATTATGTGTTGCTGAGGATCGAACCCAGTGCCTCACACATGCTGGGCAGACGCTCTACCACTGAGCACAACCCCAGCCCCAAGAAACGTACTCTTTTTTTTTTTCTGGTGCTGGAGATTGAACTCAGGGGCACTCGACCACTGAGCCACATCCCCAGCCCTATTTTGTGTTTTATTAGAGACAGGGTCTCACTGAGTTGCTTAGCGCCTCGCCCTTGCTGAGGCTGGCTTTGAACTCACGATTCTCCTTTCTCAGCCTCCCTAAGTGCTGGGATTATAAGCGCGAGCCACCGCACCCGGCTAAGAAACGTACTCTTTATAAGTAAATTAGAAATATCGCGAGTTCAAAAGCCAGCCTCAGCAATGATGAGGTGCTGTCTCTACATTAAAAACACCCCCCCAAAAAACAAGAAAGAAAAAGACAAAAACTATCCACTATCCAAAAATTAGCACTGTTAAATATAGTTCTGATCAGCACAGGAGTTTTTTTTTTTCTTTTTATATATTTTTTTCAGTTGTAGATGGACACAATGTCTTTATTTTATTGCTTTATATGTGGTGCTGAGGATCGAACCCAGGGCCTCAGGCATGCGAGGCAAGCGCTCTACCGCTGAGCTACAATCCCAGCCTAGCACAGGAGTTTTGACCTGCTCCGTTTCCAACGTGGGCCGCTTCACCCCACCTTAGGCAACCTGATGCCCCCACCCCTGCCTTCCTGGGAGGTCACCATATGGGTGTTGAACTTAATGCGGACACCCGATCAGCATAGTGCACTACAGCCCAGAACTCCTGGGCTCAGGGGATCCTCCACCTCAGCCTCCTGAGTAGCTGGGACTACAAGCGTGCACCAGTGCGCCTGGCTTAAATATATTTCTGTATTTCCCAGTCCTTTAACTTTACACACATATATTTTTGTGCATGCATATATAGTCATAAATATATAAGCAAGATTTATGTATAGTGTATATATTTTATATCCTATTTTTATTGTTTTTAGTTAACAAATGTAGTGATACTGTCACATCATACATAGTACAGCATTTTTCCTGTTACATATTTTTTTGGTTTTTAGTTTTTTTTTGTTGTAGATGAACACGATATCTTTATTTTTATGTGGTGCTTAGGCTTGAACCCAGTGCCTCACGCATGCAAGGCAAGTGCTTGTACTACTGAGCTACAATCCCAGCCCCTGTTACATGTTTTTGAAAGAGTTGCAATGGCTGCATAATATCATCATTGATACACTAGTTGCAGTGTACTCTTATTTTTGGACTTAATAAGATTTCAAGTTTACAAGTTTTCACTATTAATAAATTGCAGTAGGAATCTGGGGGTGTAGCTTAGTGGCAGAGTGCTCCTCTAGCATGCTCAAGGCCCCAGATTCTATCCCAAACTCTACAAAAAAGAAGAAATTGACCAGGCATGATGTTGCATGTACTGTGGGCATAGTTCTGGTTACTTGGGAGGCTGAGGCGGGAGGATTGCTTGAGTCCAGGAATTAGAGGCTAGCCTGGGCAACATAGCAAGACTCCATCTCAAGAAAAGAAAAAAAAGGAGCCAGGCGCGGTGGTGCATGCCTGTAATCCCAGCACTTTGGGAGGCTGAGGCAGGAGAATCGAGAGTTCAAAGCCAGCCTCAGCAATGACAAGGCCCTAAGCAACTCAGTGAGACCCTGTGGTACCAAAAAAAGATCATTGGTACCAAAAAAAGATCATGGGAGTAATGGTATGATATTCCTGCTATCTTTTTTTTTTTTTTGGTACTGGGGATTGAACTCAAGGGCACTCGACCACTGAGCCACATCCCCAGCCCTATTTTGTATTTTATGTAGAGACAGGGTCTCACTGAGTTGCTTAGCACCTCGCCATTGCTGAGGCTGGCTTTGAACTTGCGATTCTCCTGTCTCAGCCTCCCTAAGTGCTGGGATTACAGGCTTGAGCCACCGCGCCCGGCTCCTGCTATCTTTATTTGGCAACTCTTTGACTAATTATTTGCTTTAGATGGTTCCAGAAATGGAGTCCAGTGCAAGGAAGGGGCGTGAACATTTTTCACACTCCAAATTGTTGGGCGTGTATTACCCGACTGCTTTGTAGAAAGATGTCATCTGATTACACTGTCATCTGATTACCTGTTGTTAGTGGGGAACAAAAATTTCAGTGGTGTCCTTGCTATTTCAACAGATTGAAAATCACTCAATTTCTTAAAATTTGTGTATTTCTTACATTAGTAACAAGGTTGAATAGTTTTCCAAAAATCCTTTGGATGTTTGTGTCTCGTATTGTTTACTCTTTTAAAAACTATTTATTTATTTATTTATTTATTTATTTATTTATTTATTTATTTATTTATTACTGGGGATTGAACTCAGGGGCACTTGACCACTGAGCCACACCCCCAGCCCTATTTTGTGTTTTATGTAGAGACAGGGTCTCACTGAGTTGCTTATCGCCTTGCCGTTGCTGAGGCTGGCTTTGAACTCGCGATCCTCCTGTCTCAGCCTCCCTAAGTGCTGGGATTACAGGCTTGTGCCACTGAGCCTGGCTTAGAAACCATTTAGATAAAGTTTTTTTTTTTTTTTTCTTATTTCTTGATGTTTATGGTGGTGGTGGTGGTTTTTGCTTGTTTTGTTTTTTGCAGTGCTGGGGATTAAATCCAGGGCCTTATGCCTGCTAGGCAAATGCTGTGCCACTGAGCCATATCCCTAGCCCATTCATAAATGTTCTTTATATGTCATGAACCGTGAATCCTTCACCTACCATAATATATGTTAGAAATACATTCTTCTGTTTTGTATTTTGCCTATTTGGTTTTGTTGCTTTTAGATATACAGAAGCATAGTGTTTGTACATTCAGTCGAATTTTTCAGTGTTTTCCTTTGTGACTTTTTCCTTTGTTGAAAAATTTGATTTCTTACAAAACGTTTGCTTATTCCAAATCAGACAATCTGAGCATATCATTGAAGTTTTGTTCGTTTCTACAGTGAAAACCTTTTAAGGCATTTAAACTCTCTTCAAAGCATTTGGAACTTTTTGTGGTATTCAGGGTAAGGTGAGGCCCTGTTTGGGTTCTTTTCCACAGAGCCTCTTTTCCCATTAACCTTCGGTTTGTCATCTTTTTCCATATTGGATTTCTGATTCCTAAATGTGATAGTATTGATGTAGTGCTCCCTGTTCTATAACCAGTATCACCCCTCAGAAGTGTTCTTTGTTTTGTTTTAAATATCTAATTGATCAAAATGCCCCTTCCCCTTTTAACAGTGCTGGGGATAAAACCTACGACCTTATGTACACTAGGCAGGTGCTTTACCACTGAACTGCACACGCAGCTCCAACCATATTTTTATTCATAATAAAAGCTAGCTCTTCCTACCTGTGTGTGGCGGGGGAGAGGAGGTGAGGCTGTGTATAAAATTTAGAGTCTTTTCAGTTTCACTTAAAAGCTATATCTTCTTGGAGCCGGGCGCGGTGGCTCAAGCCTGTAATCCCAGCACTTAGGGAGGCTGAGACAGGAGAATCGCAAGTTCAAAGCCAGCCTCAGCAATGGCTTAGGCACTAAGCAACTCAGTGAGACCCTGTCTCTACACAAAACACAAAATAGGGCTGGGGATGTGGCTCAGTGGTCAAGTGCCCCTGGGTTCAATCTCCAGTACC
>PVHX01000227.1:0-262201 GCA_004024805.1 Geosciurus inauris
TTACGACATCACCTTCCTTACACCTAGAGGCGCTCGCTCTACGGCCGGAACCTTGTTGCTAAGGACAGGACGGTTTGCGGCAACCTAGGACGCTGTGGAGTTTGAATTGAGAGGAGAGGGAAAAGTTTTCCTCAGGTGTGGTTGGGTGAGAGATTGGTTCGTTGGGATACTGTGGGGACGTGGTCAGAAGGGAGACAGGCTGTCCGAGTGGGAAAGGTGAAGTTGGAGGCTCAGCGGCATTCTGCCTGTGAACTAGCCACACCCGCCACGGCTGTCTAGGATGCAGACGGGTCTGGCTCCTGCTGCTCTGGACCTTGTGCCCTCAGAGCGGCCCCTTTGAGCGTCCTGGGCGACCGTCGGCCCTCCCTCTTTCTGAGGGTTGGGCTCGGCTCCCACGCCAGGCTCCGTCCGCCCTGCGCACTCCGGGGCCAGGGAAAGGGTCGTGCTCTGGGCAACCCCAGGGAGTTCCCGTGATTCGGGGAAGGGCAGGTTCGGGGAACAGTGAGCGAGTGATTGGGGAACTCGGCCTTTGACGGCGAGGACACGCAACGTCACGAGAGCGGCTACCTGACCCGCTCGGTCCTGACTCTCTTCCCTCACACGGACGCACGGTTTTCCCCCTAGAGAACCAGGATGGGAAGTGACTTCACTTAGGTTGAACTTCAGCTGGACCGAAAGAGGCAAGAAGTTCCGCTTGCAGTAAAGCGGAATGAGTAATACCCACACAGTGCCTGTCTCACTTCCTCATCCGCGCCTGGCTCTCACCTGCTGTCACCTTGGCCTCCCCCGCCCCCTGCCTTCCTCTCCGCCCTCCCCGCTTTCCTCTCCGGGTAGATCGCCGGAATCGTAGGCGTCGTGACTTAGAGTTTAGGTATTAAAACAGGCCATGGTTTACTTCTTAAAAGAGCGGTCGTCGCTGTGTAAAGGACTTTAAGGCAAGAAACAGATGTCTTTGATGCAGACAGATTGCTGATTTTTATCTAAAGTCCTTGACTTTGTACAAGTTCGGGGATTTCTGAAAGACCATCTATATAGCACCAGAAATACTGAAAAAGTTGTCTTCAGAATGTAGGATTTGGATTTAGGTTTCTCCTCCTGCTCCTCGCCCTTTTAAAATGAGGAATTTTCTGAGAACAACTTTATGTAATAAATGAGCTATATTTCAACTAATGTTAAAATTTACAACGTAAGAGCAATAGCTAGAGATATCAAGCAAACTGAAACCTCACATGTGGGACTATTAGAAATTATATAGTAAATCACGTAATAGTGCTAGTATAGTAGATGCTCAGTAAATTTATGCTTACAATTTTTGTCATGCCTATGGCAGGATTTTTTATTGGAATTACCATTTAAACATCCCATCAAGGGCTGGGTTGTGCCTCAGTGGTAGAGTGCTTGCCTAGCATGCAGGAGGCACTGGGTTTGATCCTCAGCACCACATAAAAATAAGTAAATAAAATAAAGGTATTGTGTCCATCTACAACTAAAAATTTTTTTAAAAAACTCCTACCAGAAAATGTAGATGATTCACTGATGAATCCCTTCAAACCTTTCAACCGAAATAACCTTACAGCTAAGGTCTGGTAATTTAAAATCAATTTAATCCTGAATATAAAATAAAAGATGCCCCATTTGCACTGAGAAATGCATTATTTATCAGTGCATGAAAGAAGTTATATATATATATATATATATTTATATATTTATATTTATATTTCTAGCTCAAGCACATTTTACCTACCCTTAAACTTAGGAATTATTACACATGCCATTTTTTCCTTTTGACTTAAAAATTCTTACCAAGTTTCTTTCACTGTTCATCCTCATCTTAAATAACATAAAGAGACAAAGGAAATGAATTAGTCATTTGCTTCCTTACTTTAATGGTTACTAATTTGTTTAACTTGAGCCAGATATTATGTGATCAGGTAACTTTTTAGGTAGGTTTTGTTTTTTCTTGTTCAGTTTTGTATCCTCAGCACCTAACAGGTCCTAGCCATTAGTAAATACTTAATAAATAAATATTTCTTAAATTAATATTTGTCTTCATCACATACATTCTTAGGAACAGTTGAAATCATGACTGTGAAAGCCACTGTCATATCCAGACTAATTACTCTTGATTTAAGATTCTCCATAATCATTTCCCCTAAGTGATTAATTCTGCTAAGTTCTGTTTTTAAAATATGCACAGGAAATATCGAGAGGCCAAATCTAATATAAATTTTGTAAAAGTGTTAACTGTATATTATAAATTAAATACTTGATTGATATACCTTATGTGATATTCTTGAAAACAATGAACTCTAGACTGAAAAGAAAAAAAGGAAATCAAAAATATACATAATATATAATGTATATATTATAGTTGCTTATCTCTTAAATGTAATTGAAGATTTGAAAACTTTAGAATCACTTTATAGAGAAGTTTATTAAGATTTAGATTAAATTGAACAGAGGATACTGATAATATGTTCTGTGTTATTGGTTTTCATTAATTATAGTGCCACCATACAACATTCATTCAGTATATGCTCCTATTTTTAATGTGTCAATGAAATGTTAGCACTACTTCTACCAAGCACTGTGATTATGCTGAAGGACAGGTATTCTAAAAGTGAATTATCTTTTCCAAATTTACTGAGAAAGAATAAGTGAGTAGAATATTTTAGAATTATTTTTATATTTTTTTCATAATTTATTTGCAGTTATTAGCTTTTCATATAAGATTTATGTATGTTAAAATAAAGTTCAACCTAAAATTATTTTCAAGTTTCAATTGTACATATTTCATGGTGTTCCACATCAAAGGTATTATTTTTATGTACTTCACTCCCCACTTTTGAGTACAGCAATATGTGATTCTCTAATCATCAAAATTTTAAATTGGTTAATTTCATGAAAATCCAGATAGCATTTTGGTGTTACTCCTTCATTCAATGCCTATTTCCAGTCCTAGAGCTTTGATGGGGAAAAGAATACATTTGATACATGTTATCCCTCAAAGTATAGAATATGGATGTCTGTTCAAGCTTCTGCTTATTCCATGGCTCAACTAAGACTCTGAATCTCTGATTCACAATGGGACCAAAGAGTACAATGATCATTTCATTGCTGCAGTTTCACCAGATACTGCTATCACAGAGTCAAGCAAGGAAACATGACCATAGGATGATGCAGAACCAACAGTTGTCCTCAGGACCCATGCCAGCTTTTCAAATAAAGCCTCCCAGGAGGTGATAAAAAGGACAAATGTATATAAGTCAATGAAATGTTAACAGATGGGAATCCTTATATGGGGAGCAAGTTTTCAAGAATATTTCAAGTATAATGAGATGTTAAGTGTAAATATATTTAGGGAGAGATGTTTGTAGGAGATAAATGAAAATCCAAAAAAGTAAAATTAGTACTAATCTTCTCCATAAAATTATAGTACTTAAAGAGAATTACTTTCAAAAAACTGCCTCAATAAAAGATAGTTTTTGTTATTGATATTACTTGTGAACATGAAAACCCTTTTTAATAGTTAGAATTATAGATAAGTAAGACAATGCCATGAATATTTCGGATTTGAGTGAATTTTAAGTATTTGCCTTGATATCAGGGCAGTACCTGGTTTTTACTGGTATCCAGTATCTGGTTTCTACTGCTTTTTTTTTCTTTGTTATCATGTATTTCTTTTCTCTGGCATCTTGACTTCTTTTAGCTGTTGACTGGTTGTATACAGAGTAAGGCTATTTCTTTGACCTACAGTCCTGGCTCTCACTAATCCAAAGATTCTCAGGTATAATCACAACTACTGTTCAAACCTTGGAATGAAAACAAATGTGTGTGTGTGTGTGTGTGTGTGTGTATAAACCTATAGGTAGTGACAGGCTTTAGATGTCCCACCAGTGTGTTAAGCTCGCATGACAAAATTGGTGATAAGAAATACCCAGTGTTTACTACAACTTCAAGATCTTAGTCAGACCTTTCTTATTCTTTCATCTCATACCTCTATTTTTTTCCTCACTCTCTTCATCCTACTTATATAACTAGATCAGCTATTGTGCCCCTCCCACTGGTTTACTTTTTGATCATTCTCTTAATCTTTCTTTGTGCCAGGTCTGACACAGCTATGTTCAGATCTTTTCCTTTTCTCTTTTAGGTTAAGATTTTTGAAATTGTTCCCAGCGCTATAAAATTCTTTGCTTTTTCATATGATGCTGGTTACTCTGTCAAAATTATTCATGCTCTGAGTGGCTATCTTCTGTGGACCACATCAGCCAAGCTCCTTTGCCCTCTGGTTTCTGTTTGATTTCAACCAATTTGGGAGGCATTGGCAAATGATCAGAAAAAGAAGAGGAAGAGAGAGTTTGGGATATTTATTCCACTCTTCTTCCTGCCTGATTGTGGTTATAGTTTCATTCTACTAAAACCCATAGCTTTTTTCAGACACCTCTATCCCATGCCCAAAGACCTTGCAAAGTTCTAGAAACAACTATTTCTCTTTGTGCTTTCAGGCCTATGGATGGTAATAGTTGGATGCTTTATTATTCCTTCCCTTGAAACCTACCTATACCTTTATAAATAGTCTCTTCATTATACTTTCTTCAGTTACCCTTTGAATGTGTCGTCTGCCTCCTACCAAGGCCCTAAGTAACACACAAATAGACATTAAAAATTATTTTTAACCCTATTATCAGCCAAGAATTCTGTTCTCATGAATTATAGCCTTAAAGTTTGAATATGTCTTCTGTCATTCATTGAACATGTATATATGCATGTTCTAATTATCTGTACATTAGAAATCTAGTAAATACAATTACATAGCAATTGTTCAATAACTTTGTAGAAGCCAGGCGCGGTGGCGCAAGCCTGTAATCCCAGCACTTAGGGACGCTGAGACAAGAGAATCAAGAGTTCAAAGCCAGCCTCAGCAACGGCGAGGCGCTAAGCAACTCAGTGAGACCCTGTCTCTACATAAAACACAAAATAGGGCTGGGGATGTAGCTGAGTGGTTGGGTGCCCCTGAGTTCAATCTCCAGTACCACAAACAAACAAACAAAAAATTGTAGAATGAAGACCCCTGTCTTAATTGATCCAAAATCTAGTTTCTAGTTGGGTTCATTTTATGTTCTTAAGCAATGAGAGAAAAAAATCACAACACCACAGTATTAAGGTAGAGATCCTAGTTAGTTGTCCCCAATATGTTTCCTACTCTTTAATGATAGAACTGTCTATATCACATAGCCCCTTGAAATAATGTCTCTATTTCCCTCTCTGCATATACCTAGGTGCCGCTGTGCTACTAGATCTGGCCAATGAGATATAAAAATGGAAATGGTGTGTGCAACATTGAGGAAGTTCTTCAAAAGAAGATGATTCACCATTCTTTCCTTTCTTCCTGCTGGTTGAAATTAGACCTGCTGGTTCAAGCTCCTTAAGGAAGGCAGAGCAACAGGACAAAGAGCTGAATCCTTGACACTGGAATACCATAATCAGCCCTTGAATTTCTACCTCCACCCACTTTTACATGGAGAGAAATAAACTTTTATTTAAGCTACATTTATCTTAGGTTTTCTGACATACACAGCCAAAATTATCTTGTTCAGTGTGGGTATGTGTATTAGCTTCCTATTGCTGATGTAAAAATATATACACCACAAATTTAATGGATTAAAACAAATTTATTGTAATTCTGGAAGTCAGAGTACAAAATGAGTCTCATAAGACTAAAGTCAAGATTTTGGCAAGATGGGTCTACTTCAGAAAACTCTTAGGGGAGAGTCTGTTACTTTGCCTTTTCCAACTCCTAGAGGCTGCTCACATTCCTTGGCTCTTTAGCATCTTCTTCCATCTTCAAAGCCAGCAACATCTGGCAGTCATTCTTATATTGCCAGCTCACTGGTTCTTTTTATTCTCCCTGCCTCTTTCACATAAAAAGGACTTTGCTATTCAGTTGAACCCACCCAGATAATCAGGACATCTTCCTATTTTAAGATCAACTCAAGTTTAGTTTCATCTGTAATTTTAATTCCCCTTTGTGATATAACTTAACATTCATAGGTTTGGGTGATTAGGACATGAACACCTTTGGGGGCCACTGTTCTGTCTACCACAGTGTACAAATTTTTCAGTTTTGTGATTGAGAAATATGTTTTTACTTGATGATTTATCTTTAATACATATGCAACTTATAGCACTATGCTAATTGGTCATTACTCTGTAGAACATTTAGCATTGTGCCCATAGTTTTTAATAATTATTCATTGATTAATTTATTCAGTTAATATTCTTGAGAATAGTATATATGACAGACACTGCATACAGCCCCTGGCCTCAAGAAGCTTACAGGTTTGTGGGAGAAGCATTTAGAAAAAGGCTGTTATACAAATGTTAGGGAGGCATGGTATACGTAAGAGAGGTAACTGAACTGACAGGGAAGTCCTGAAAGCACTTCTACTAAGCACTGATTATATATGTGAAGGACAGGTATTCTAAAAATTAATTATGATCTTTCCCAAATTCCCTGAGAAAGTGTAAATGGATAGGATATTTTCAGTACTAAGCTTTTCTTTATACGTTTTATAATTTATTTGCAGTTATTTACTTTTTATATAAGATTCATGTATAAGTTAAGATAAAGTTCAACATAAAATTATTTTCCAGTTTAAATTGTACATACTTCCTGGTGTTCCTCACTTTCCAAACATTTGAATACAGCAGTTTGATTCTGTAATCATCAAAAGTTTTAAATTGGCTAATTTCATGGAACTCTGAATAGCATGTTGGTGTTACTCTTTCATTCAATGCCTATTTTCAATCCTAGAGCTTTGATGGGGTGGAGCAGGTGAGAGAATTAAAAGATAGAAGTCATAGTTATGTAAATCTTAAGGATGAAAGTATAGTGCTTTTGGCATACGTATTCAATAGAATTAAGCCCCACATAGCTAACAATACTCCACATTAGTTTGTCCATGCCACTGATATAGCATTTATCGCTTCACGTGTGGTTTTTGTTTTGTTTACATCTGGCCCCTCTCCTAGTCATCTTTGTGTTTCTGATACTGAAAGAAGTGCCTGTCTGAAGAATTCTTAATTATGAAAAAGAGGGAAAGTTCTTATCATTGGTGAATCATTCTAGCATAGGGGTTTTGTGAAGAGCAAATAAAAGAGTGTATGTGGACTATTCCACATGGTATCTGGCACTTGGTTCACAGTACATGAAAGATAACCAAAAAAATAGCAAATTCTCAGGCAAAAATTAAAGTCAGATGTCAAGGGCATAATCCACTAGAATTCTTACACAATGTCTTTCTCTTCAAGGTTAAAAGATAATTTTTATCCCTGAAATTGTCATTTCAAGCATAGGTGCAACTAAAGAGCAAAAGGAAGAGATAATGTTAACATGTTTTGCTTAGCACTAGTCAGAATACTATATTGTCTAGAAATGTTGGCTTACCTATATTATTTAAGGAACTGTCTCTACAATAAGTACACTTCCTACCCTAGGATAAATAACGCTATTTGCAATGCAATTAGCCTGTGGCACTTGCTACTCTTTTACAGATCCGTTTTAAAAATGCAAGTTACAGATTATGAAAGAAATATAAAAATTGCCTCAGTTTTATTTCTGGGTTTGCAGACACCTATTTGAACTGTAAAAGCAAAAAGTGGAAATTTATCATAAAGATATCAGTGATTTTTTTTCCTAGAACCTCAAAGAAAGAATGAAGTCAGGTCTCACAAATGAATCAGGAACACCTCTAAAGGTACAGGTGGTGCCTCTCCATTTCTTGCCTCCGTGTCTCTCTGTTCATTTTGTTGCAGGGCCTACTGCTGTGCATGACGGTGGTATGGACTCATAAGTATGAGGAAACAGATAAGCACCTGCCGTAACCATTCCATAGTGCTTAGAGAAGAAATCCTACCCCCAAAGAGTTATTCAATAAAGATTGTATTGTTCAATGTTTTTTCATATGTATAGTTAATGTAGTTACAACTGTCAGTTTTTCCATATACATGTAAGAACAACATATAATTTACATTTACATATATCCATTTTCCTACACAGCTACATAACCTTTATATTTGTCCTTTTTTATGATTGTAACATTCAAGTTGATAATGTAATTTACTAAGTCAGTTTCATATTATTGAAAGTTTCACTTATCATTTTTGTTTTATAAAGAATAAACACAATACAGTTTGGGTTTTGTTTGATTTTTGATAATTTCCTCAGAGAATATTCTCAAAACTGAAGTACTTAGATGGAAATCACTGTATTTGTCTTTTTAAACATATTGTCAGCTTACTTTTGAAAAGAATTGCACAAACATGATGTCACTAGAGATTTATGAGTTTGTGTGACCATGATTTAAAATTTTCCAAAATTTCTAGTTTGTTCAGACAGAATGAAAACATTGAATTCTTTGATATTTTAGAATAGGTATATAGGAAAACACTGAAGTGCAACAAGAACATATATAAATATGTAATAAGTTCCATACTGGATTAAATCAATGATCACTCCAGCTCTAGATCTTAAGACCCAGTCAGCCTGTTTCACGTTAAATTCACCTTGATCTGGTTTTAAAACATTACTTTTTTTTTTTCCTGAAGATTTTTGCAAAGGACTGGCTTTGGGTTTATAACCAGTTTTGTCTCTGAAATTATCTACCTAGGCTTTGTCCAAAATGCTCCATTAACTCAAATGCAATTGAATTTAATCACATTTTTCTTTCAAGATTATAAGCTGTTCCTATAGATCATAAAAATGTCCACAAAGACCCAAATTGTTTATTTCCAGCTTTGATCTTTTTATATTTTTGTTATAAAGGTTTTACTTTAGTAAATTGATTTACTTCAGTAGCCATATTTTAATTAAAATCATTCCTAGTCAAAATAGTTTGTACACATTTGCAATCAATGTTATTCAACATATTTTGGTATTACAACTAACAGTTCATATTAATGTAAATATTTGTAGAATTTTGGGTTTTTTTCACACTGAATTAATTACTGTCATTGAATAAACACCCTATTTATTAGCTCCATTTTATATCCGAATCTATCCATTGATACTGTGCTTTTGATTTATAAAATCACCAAAAATATGCTACTTTTTAAAAATTCCCATTTTCCATATAAAATATGGAAAATCTTCCAGCAGATAGTTTCATTAGCTAACTCACGATATTTTCAGTAAATGCCAAAAGGCAATTTATGAATATATAAAACATAAAAAGTTGAACATGAACTATAGCAGAAATGGTTAGTAGAATCAATGATTCATATGTTGTCCACTAACCAAAAAGATTAAAAACATTTACATTATGAAAAAATATAATTAATATTTTGAGCTGATCAAGTACATTTATTTCAGTTCTCTGTTTTATTTTCTATGTTCATGGAAGACCTAGTAAGTTAAGAAAATGTATAGTTGGAATTGTTTGTGTTTCTCTTTTTGTTTTTTCCCCTTATTACCTAGTTTACTTATATTTTTGTCTTTTCTTGAACTCACTTTCTCCAGACTTTGGGCACATTATAGGCATAGATCAAACTACTAAGATCCACTTTTGAATGTTGATATTGGTTTCAAAGCATGTCCTTGTTCCATCTGCCCCCCTCTGATTGCTACAAAGCTGACCAAAATGCTATCAACCAGACAAAAGCATTTGATGCAAAGAATTTGACAACCCATTAGCTGGAAAACTATCCCCTGAATAATTTAAAATTGAAGCCTTTCTCCTTTATATAAAATTGTTCTATACTTCTATTCATTTTTGCATTCCTCCATTTTATAGCCTTAGAAAACACAGATCAGTGTTACCGCTGCAAAGGACATGATGATGCCAAATAGGAAACAAGGACTTGGAAGATGCTTTGGACCTCTTAATTCCAGGCCACTTGATAGCAGATACAGTTCATTACACAAGAAAATTACTTGATCTTGGGAAAAGAGGGTGTTGTAGGTGAGGGAAAATGAGTTAGTCACCAATACAGTTCACCTTGCAATTCTGTTGTTTAGATCTAACTAGAGAATGATTGCTGCCATGTTCCAGGCAAAGAATGAAAGCTTTCCACTATACGATGGTGAATTATATCTCTCCAGATTCTAGGGGGAAAAAGTAAAGGGAATAAAGGAGGCTCCTTTCTCATTCCTTTTACTCTTCCCAATCTTCCCTTTAGTCTTCAGCAAAACAAATTCCATGTTTAACTTCTGTTGAGCTTGATAAACAAAATCATACACAGGGATATTCCAGTACAAGATTGTGAAGCATAAAAATATGTAAATATTCAGAAAATAGAAGCAGAAGTATTTCAGTGAATATTTCATTATATAGTCAACATTTCTATAAACATTCTCATTCAAAATTTTAAATGACATGATTCTTTCTATACACACTCCTCTAGTTAGGCAGTGTCATGAGCACGAAATATTCCCCCTGCTCTGATGCTTCACTTTCTAAGAAGATCTTTCCCCACCAACCCACATCCTTCTCCATCTGCCACTTACTTATTCTTCATTGATTGCCATGGTCTCTCACTACCCACCCCAAGTTTTTAACATATTTATTTCATAGTCAAGTGTTTCGTGCTATTTGTCTCATGCTATATTATAAACACTTTTATGACCAAAAGCTTGGATAATTCCTGTTACAGTTATGAGCATATTTGAATGTATTTTTAAAGCAGATGTATCATAGCTACACTATCTATGTCAGGTGTAGGAAGAGGGCCCTGATTGGAATCTGACATAGGAGGAGATCACAGTTTGTCTCAGAGCGATTAATTAATAACCTGAACCTAGCTCAATAGGGGCACAAAAACTGGAAAACAGTAACCTTTTTTAAATGAACTACCCATCAAATGTGACTAACCATTACATTTTAGCATCATTACATATATTAGTATATTTTGAGTTCTGTGAACCAAGGAAGAAAAGATTAATTTTTGGAGAAAGAATCTTTAAAATGACTAGGCAAAATCAAAAGTAAAGAAAAATGACAGAAGTCGATAGTCTTTCATTATCCAGAACAGCTTAAATTCTGAATTAGAATTTAGAAGCCCTGGAATAGAAAGAGATCTAGATTATCATTGAACATGAGAACATATGACAATATATCTTTGGAATTTTGATGAAGAAAACACCAAAAATATGTCTTCTAGAGTAAATGCCTCTAATGAGGAAGACTAAGACCTAGAAGAAAAGCTAGTATTGCATTGCTGGTAGCATAACCTAAAAACATAATAAAAAGATTATTTTGAAACACAAAAAGGTCTTTCTTATGTTAACATAGTATATGAAGCCAAGAATTAATAACTATTGTCATTCCTTTTGGACTAAAGCAAAGTGCCAGCCAGCAACATAATTAGAATTCTGAAGGTATTGTATCTTTAATATACACGAATTAGTTAAAAGAGTTAAGACATGGTAGAAATAGAGATGAGGGAAGAAGTTCTTTAAGATATCACAAGATGATGTGGAAGGAAATCTAAAAAACACAGCAACCTTTCTCGGGAAGATGTAACACAAGACTGTCTCTATTCTGAGTTGGAAGAAATCGTAGAAGTCTATCAGAAAGATAATGTAGAGTAAAAATGAAAGAATTCCCTGCTAACATCTAAAAACGTATTAGGAGGCTTTAGAGAATCAAAGCCAAGATTTAGAACCAAGATTGGTTTCTGCAAGAATGTGATTTTATACATATACACACAAGATAACAGTGAGAATTTTGTAAGGTATGATTAAATAAATGTGTGTTAAGTGGGTAAATAAGAAAATGATGATTATAACAAAACAGTAGGGGCCTAGTCATACTGTTAAAGGGCTGAGGAGAACTGGAAAGAATTTAGATATAGATACAAGTAATATTTTTTTAGAAAGAAATGTCAACAGAGAAAGAATATCTTTTAAAAGTCATTCAAGTGCTAGGAAAACTAGATATCCACACGGAGAAGTATAACATTATATATCCATCTTACATGCTACACAAAAATCAACTCAAAACTAAAACTATAAAAGTAGCAGAACACATAAAGGAAACTCTCCATGACATTGGTCTGGGCAATGAATATATGACCCCAAAAGCATAAGCAACAAAAGTAAAAATACACAAACAGGACTGTGACAAACTGAAAAGCAAAGGAAACAACAGAGCGAAGAAACAACCTAAAAAATGGAAGAACATATTTGCCAACTAGACATCTGACAAAGGATGAATATCCAGGATATATAAGGCTCCTGAAGAACGTAACAACAATAAAATAAGTAATCCAATATAAAAACGTGCAAATGGTCTGAATAGACACTTCTCAAAAGAGGAAATACAAATGGCAAACATGTGTATTAAAAAAATGTTCAATGTCACTAATAAGATCAATGCAAATTAAAACCACAATCATTACCACACACCTGTTATCAAAAAGGTGAAAGAGAAGTGTTGGCAAGGATATGGAGAAAAGGAAACACTTATAAACTATTGGTAGGATGGTAGACTAGTATAGCCATTTTAGAAAACAACGTGGAGTTTCCTCAAAAAACCTTATGATCCAGTAATCCCACTAGTAGAGATATATACAAAGAAAATGAAATTCGTTTATTGAAGAGATTTATTCACTCCTATGGTCATTATAGCACTATTCACAATGACCAAGATATAGAATTAGCCTTATTTCCATCAACAGATTAGTACATAAAGAAAATGTGGTACATATACAGTGGAGTTCTATTGAGCCTTAAAAACAAAAGGATCATGTCATTTACAACAACTGGATGAATCTAGAGCACATTGTGTTAAGGATGTAAGCTAGGAACAGCAGAAGTGCTGTGTAATTTCACTTACATGTGGAATCCAAAAAAGTCAAATTTAAAAGCAGGAACCAGGGATTGAGTATGGGAAAGGTTTGGGAGATTTGGGCCAAATCATTTAAAGTTTTAGATAAGAGGAATGAGTTAAATCTATTTTGCATCATAGTAACTATAGCTTATAACAACACATTGTATACTTGAATATTGCTAAAAGTAGATTTTAAGTGTTCTCACCACACCAAAAAAAAGTCTGTGAGGTAATGCATATGTTAACTAGTTTGATTTAGCCAATCCACAAAGTGTATGTATGTGTATGTGTGTGTGTATATATATATCAAAACATCATCTATATACCATAAACATACACAATTTTTATCAATTTAACCAAACAAGTCATTCAAGTCGTTAACAAAAATATTAGAACAAAATAAATTACAGTGAAATTGAGTATTTAAAGACTTCTGGGTTGAGCTTACTATTGTTTTCATGCGCAGGATTTATTGTTCTTTCAGTAGCAGGGAAGGTCAACTTGGTAAGTCATTCCAGAAAATCTTGTGGGATTGTTTTTAGAAAACTGTACAGAGCCATGTACCTGAGTAAGATAAAACTGAAACCAGATATTAAACCAAAGATATCAAAAGATGCCATTTAAACTTAGAAACCTAATATGGATCCAAGGAAGAATATTTATTCTTTCTAAAAAGGGGAGACAAGAATGCATTCATTCATTCAGCAAATATTTATTTATCTGCTTTTATGTGCCTAGGCACTGTTCTAAGTTCTTGGCATGCTTAAAGGAACTAGAAACAAAAATCCCTGCCTAGCAGCATATACATTCTTATGGAACGAAACAGAAAATAAGCAATAAAAAGATAAACTATATAAAATATTAGAAAAAGATTAAATACTACAAAATAATAAAGCAGAGTGGTAGTGATTGAAGATACGGCGGCATGCTGGTTTCCTTTTAAATTACAAAATCTGAAAATGCAGTTTTCTGTAGTCTGTAACATTCTGCACATTAGTATATTAAGAAAGAAGTCAGTGATTCTGCACCATGTTCAGCCAGAGGAAGAAGTTATGCTATATAATTTGTGTGTAATGTGTCAAAATGCATTCTATTCTACTGTCATGTAAAACTAATTAGAACAAATTAAAAAATAAAAAGAAAGAAAGAAAGAAGTCAATGGAGTCAGGCATGTGGGGGCTGCCCAGTAAGACTTTTAACTACTCAATAATTCACTTTCAGTTCAAAGCAGGTGTCATAGCAAAAAGTAAGTTTTAGAATTCCTATAAGAGAAATGCTATAATAAACAAAATCTGTGATGTCTCTCATTAATTGACTGCCTAACACCTGCTCATTTTATTTACCTTACTTTTGTTTTCTTTTTGGTAAATACTATTTCTCTACTATTTTAAAAACAAAATAGTTGAACATATGTGCAGTTTTAGTTATAAAACATTTACTTTTTTCATCAGTGTTAATGAAGATATAATTGTCTATGTTTGTATGCCAGAGGAAATAGGGATAATTTATTTAGCTACCACGGATGAATATGTATAGCTCATCTGTTTAAGCAGAGGCTGAAGAATTATAAAGGGATTTACTAGCTTAGGGATAGGATAGGGACCTTTTGCTTAGCTCTTTTAATTTTATTCAACGTTACTGCTATAATAATTCCACTAGGGGTCATTGTTAATGACACTTAATTTCAAGGCCATATAGACACAAAAAATGCAAGACCATATAGATAATTTCAAGACCATATATATACCTCTACCCCCTTTTCTCTGCCCTTGAAAGATCATTACAATTAGGAAAACAATTTATTATCATTAAACTACAACAGTAATAGTTTTAGGAGCTTTGCGCTTTTTACTGGTTAAAATCTCACTTGACCCTCACAATAATGTTATGACGTCATTAAGATTCACTGGAAACAGGCTTACAGAGGCTACTTACCAAAGGCACTGACCTACTGGGTCTGGGGGCAGAGAGCACCATGTGTTGGGCTGAGATGAATTCTACAAAAATCTAAGCTATTTCTGTGTAAGTGACTTGGTTTTGTTGTCAGAACTGAGACAGAATTTAATAAGGCTGACCAAATCTAGATACTGTTATTGTCTGGGTGAGCACTTGTCATTTAATGACTCAGCATCTCTCCTCTTGCTCTTTCTCTTCCCCAGCTAGGAGCTCAGCTCACCTTGTCTCACCTTTCCTTTTCATCTCTAGGTAGGAACAGAACTATTATAATCTCAAATAAGGGAAACAACCAAGTATGTACAAGAATTTCAGCTGTCTTTAATGTTATGTTCATTTAGTCTATGATTTTATATTTTTTAAAAAGTGAAACAATATCTCATGATAATTCTTAATAATTCATGATTTTTAAGATTGAAAAACTCAAAGGAAATGGATATTATAAAATGAATATTTCAAAGCCAGTTTTTTTAACTATTTTGTACATAATTTATGAATCAAGCCAAAATTTTAGAATTCAAACTTGTGAAATGTTCCAGTCTCAATAGTCATTATTACACAAGTAGAATTGCTAAACACCAGGTCATTTTAGTCTTTTACTATAAATTAATGAATGTCTGGAACATTAACTGCCGTAGGCTTTGCCTCAGGTTTCTCTTTCCAACTTGTCCATTAACTAGATTTACAAAAGAATAACCTATTGCATTTTATTTTATGAAACGGTGACAATAAAAAAATGGCTAGAAATCCAAAGTGTGTTTTATTGGTGTTCAAAAAACTTACTTTGGGGATTTTTTTGTACTTTACCAAGAGATTGGTAAACACCTGTACTTATATCTTAACTAATGAGATGAAATTTAGCATTATCACTGGAGTGTCCCACGTGATGATCAGAAAAGCATCACGTTATTTACATATCTAAAGATTGAAATAACTCCCCAGTTAAGGAGATTTACAGCTTCATTCCAGATTTTTACAGGTTTATTGGGATATTCTTCTTTATTGCTCAAATGGCTTACTACTTTTGGATTTGGGGATTTTCTGCCCGATTTGCTTTTTAACTGGAAATAAGGCAAGGGTTAGCCTTATGCTGAATCCCACAGCATCTCATCTACTCAAGGACCTTGATCCTGAAATGACCTCCTTTCTTCTCTACCAGTCTTCCCTTCAGTAACACAATGTGCTGTAATATTGTTAAATCCAGAGGTTAGTTCTCAGCCTTAGTATACCTTAAGAGAGTCAATGCCCTCTGCTCTCAAGATACTTTTTACATTTAGCTTCTAGGACACCATACTTGCCTGGTTTCCACAAAGCTACTCTTTTTTGGTTCCTCTTATTTGTTTTGTCCTCTCCCTTTACTAAATATCAAAATACCAGGGCTCAGTCTTGGATATCTTTCCTTTTCCTTTCATATGCCTCCCCTTAGTGATTATAACAACTTTCTTGATTTTAATTCTCATCTATATGCCAGTGGTTTCTCTCTAAATATCTCCAGCCTGAACCTAACCCATTAACTCTGGGCTTTATTTGACCTCTCTGTTTGGGTGGCTAATAGACACTGCAAACTTAAAATACTCCCAAATGAGCCTCTTGTATCAAACTCTCTCCTCCAAACCTACTTACTCTTTGTGAAATCTCTGTTATTTCACACAGTAGTAAGTCCATCCTGCTAAAGGATCAGGCTGAAACCTTGGAGTTACCCTTGACTCCTCTTTTTCTTAATCCCCCATTCAATTTTTCAGAACATTCATGTGTTCCATTTTCAAAATACATGCAAAATTTGACTTTTTTTGATTACTCTAGCCACCACAACCCGGGTCCAGCCAACATCATCATCACTTGTACTATCATAATCTCTCCCTCTGGATTTCCCTGTTTCTGCTTTTATCACCTTTTAGTATGTTTCTACAGATCAGCCAGCATCCTGTTAAAATTCAAGTCAGATCATGTCACAGATCAAGTGACATGATCAGAATTCTTTTAAACAAAGTGTATATAGTGGTTTTCAAGACCTGTACAACCTGTCCACATCCTAACTCTCCAAACTTGCCTCCTCCGTCTTTCACTGTGGTCTAGCCACACCAGCTTCCTCAATATTTCTTGAATATACCAAGCATGTTCCTGCCTTAAATCAGAGGATAGAACCCAGAGTCTCCCAGATTCCAAAGCCAGTTCCTAAATCCAAATAATTTAGAGACTCTCTGGAAATCATAATCATAATATTCTCATTAAAATATAGTACCTAAACCATATACTAGTTTTTAAATGCTCTATTAATAGGAATTATAAACATAGTACTTCATTTTGCTGGAATATTTCC
This sequence comes from Geosciurus inauris, assembly GCA_004024805.1. Classification (NCBI taxonomy): domain Eukaryota; kingdom Metazoa; phylum Chordata; class Mammalia; order Rodentia; family Sciuridae; genus Geosciurus; species Geosciurus inauris. Next base: position 17,101 of record PVHX01000227.1, read on the forward strand.
TAAAATGTAATATAAATAATTATGAGACTAAAATTAAAAATATATAACTGGGCTGGGGCTGTAACTCAGTGGTAGAGCACTTGCCTAACATGTGTGAGGCACTGGGTTTGACCCTCAGCACCACATATAAATAATAAATGAATAAAATAAAGATCCATCAACTAAAAAATAATTTTTTTTAAATCTAACCAATTTCTACAATGTCTCATATGTATAGACTATCTAATATGAATGATTCAACTAAAAGCATCTACTACTCCCAAACAAATGTGTATTTAGTAACTACTAAGTGCTACCATCCACTGCATATGTGTCAGACCCCATGTTAAATGGATACAGTATTAGAAAAAGAGACAGAGAAAATGGAGATGGTCCAAGTGATTTGCAAAACAGACCATCAGGTGCATTTGTCCAAAAGGACATATAACAGATGACTGTTGACTGTTAAATGAATCTAGGAATACAGGCCTTATTCAATATAATATCAATTAATGAATTCATCATATTAACAAAATGAAAAAATTTATAAGATTATCTCAATAGATGCAGAAAGCACATTTGATAAAATTCAACATTTACGATTCTATGATTCTAAAAAAGAAAACTCAGGAAATTAGGAATAGAATAAAATTTATTCAATCTGACAGAGTACCTATAAAAGAACTTATGTCAAACATTATTGGAGATCCAAGACGGCAGACTAGAGGGAGGCTGCATTCCTTGTCACTCCATGACCTGGGATTCAAGCAGTGGGAATATTGTTAGAGGGAGTTGTTAGAGGACCCATAACAGCTGCTCCCTCATAGGAATTCCAGCTCCATGCCTGCATGGGTCCCCCATCCTCAGCGTTTGCACAGGACCCCAGCCGCCCACCCACACAGGACCCGCTCCCACACAGGAACCCCTGCATCAGTGCCCACACACTATGCAGGACCCCTGGCAGCTATACCTACGAAGGACACCCGGCCACCACTCCCGAGCAGGATCCATGCTGCAGCTCCCATGTAGACCCCCGTATATCAGTGTGAGGCTCCACTGGAGGTCTCCATCTTGAGACACTGCAACCACTGCAATAGTCCCCTTCATGCAGTAGCCTGCACCTGGAAGAAAGTGCCTAAAACAAACCTAATAATACCACATTATTAGAATCCATGGCCAACACAGCAGAAGAAATGTCAGAGAAGGAGTTCAGGATGTACATAATTAAAATGTTCTGTGAATTAAAGGATTATATAGGAGCAAATACAGGCAGCAAAAGATCATTTTGATAAAGAGCTACATAGGCAAATACAGGAAGCAAAAGATTAATAGGGAGATAGAGATTCTGAAAAAAACATACAGAAATCATTGAAATGAAAGAAATATAAACCAAATTAAAACTCAATATAAAGCATTACCAACAGATTATATCACTTGGAAGACAGAATCTCTCACAGGAAAAGACATCCACAGACTGAAGTTGAAAGGATGGGAAAAAATGTATCACTCACAAGGATCATATAAACAAATAGGAGTTTCCATCCTAGTATCAGATAAAGTAGACTTCAAAGTTAGTGAAAAAGGATAAAGAAGGTCATTTCACACTGCTTAAGGGAATCATACATCAATAAGACATAACAATCTTAAATATCTATGCCCTAAACAATGGGACATCTATGTATATCAAACAAACCCTTCTCAACTTCAAGAATCAAATAGACCACAACACAATGATACTGGGGGATTTTAACACACCTCTCTCACCACTGTATATATCCTCCAAACAAAAACTAAATAAAGAAACTATAGAACTCTATAAAATAATCAATAATTTGGACTTAACAGACATATATAGAATATTCCATTCATCAACAAGTGAATTCACTTTTTTCTCAGCAGCACATGGATCCTTCTCCAAAATAGACCATATGTCATGCCACAAAGCAAGTCTTAGCAAATACAGAAAAAATAGAGATACTACTCTGTGTTGTATCTGACCATAATGGAATGAAATTAGAAATCAATGACAAATTACAAAATAGAAGCTACTCCAACACCTGAAAACTAAATAATACAGTATTGAATGATGCATGGATAACAGAAGACAACAGAGAGGAGATAAAAACATTCTTAGAGGTAAATGAGAATTCTGATACAACATATCAAAATCTCTGGGACACTATGAAGTCAGTACTAAGAGGAAAGTTTATTGCGTTAAGCGCATTCATTAAAAGAATAAAAAGTCAACAAATAAATGACCAGACATTACAACTCAAAACCCTATAAAAAGAGGAACAAACAAACATCAAAAGAAGCAGAAGACAGGAAATAATTAAAATTAAGGCTTAAATCAATGAAATTGTAACAAAAGAAACAATTGAAAAAACTGACAAAACACAGAGCTGGTTCTTTAAATAAACAAATAAAATTGACAAACCCTTAGCCACCCTAACAAAAAGAAGGAGAAAGAAAACTCAAATTACTAAAATTTGTGATGAAAAAGGAAATATCATTACAGACACTATTGAAATGCAGAAGATAATTATAAACTATTTTGAAAATTTATACTCCAGTAAAATAGAAAACCTCAAAGACACTGACAAATTTCTAGAGGCATATGACCTACCTAAACTGAACCAGGAGGTCATATACAACTTAAACAGATCAATTTCAAGCAAGGAAATAGAAGATGCCATCAAAAGCCTACAAACCAGAAAAGCCCTAGACGGATTCTCAGCCGAGTTCTACAAGATCTACAATGAAGAATTAATACCAATGCTCCTCAAATTATTCTATGAAATAGAGAAGAAACCATTCCAAACTCATTCTATGAGGCTAGTATCACCCTGATACCAAGACCAGACAGAGACACATTAAAGAAAGAAAATTTCAGACCAATATCCCTGATGAACATAGATGCAAAAATTCTCAATAAAGTTTTGGCAAATTGCAAACAAAAACATATTTAAAAAATAGTGAACCATGATCAAGTGGGGTTCATTCCAGGGATGCAAGTTTGGTTCAACATACAGAAATCAATAAACATAATCCATCACATCAATAGACTTAAAGATAAGAATTATATGATTTTATAAGTTGATGCAGAGAAAGCATTTGACAAAATACAGCACCCTGTCATGTTCAAAACACTAGAAAAACTAGGGATAGTAGGAACATAGCTCAACGTTGTAAAAGCTATCTATGCTAAACTCAAGGCCAACATCATCCTAAAAAATCACTACAATGAGAAGTACAGGACACTAAAGTAAAAATTGAAGAAGACCTTAGAAGATGGAAAGATCTCCCATGCTCTTGGATAGGCAGAATCAGTATTGTCAAAATGACCATAATACCCAAAGTGCTATACTGATTTAATGCAATTCCAATTAAAATCCCAGTGTCATTCCTTATAGAAGTAGAAAAAGCAATGATGAAATTCATTTGGAAAAATAAGAGACCCAGAATATCCAAAGCAATCCTTAGGAAGAAGAGTGAAGCAGGAAGCATCACATTACCAGACCTTAAACTATACTACAAAGCTATAGTAACAAAAATTGTGTGGTATTGGCACCAAAATAGATATGTACATGTAGACCAATGGTACAGAATAGAAGGCACAGAGACAAACCCACATAAATACAGTTATTTTATACTAGACAAAGGCGCCAAAAACATACATTGGAGAAAAGATAGCCTCTTCAACAAATGGTGCAGGGAAAACTGGAAATCCATGTGCCACAAAATGAAATTAACCCCTATCTCTCACACTGCAAAACTCAACTCAAACTGGATCAAAGACCTAAAAATTAGACCAGAGACCCTACGCTTAATAGAAGAAAAGGTAGGCCCAAATCTTCATCATGTCGGATTAGGCTTGACTTCCTTAACAAGACTCCTAAAGTGCAAGAAATAAAATCAAGAATCAATGAATGGGATGGATTCAAACTAAAAAGATCTTCTCAGCAAAATAAACCATCAATAAGGTGAAGAGAGAGCCTATATTTTGGAAGCAAATTTTTGCCACATCTAAGTCAGATAAAGCACTAATCTCCAGGATATAAAAAGAACTCAAAAAACTTAACACCAAGAAACAAACAAACAACCCAGTCAATAAATGGGCTAAGGAGCTGAACAGACACTTCTCAGAAGAAGAAATACAATCAATCAACAAATATATGAAAAAATGTTCAACATCTCTAGCCATTAGAGAAATGCAAATCAAAACTACTCTAAGATTTCATCTCACTCCAGTCAGAGGGCAGTTTTCACGAATACAAGCAACAGTAAGTTTTGGCAAGGATGTGGGGAGAAAGGCACACTCATACATTGCTTATGGGACTGAAAATGAGTGAAATCACTCTGGAAAGCAGTGTGGAGATTCCTGAGAAAACTTGGAATGGAACCACCACTATTGCACTCCTCAGTCTATACCCTAAAGACTTAAAAATAGAATACTACAGTAACGAAGCCACTTCAATGTTTATAGCAGCACAATCCACAATTTCTAAACTGTAGAAGTAAACTAGATGCCCTTCAATAGATGAATTGATAAACATTATGTGGTATACATACACAATGGAATATTACTCAGTATTAGAAGAGAATAAAATCATGGCATTTGCAGGCAAACAGATGGAGTTGGAGAATATCATGCTAAGTCAACTAAGCCAATCCCAAAAAACCATGCTAAGTCAACTAAGCCAATCCCAAAAAAGGCCAAATATTTTCTCTGATTTGTGGATGCTGATCCATAATGGGCATAGAGGTGGGGAGCATGGGAGAAATGGAGGAACTTTGGATAAGGCAAAGGGAAGGGAGGGGAAGGGAAGGGACATGGGGGTAAGAAAGATAGTGAAATGAAATGGACATCATTACCCTAGGTACATGTAAGAAGACAAAAATGGTGTGACTTTGACTTGTGTACAACTAGAGAAATGAAAAATTGTGCTTTACATGTGTATTATAAATTGGAATGCATTCTGCTGTCTTAAATAATAAGAGTAAAATAAAAGAACATTATTATTGGTGAAATAACAAAAATCTCACTGTGATCTAAATATGATGATGGATGCTGATATCCAATAAATATCATGGTGGGGGTCCTAGCCAGTTCAATAAAGCAAAAAATAAATAAGTAAGTAAATAAATAAATAAGGAACATAAAGTCAGAATGTAAGAAATAAAACTCATCATTCACAGGTGAAATGATTGGGTCAAAGAAAACCTGAGCTGGGTGCAGTGGTGCAAGCCTGTAATCCCAGAGGCTCAGGAGTCTGAGACAGGAGGATCATGAGTTCAAAACCAGCTCCTGGCAAAGGCAAAGTGCTAAGCAACTCAGTAAGATCCTGTATCTAAATAAAAATACAAAATAGGGCTAGGAATATGGCTCAGTGGTTGAGTGCCCCTGAGTTCAATACCTGGTACCAAAAAGAAAAGAAAACCTGAAAGAATCTTCAGATAAATTATTAAAATGAATGAGAGAAATTGGGAGGAATTCTTAGTAGATAATCAATATATAAAACAACCAAGTATATTTCTCTTCCACCTAGCAATAAATACAATTTAGAAAAAAATAAAGATACAATATAGTTTGCAAAACATCAAATGCCTAGGAATAAACCTAATAAAACATGTTATCTTTATACAGAAAACTAAAACATTTTTTAAAACCTGGAGGATTTTTAAATACATATATGCATTGGAAAACTTGGTATGTAAAGATGTTAGTTCTCTCTAAATTCAGTAACCTTAATTTAATGAATACATCCAACCACAATAAAAATGGCAGTAGGTTTTTATGAAAACTGACAAGCTGATTCTAAAATGTATATGGAAATTCAAAGTTTCAAGAATAGGTAAGAATATTTAGAAGAAAAGGAATTATGAAGAATTTTTTTTATCAAATACCACGATTTGATGTAAAACTAATTAGAAAATTTAATTGACAAAAGAAATTTTAAAAATGCAATGGGCCAAAAGAGGAGTTTGAAAATTAGTTTATATACATGTATAGATTTTTGATTTATGATGGGGACATCTTTTCGAAGAATGATATTGGGTCATTGGTTATCCATTCTGTAAGAAGTGAACCTACCCCTTATTTTATACCATACACAAAAATCTATAACAGGCAGACTGTAATGATTTCTTATAAATATGACAAGAATATTTTAAATATGCTTTATTTAAAACTAAATATTCCAGGAAATAAAAGGAGATTATCTTTGAGGCCTAAAGATAAGCAAAGATTTCTTAGAAAGCAAACTAAAACACTATTCAAAAAGAAAAAGATTGATAAATAAGACTACATTAAAATTAAGAACTCTCATCACTCAAAGACATGAAAAAAGTAAAAGCCAAAGAATGAAAGGTGATATTTTCAACCTGTCTAGCCAACAAGAAGCTCATCTTCAAAATTTGGAAGAATTCCTAAAGATCAATAAGAAATAGGTAACCAAAGAGAAAAGTGGAAGCATTGAACAGACCCTCCACAAAGCAGGATATGCAAACAGCCTACAAACATATGGAAGGGTGACATTTTGTGGGATGGAAATTAAGACCACAAAGAAATACCACTTTAAGTTCCCCAGAAAAATTAAAGTGGAAAGGCCTGACTGTACTCTATGGAAAGGATGTGAAGCAAAGTTTACTCACATACTGCTGATAGCAATGTTAATAAGTACTGGTAATTTAGAAAAGTATTTGGTATTATCTACTGAAGCTGTACAGCTCACACCTTATGACCCAGTAATTCTATTCCTAGGGGGAAAACATACATGTGTGCACATGTGCCAAAAGTCATAAAAGTCCAAAAATGGACAAAAGTAATCAATGGTAATAAAAATCAGAATATTGGGTTTTTCAAGATGGCAGAATATAGAAGGTTGCTTTTCAGGCTGTTCTGTGGTGTGGAACGCAGAAAGCAGATAGGCAGCTTCTTAGCAATGTAGGTGAAACAAAGCGGGGTGGGAGGCTGGGGGGGAGCTTTACCAGGATTTAATACCAAACATTCAAGGCCGATTGGGGACTCAGGAGGTTGGATATAATAAAATAAAAAGAGATCCCCAGTATCACCACCACTGCCACCTTTAGAGGCACCAGCCAGAGCAGACCCTTCATGGGCAAAGTGGAGGAGTAAGGGAATTAAATGAACCCACATTTATAGGAGACCTGAGGCATGTCTGGGTACAGAGAGATCAGAGATCAAAGACACAGCCCAACTAAACTGAAAGGCATGCTGCACATTATTTGCAATTGCTGGGCCCTGGAGATGCACTGATTTAAAATCTCTAGACCAGTTGACATTCAGCAAAGAGTCTGGAGCCCACCTAATCCTAAACCTTGCCTCCAGGATTTCTACCTACAGGGTTATCACTTTTACTCTAGCAATCTGGAGAGTATGCTTCAGATGACTCCACCTAACACTGTTGAGAAAAGAAGCTGAGAATCTTTTGAACTCCAACAGGAACAATTCTTTAATTTTCATAGAGATTCTCTCTCTCTCTCTCTCTCTCTCTCTCTCTCTCTCTCACACTCTTTTTCTCTTCTCTGTTTAATTGTGACCTTAATGGTTCATGGATATTTATACATACACATATTGGGGTTTTTCCCTTCATTTCTAGCATTTTTGAAGCCAGTTATTTTTCATAGATCAGTTTTACAGATGTTTGATTTGTGCATTTCAGTTTTGTTTTGTATTCTTTTAGATTTCTTATTTTACTTTATAGATTTTTTCTCTCACTTATCTGTTTTCTTTGATTGTTTCTTCTGCTAATAGCTGATCTCTATTGTTCTCTATTTCACTCTTCCTTTAATTTTTTACTTTTATTTTCTCTCCTCTTCCTTCATAATCATCACATCCTATATCACTTCTGTTCTCTTCATGTCCATCATTTGAAATTATAAATCCTTTTGTTTTAAGTGTGGGAAATAACTTATCTGTTTATTGTGACAATTAATATTCTAGATACACTAGAAGGAACTACTTAAATTAATGCTATATATTATTTGCATTGGTTGTTATTATATGACTTTCCCTAAATGGTGAAGTACGGGAAACCTTCAGGGATACTAAAAGTCCACAGGGAAGAAACTCTACTGCCTCAGCTCCATACTGTTAAGTGGGTAGACACAAAACATGAAAAAGCAAGGGAACAAATCACCCCCCCCAAATCCAGATACCTACATAACAGAAACTATCAATGCCACAGTGGAAGAAATATCCGAGAAGGAGTTTAGAATGTTCATAGTGAAACTGATCTGTGAGGTAAAGGATGATGTAAGGAGTGAAATCAGAGAGAAAATACAGGAAGTGAAAGATCAGTTCACTAAGGAGATAGAGATTCTGGAAAAAAAAAAGCAGAAATGTTTGAAATGAAGGAATCAATAAAAAAAATTAAAAACTAAATGGAAAGCATCACCAACAGAGTAGACCACTTGGAAGACAGAGTTGCAGGCAATGAAGACAAAATATATAATCTTGAAAATAAAGTTGACCATGGAGAAAAGATGTTGAGACCATGAACATAACTTCCAAGAAATATGGGATAACATGAAAAGGCCAAATATAAGATTTATTAGGATAAATGAAGACTCAGAGATACAAACCAATAATACTATATCCACCAAAATGAAGCTTCAGAATTGATGTGGAAATAAAAATTTTCCATTATGAAAAAAGTAAAAAGAATTCACAACTAGAAAGCCTGCAATATAAAACATATTTAATAAAATATTTCATGAAGAAATGAAAAATAAAATGGAAAACTAGCAAAGAGAGGAACTACACTAGAAGAATAGTCAATCAAAGCAGAAACTAATTTATATTAAAAACCAGAAATAAATAAACATGAAAGGAATCAAAATCATCTCAATAATAACATTGTATGTAAATGGCCTAAATTCATCAATTAAAAGGCACAGACTGATAGGATTAAAATATGAGACCCCAAAATGTGCTCTCTCCCAGAGACTCACCTCATAGGCAAAGATATCCACAGAATGAAGGTGAAATGTTGGGAAAAACATCATTCACATGGACCTGGTAAACAAACAGGGGCTTCTATCCCCTTATCAAATAAAGTGGACATCACATCAAAGTTAATCAGAAGGAACAAAGAAGGCCATTTAATACTTCTTAAAGGATTTGCACAACAAGACATAACAATTGTAAAATATTTATGCTCCAAACAATGGAGGGTCTATGTACATCAAACAAATCCTTTTCAATTTCAAGAATCAAATAGACCAGAAAACAACAACATTGGGTGGCTTCAACATGCCTCTTTCACTACTGGATAGATCCTCCAAACAAAAACTAAATAAGGAAGCTATAGAACTAAAAAATATAATTAACAGTTTAGAGTTACCAGACATATATAAAATATTTCATCCATCACTGAATACACTTTCTTCTTAGCAGCACATGGATCCTTTTCCAAAATTGACCATATCTTAGGCCACAAAGCAGCTCTTAGCAAATACAAAAAAAAAAAAAAATAGAGATAACACCTTGCATTCTATCAGATCATAATGGAATGAAATTAGAAATCAACAATAAAATAAAAAATGGGAGCTGCTCTAACATCTGGAGATTAAATAATAGGCTATTTAATGACTAGTGGATAGCAGAAGAAATCAAGGATGAAATTAAAAAAAAAACTTAGAGGTAAATGAGATTACTAACACAACATATCAAAATCTCTGGGACACTCTGAAAGCAGTTCTAAGAGAATAGTTCATTGCATTGAGCTCATTCATTAAAAGAATAGAAAGTCACCAAATAAATAACCTAACATTACATCTCAAAGCCCTAGGAAAAGAAGACTAACTCAACATCAAAAGCAGTAGAAGACAGGAAATAATTAAAATCAAAGCTAAAATCAATGAAATCAAAACAATACAAAAAAATTGACAAAACAAAAATTTGGTTCTGCTGGGTGCAATGGCACATGCCTGTAATCCCAGAGGTTTGGAAGGCCAAGGCAAGGATTCTAAGTTCAAAGCCAGCCTCAGCAATGGTGAGGCACTAAGCATCTCAGTGAGACCCTGTCTCTAAAAAGAAAAACACAAAATAAGGCTGGGGATGTGGCTCAGTTGTGGAGTGTCTCTGACTTCAAACCCCAGTACATCCCCCCCAAAAAAGTTGTCTCTTTGCAAAAATAATTAAAATTGATAAACCCTTAGCCAAGCTCACAAAGAAAAAGAGAAAAAATTCAAATTACTAGAATTTATGATGGAAAGGGAAATATCACCATAGATAATAGTGAAATATAGATGATAATCAAAAACTATTTTGAAAATTCATACACCAATAAAATAAAAAATCTTAAAAGACATTGACAGATTTCTAGGGACATATAACCTACACAAATTGAATCAGGAGGAAATGGAAAATTTAAACAGATCAATTTCAAGCAATGAAATTAAAGATGCCATCAAAAGCCTACCAACAAAGAAAAGCCTAGAACCAGATGGATTCTCAACTGAGTTCTACCAGACCTTCAAAGAAGATCTAACACCAATCTTCTTTAAATTATTTCGTGAAATAGAAAAGGAGGGAAAATTTAAAATGCATTCTATGAAGCTAGTATCACTCTGAGACCAAAACCAGACAAAGACACAACAAGGAAAGAAAACTTCAAACCAATATCCCTCATGAACATACATGCAAGAATTCTTAATAAGGGCTAGGATTGTAGCTCAGTGGTAGAGCGCTCGTCTTTCATGCATGAGGCACTGGGTTCGATCTTCAGCACCACATAAAAATAAATAAGATATTGTGTCCATCTACAACTAAAAAATTTTTTTTAAAAAAGAATTCTTAATAAAATCCTGGCAAATCACATCCAAAAGCATATTAAAAAGATAGTGCACCATGATCAAGTGGGGTTCATACCAGGAATGCAAGGTTTATTCAAAATATGTAAATCAATAAATGTAATTCAGCACATAAACAGACTTAAAGACAATAATTACATCATTGTCTCAATAGATGCAGAAAAAGCATTTGACAAAATACAGCATCCATTCATGTTCAAAACACTGGAAAAAATAGGAATGGGGGAACATACCTCAACAATGTAAAAGCTATATGTGCTAAACCAAAGACCAACATCATTCTAAATGGAGTAAAGCATTCCCTCTAAAAACTGGAACAAAACAAGAATGGCCTCTTTCCCCACTTCTATTCAACATAGTCTTTCAAACTCTAGCTAGAGCAATTTGGCAAAAGAAAGAAGTTAAAGGGATATGAATATGAAAAGAAGAACTCAAATTATCCCTATTTGCTGACAACATGATTCTATGTATAAAGCCAAACAAAATAAAACTCCACCAGAAAACTTCTAGAACTCATAAATGAATTCAGCAAGGTAGCAGGATATAAAATTAACACCCACATGCCAGATGAGGTGGCACACACCTATAATCCCAGAGACTCTGGAGCCTGAGACAAGAGGATCATGACCAAATCTATAGCCAAATGAAATTAAACCCGTATCTCTCACACTGTACAAAACTCAACTCAAAGTGAATCAAGGATCTAGGCATTAGATCAGAGACTCTGAGCCTACTAGAGGAAAAAGTAAGTCTAATTCTCCATCATGTCAGCTTAGGAACTGACTTCTAAACAAGACTCCTAAAGAACAAGAAGTAAAATCAAGTATCAATAAATAGGATGGTATCAAACTAAAAAGCTTCTTCACAGCAAAGGAAACAATTAAGAGTGTGAAGAGAGAGCCTACAGAATGGGGAAAATCTTTCACCCCTGCACCTCAGATAGAGCATATTTCTCCAGGATATATAAAGAACTCAAAAAACCACAAAAAGCAAACAACCCAATTAATAAATGGGCAAAGAAACTGAACAGGTACTTCACAGAAGCAGAAATATGAATGGCCAACAAATATATGAAAAAATGTTCACCATCACCAACAATTAGAGAAAGGCAAATAAAAACTACACTGAGAGTTCATCTCACTCCATTCAGAATAGGAATTATCAGAAATACAAGTAACAATAAATGTTGGCAAGGATGTGGAAAAAGGTACACTCATACATGGCTGGTGGGACTGCAAATTGGTAAAACCACTCTGGAAATCAGTATGGAGATTCCTCAGAAAACTTGGAATGGAACCACCATTTGATCCAGTTATTCCACTCTTTGGTCTATACCCGAAGGACTTAAAATGAGCATACTACAGAGATGCAACCACATCAGTGTTTATAGCAGCTCAATTAATAATAGCTAAGCTATGGAACCAACCCAAGTGCCCTTCAACAGATGAACATATAAAGAAAATGTGGTATATATACACACTGGAATATTTTTTGACATCAAGAGAAGGAAATTATGACTTACCAGTAAATGGATGGAACTGGAAACTACCATGCTAAGTAAAATAGCCCAACCCCAAAACGCAAAGGCTCAATGTTCTCTCTGATATGCTAATGTTAACACAATAAGGGCAGGGGGGGAGAATAGACATTTATTGGATTAAACAACGAGGAATGAAGAGATGTGAACAGGGATGGGAGTAGGAAAGACAGTAGAATGAGTAACTTTCCTGTTTATATATGAATACAGTGAAACTCCATGTCATGTTCAACCACAAGAACTGGATCCTAACTAGAATAAGCTATACTCCATGTATGGAAAATATGTCAAAATGCACTGTATTGCTATGTATATCTAAAAAGAATTTTAAAAACTACACCCAAAATTACAGTGGCTTACAATGGTATAGGAATTTGGGGGCTTTTGTTGTTGCTTAGTATATAATAAAATAGTCCAAGTTATAAAATAATAATCAGAATATTGGTTACTTTTAAGAGAATATCACAGAAAGACCAAGAGGGGTTTTAGGGATGCTAGTAATGTTCTATTTCAAGGTGGGTAGTGATGATAAAAAGGATTTCTTTTGTGATAAGTCATTGAGCTATATACTTACAATTTATATTTAAATATGTCAGTTAACATTTCAATAATTATTAAAATATTTTTTCATATTTAATTTATTTATTTGTTCTATTTAGGCTTACACGATAACAGTGCAATTTGATTCATTGTACACAGATGGAGGATAACATTTCATTTCTCTGGTTGTAAGTGATATAGAATCACAACATACATGCAGTCACACATAAAGCTAGGACTATGATGACCATTATATTCCACCACCTTTACTATCCCCATGCCCCCTCCCCTCTTTCACCCCTGTGAACAGAGTTTCTCCATTGTTCCCATGTACTTCCCCCCATTATGGATCAGCATCCACTTATCAATGAGTACATTCAGCATTTGGTTTTCTGAGATTGGCTTACTTCATTTAGCATGATATTCTCCAACTCCATCCATTTACCTGCAAATGCCATAATTTTATTCTTTTTTATTGCTGAGTAATATTCCATTGTGTATATATACCACAGTTTCTTTATCTAGTCATCTATCAAAGGGCATCTAGGTTGGTTCCACAGTTTAGCTATTGTGAATTGAGCTGCTATAAACATTGAAGTGGCTGCATCACTGTAGTAGGCTGTTTTTAAGTCTTCTGGTTATAGACTGGTTATAGGAATGGGATAGCTGGGTCAAATGGTGGTTCCATTCCAAGTTTCTAAGGAATTTCCATACGGCTTTCCAGATTGGTAGTACCAATTTGCAGTTCCACCAGCAATGTGTGAGCGTGCCTTTTTCCCCACAACTTTGCCAACACTTATTGTTGTTTGTATTCTCAATAATTGTCATTCTGACTGGCGTGAGATGAAATGTTAGGGTAGTTTTGATTTGCATTTCTCTAATTGCTAGAGATGTTGAACATTTTTTCATATGTCTGTTGATCGATTGTATATCTTCTTCTGTGAAGTTTATGTTCAGCTCATTGGCCCATTTATTGATTGGGTTGTTTGTTTTTTGGTGTTAAGTTTTTTGAGTTCTTTATATATCCTGGAGATTAGTGCCCTATCGGATGTGTGTGTGGCAAAGATTTGTTCCCAGAATGTTGGCTCTCTGTTCACTTCATTGTTTATTTCTTTTTCTGAGAAGAAGCTTTTTAGTTTGAATCCATCCCATTTATTGATTCTTGATTTTACTTCTTGTGCTATAGGAGTCTTGTTAAGGAAGTATGGTCCTCATCTGACATGATGAAGATTTGGGCCTATTTTTATTTCTATTAGGCATTGGGTCTCTGGTCTGATTCCCAGGTCCTTGATACACTTTGATTTGAATTTTGTGCATGGTGAGAGATAGGGGTTTAGTTTCATTTTGCTACATATGGATTTCCAGTTTTCCCAGCACTATTTGTTGAAGAGGCTATCTTTTCTCCAGTGTATGTGTTTGGCTCCTTTATCTAGTATAAGGTAACTGTATGTAAGTGGGTTTGTCTCTGTGTCTTCTATTCTATACCATTGGTCTAAATGTCTATTTTGGTGCCAGTACCATGCTGTTTTTGTTACTATAGCTTTGTAGTATAATTTAAGGTCTGGTATTGTGATGCCTCCTGCTTCACTCTTCTTGCTAAGGATTGCTTTGGCTGTTCTGGGGCTCTTAATCTTCCAAATGAATTTCATGATTGCCTTTTATATTTCTATAAGGAATGATGTTGGGATTTTAATTGAGATTACATTGAATCTATATAGTGCTTTGAGTAGTATGGTCATTTTGACAATATTGATTCTGCCTATCCAGGAGCATGGTAGATTTTTCCATCTTCTAAGGTCTTCTTCAATTTCTTTCTTCAGTGTCTTGTAGTTTGCATTGTAGAGGTCTTTTACCTCTTTTGTTAAATTGATTCCCAAGTATTTTTTTTTAGGCTATTGTGAATGGGATAGTCTTCCTAATTTCTCTTTCAGAGGGTTCATTACTGATATATAGAAATGTAATTGATTTATGGGTGTTGACTTTATATCCTGCTACTTTGCTGAAATCATTTATTAATTCTAGAAATTTTCTGGTAGAATTTTTGGATCCTCTAAATATAGAATCATGCCATCTGCAAATAATGATAGTTTGAGTTCTTCTTTTCCTATTTGTATCCCTTTAATTCCTTTCATCTGTCTAATTACTCTGGCTAGTGTTTCAAGGACTATATTGAATAGCAGTGGTGAAAGAGGGCATCCCTGTCTTGTTCCCATTTTTAGAGGAAATGATTCCAATTTTTCTCCATTTAGGATGATGTTGGCCTTGGGTTTAGCATAGATAGCTTTTACAAAGTTGAGGTATATTCCTACTAGTCCAAGTTTTTCTAGTGTTTTGAACATAAAAGCATGCTGTATTTTGTCAAATGCTTTCTCTGCATCGATTGATAAAATCATGTGACTCTTATCTTTAAGTCTATTGATGTGATGTATTATGTTTATGGATTTCCATATATTTAGCCAAACTTGCATCCCTGGAATGAACCTCACTTGATCATGGTGCACTATTTTTTTGATATGTTTTTGTATGCGATTTGCCAGAATTTTATTGAGAATTTTTGCATCTATGTTCATCAGGGATATTGGTCTGAAATTTCCTTTCTTTGTTGTGTCTCTGTCTGGTTTTTCAATCAGGGTGATACTTGCCTCATAGAATGAGTTTGGAAGGGTTCCCTCCTTTTCTATTTTATGAAATAGTTTGAGGAGTATTGGTATTAATTATTCTTTGAATGTCTTGTAGAACTCAGCCATGAATCCATCTGGACCTGGGCTTTTCTTGGTTGGCAGGCTCTTGATGGCATCTTCTATTTCTTTGCTTGAAATTGATCTGTTTAAGTTGTGTATGTCCTCTTGGTTCAGTTTGGGTAGGTCATATGCCTTTAGAAATTTGTCAATGTCTTCAGGGTTTTCTATTATACTGGAGTATAAATTTTCAAAATAGTTGCTAATTATCTTCTGTATTTCAGCAGTGTCTGTCATGATGTTTCCTTTTTCATCATAAATTTCAGTAATTTGGGTTTTCTTCCTCCTTCTTTTCATTAGGGTGGCTAAGGGTTTGTCAATTTTGTTTATTTTTTCAAAGAACCAGCTTTTTGTTTTGTCAATTTTTTGAGTTGTTCTTTTGTTTTAATTTCATTGATTTCAGCCCTGATTTTGATTATTTCCTGTCTTCTACTTCTTTTGGTGTTAATTTGTTCTTCCTTTTCTAAGGCTTTGAGATGAAGAGCCAATTCATTTATCTGTTGAGTTTTACTTCTTCTAATGAATGAGTTTAGTGCAATGAACTTTCCTCTTAGCACTGCATCCTTGGTATTCCAGAGATTTTGATATGTTGTATCAGAGTTTTCATTTGCCTCTAAGAATTTTTTTTATCTTCTCCCTGATGTCTTCTGTTATCCATGCATCATACAATAGCATATTATTTAGTTTCGAGGTATTGGAGTAGTTTCTGTTTTTCAATCTGCCATTGATTTGTAATTTTATTCCATTGTGGTCAGATAGGATGCAGGGTGTTATCTCTAATTTTTTGTATTTGCTAAGACTGACTTTGTGACATAACATGTGATCTATTTTGGAAAAGGATCCATGTGCTGCTGAGAAAAAAAGTGTATTTGCTCATTGATGGATGGAACACTCTGTATATGTCTGTTAAGTCTAAATTATTGATATTTTTATAGAGTTCTATGGTTTCTTCATTTAGTTCTTGTTTGGAAGATCTATCCAATGAAGAGAGAGCTGTGTTAAAGTCTGCAAGTATTTTTTTGTTGTGGCCTATTTGATTCTTGTATTTGAGAAGGATTTATTTGACATACATAGAAGCCCCATTATTTGGGGCATAGATATTTATGATTGTTATGTCTTGTTGATGTATGATTTCCTTAAGAAATGTGAAATGACCTTCTTTATCTCTTTTCACCATCTTTGGTTTGAAGTCCACTTTATTTGATATGAGAATGGAAACTCCTGCTTGTTTGCAGGGTCCATGTGAGTGATATGTTTTTTCCCACCCTTTCACTTTCAGTCTGTGGATGTCTTTTCCTGTGAGATGAGTCTCTTGAAGACAGTATATTTTGGGGTCTTTTTTTTTAATCCAGTCTGTCAGTCTATGTTTTTTAATTGGTGTATTTAGGCCATTTACATTCAGGGTTATTATTGAAATATGATTTGTAATTCCGGTCATTTTGGTTTGTTTTAGTTTTTACTTTGACTTGTTTTCTCTTTTGAATGGTCTTTCCTTTAGTGTAGTTTCTCTCTTTGTATATTTTCATTGTTGGTTATCATTTCTTCCTCTGATTGGTTTTTTTTCATTTTGCCAAGAATGCTGTGTAGTGCAGGCTTTCTTGCTGTAAATTATTTTAACTTTTGTTTATCATGGAAGGTTTTTATTTTGTCATCAAATCTGAAGTTCAACTTTGCTAAATATAGGATTCTTGGCTGGCATCCATTTTCTTTCAGAGCTTGGAATATGTTGTTCCATTATCTCCCGGCTTTTAGGGTCTGGGTTGAAAAATCTGCTGAGATTCGAATTGGTCTCCCCTTATATGTAATCTGGATCCTCTCTCTTGCAGCCTTTAAAATTCTATCCTTATTCTGTATGTTGGGCATTTTCATTATAATGTGTCTTGGTATAGATCTGTTGAAATTTTGTACATTTGGTGTCCTGTATGCCTCTTGAATTTGATTTTCCACTTCATTTTTCATATTTGGGAAATTTTCTGATATTATTTCATTGAAGAGATTGTGCATTCCTTTGGTTTGAAATTCTGTGCCTTCTTCTATCCCAATAAATCTTAGATTTGGTCTTTTGATGCTCTCCTATATTTTTTGTATGTTCTGTTCATGATTTCTTACCATCTTCACTGTATGGTCAAGTTTATTTCCAAGATTATATATCTTGTCTTCATTATCTGAGGTTCTCTCTTCCAGGTGATCTAGTCTGCTGGTGATGCTTTCTATTGAGTTTTTTATTTGGTTTATTGTTTCCTTCATTTCAAGAATTTCTAATTGGTTTTTTTTTTTTCATGATCTCTAGCTCCTTCTTAAAGTAATTTTTGCTACTTGTAATTGCTCTTTTATCTCTTTGTTAGAGTGGTCAATAGTTGCCTTTATTTGCTCTCCTATTTCTTTATTGGATTGATCAGTTTTTGCCTGTAATTGCTCACTTATGTCATTCTTTAATTTGCTGATCATTTTAATTATGTAATTCTGAATTCTTTCTCTGACATTTCATCAACTGTGTTGTCAATGGATTCTGTTACAGTGGTATTGAGGTTTATTTGGGGCACTTTCTTCCCTTGTTTTTTCATGTTGATTGTGTATCTTCCTTTCTTGAAATACCAATTTGAGGTATTGCAGCTTCTATCCTATAATCTTGTATTGACACTCCAGATTACCTGTGTCTCACCTTTGAGCTACTTCTGTTCCCCCGGTGTCCCCAGATTGGCACTACTGCCACTAAAGTTGGTGGCAGAGGTAGTGGACATACCTCTAGAGGGCAGTGGGAGTGGACTTAGCTGAGCTCCTGTGGTGGTCCCTGAGGTCTGTTTTGACCCTCTCTGTGCTCCTGCTGGTGAGCAGGAACTCTGGAGCAGAACTGGAGGCAGGCCCAGGTCTCACTTAGGCAGAGTCACAAGCAGGAGAGTCTGTGTGTGACCCTTACCTTGAGTGTGAGCTCCCCTGGGGCAGAAGTCTAGTAAGTAGGCCCTGGTCTGCCTTCAGCTGGGCACCCCTGGCATTCCCTGAGGGCGGTTTTGTGCCTTCTGTCTTGCCTGTCCACAGGAACTCTGGAGCTGAACTGGGGTGGGCCCAGCGCACACTTGAGTGGGGCCTCTTCATGCTGGGGTCTCTGCAGGCAACTCTTACCCTGGGTGTGCATTCCCCTGTGGCTGGTAGCTATCAGTCTCTGGTCAACCCTTTGTTGGACACCCGTGGAGTTTCCTGAGAGCAGATTTGGGCCCTCTGTGGCTCCTGCAGTCCACAGGAACTCTGGAGCAGAACTCGGATGGGCCCAGGCCGCACTTGGGTGGGGCTGTCTCGCACTGGGGTCTCTGCAGCGACTCTTACCCTGAGTTTGGGCTCCCCAGTAGCTAGTGGCTAGCAGTCTCTGGTCTCCCTTTGGCTGGACACCCATGGAGTTTTCTGAGGGAGGATTTGGGCCCTCTGCAGCTCCATATTAAAATATTTTTGAAAATATCCAATGCAGTATAGCAACTCATACTTTGAAGGTGTCATTTTTACCTATTTTGTTAATTGATTTATTTCTCTTGTAGTATGCTACAATGTGTGGAAAAGGCAGTATGTAATGCAGTATGTGTGCTAATAAAAATAGTAGAACTCTTGGTGCCACAAATTTCTGGATATTTTACTGGATATTTTCTGTTATCAAGCGTGGGAATAAATAAAATTTTAAGAGATATTTTATCAAGTTAATACTTTTGTAAAATATTATTTTAGTTCCAAATGCATGCATTCCTCTATGATCTAGACATTAGTCTATTTCTTCCTTTTCCTAAGACATGTAATATACATATACTTTTAAAAAATCAAATGTGATTATACCTAACATATTAGTTTGTAACTTATTTTTACACCTAGAATGTATGTTTTAACACTATTAATTTAAAAACCCAAAATCTCTCTTTAATTTTATAAAAGGAATTTACTGTTATAAGTAAAAGTATTAACCTTTTTTTGTACCAGGAATTGAACCCAGGGTCATTTATCCACTGAGCCATATCCCCAGCCACTCTTCCCTCTTGGGGGGGGGGGGTCTTTTTCATTATACATAACAATAGAATTCATTTTGATATAATTATACAAGAGTGGAATCTATCATTCTAATTAAGACATCATTCTTTATGGATGTACATGATGGTATATAGGAAAATTATTTCAGGCTCATCTCATTGTCTTTCTTTCTCCTATCCCCTTCCCTTACCTTCATTCCCTTTTGTCTAATCTAATAAATATCTATTCTTCCCATTTCTCTTCTTATTATGGACTAGCTTCCACATGTCAGTGAAAACATTCAACCTTTGCTCAGTCCTGATTTTATGTTTTATTTTGAGACAGGATCTGGCCTCACACTTGGAATCCTCCTGCCTCATCCTCCCATGTTGCTGAGATTACAGGTGTGCAGCACCTGCCTGGCTAAAAGTATTTACTTTTTACAAAATAAATACTAACATATTCAGACCAAAAGATTATAGAGTAGAAATTAAATTCCTCCTTATCCCTACATGTTTAACAGCCTTTTTATATCCTTCTATAAACTGTGTGTGTTAATGTGAGTTTGTTATTTTGGAATTTGAAGTCATACTCTTTTCCCACAAGCTTTTTTCCATCAATATAATTTTAGCATATTTACATATCAGCACATAAACATTTACATCTTTTTAAAAATGTGAACAATATCTACAGTGTTCTTTTTAATGGTTGTATAATCTTCCAAGATAGGGAAATTTCATAATTTACCAGTAGTTGTCCTACTGATAGGTATTTAGATGGTTTCCAGGTATTTTTTATTTTAAAAATGTTGTAATAAACATTCCTGTGTGTATGTATGTGTATCTTTATATATTTCAAAGTATATCTTTTAGGAACTGTTGTGCCAAGGGTCTAAATATTTTTAATATTTGAAACAACTCAAGCCATACTTTATTTCTGTGAATGGTCCTCGAGAATTGGATATATGATCAGAGAAAGAAAAATAATTTCATTAAGAATTAAAGTAAGGCACCGGAATGGGATCCAATGAGTCTTTTAAAGGAGGCAGAATATATTAAATGATGATACTGTCAGACTTTAGTGGAATAAGATACATGTGGGAAATAATTTACTTTTGCCCCAAGCCTCTAGCTAGAGAACCCATTTTATTTTTAAGTACTTATTTAAAATTTATCATGCTAAATGAAGTAAACCAGTCCCAAAAAAACCAAAGGTCAAATGTTTTCTCTGCTAGGTGGAAGCTAACCCACAATAAGGGGAGGGAGGTGAGGGGAACAATAGAAGCACAGTAGATTAGACAATAGGGAATGGCGGGAAGGGGACATAGGAAAAGGAGAGAGAGTGGAAAGGATCTGACACAGTTTTCTGTGTATATATGAAAACAACACAGTGAATCCCACCACCATGTACACCCATAAGAATAGAACTCTAAGTAAAATAAGATACACTCCAAAATATATGTATAATATATATTATATATACTATATTATAATTATATCAAAATAGATTCTGGCATCATGTCAAAGAACCAACAAGTTTTAAAAATGTTATGTCAAATATTGAGTGGACAAACAACTTCAAACTGCAGGCAGGAGTTACTAATAAAAATCATAATACTATATAATTTAATCATCAATTTATAATGCTAATCATCAAGTCACATATTTCTCCTTGATTCCTTAAAACTAGAAAATTTCACCTCAGGATTGGATCACATTTACTCTGAAAAGCCATCATCCTTGAGTCATGCTGTTCTAGGAACTATTTCTTCTAATGGAAGATTTTTGATCATTTAAATCTACACCTATTGCTGATAGTGGTGTTTTTTTTTTTTCCAGGACATGAAGGCATCCAAACCTCTCAGAAATGAACCAGTGGACATTATATACATCAATTTGCTGCCAAGATAACAAATAAAATTTATTCATAGTCATTGAATTAGTATTCTGGCTCCTAGTTATTTACCCATTTCATGCATCAGAATAAAACTTTTCCTTGCACATACAAGATGGTTAATAGTAAGAGAACAGGAGATATAGTGGAAATCTAGATAGCCAAATGACTTTTAGCCTTTGTGGATAATAATAGCTTATGTCTGAGTGCTTATTATGGTTTTGGTACACTTATAAGTGCTTAATTTGTATTATTTCATCTACTTGTCATAAGAACACTATAAGCACCATTCCATAGGTAAACACTAAAAAGTGTAGAAAGGCCAGGCCTGGTGAACCACTGGCAAACAACACTGCTAGTATTCACACTCAGGTAATCTCTCTAACCATTTAGTCCTTCTCTACCATTTCACTAGAATGAGGCTTTGTTAGCTGCTAGGCAGGAAATTTTAGTGTCAAACAACTATGCTTGTGGGGGCAAAAGCTGCTGCCCTCCATGATGGCTTCTTCTATCTCTTCAAGTTGTTTTTTGTTTCAAATCAGGCCCTCCAAAGACCACAAAGAATCATTTCAAACCAGATAAAGTTGCCCAGCCCATCTTGTAGGTGGCCTAGAGTAAACTTTGTTCATTATATTCTGATAGCGCTAAATTCTCACCCCTGAAGGCTTTCCTGTCTGCCATTTTTAAACATGTCATGTATGAAGTAGCAAAAAACCCTGAACTGTACACGTGCTGGAATGTGTGTACCTGTTCATGTAATGCTAAGTTTTTCCACCGTGAATATACTTAAGACTCCACAATAAAATCCATTGCTTTTTTCCTTCTGGGAGGGACACTGCTTTGGAATGCCCCAGTGCTCTCCCTACTTGCTGCAATATAAACCTTTCTTCACTCTTTTGTCTCCTGGTTGTGCTTATTAACTTTGCACTTACCAAGAGATGAACTCATTGGATTTGGTTAAGGTTTTGTTTGGCTGTAAATTTGTAGAACCTCAAGTTCCACATCCTTTCCTCCTTTGTTGTCTTCAGTAAACAGTCGCAGTTGGTCGTTAAGTTCCCCCCACCTCTTTGAGAAGAGGACTTCAGCAAAGGTAGATGATTCCACGTATGTGTCAATGAAAGTTGTGTCTAAATCTTGCCTTTTAGCATGCGTTTTCATTTTTTTGCTGAAAGCCAGATAGACTATATCTGGTAACAGGAACTAAGGTAATACGACTTTTTCTGTGAGGTACTATGTTAGTCTGGAAGAACTGGACTATGTTTGATGTTGCTGTTGCTACGCCAGCACACACAGTGGTTTCCTCTAGGTTTTGGTTTTTAACTTTTGGAATTTTTCTCCCTCCCCTATTGTCATTGGGCTTCCTTGAGAACTCCTTCTTAAATAAAGTCTGCCCTGCAGCTCTCTAAATTGTAATCCACTATTGTTTTACTGAAGCTCTGTTGATGTGGTGGTAAGGTACTGGGGAGTCTCATGTTTCTTTGGTGGGCCTGAGTCTCTGGGTTATGACCATCAGAATTTCTTAGCCTTCTGTCCCTTTCCTTTGATGTGAGAAAGCTAATTGCCTTCCCTAAGTGAGATAAGGCTTTAGTAAAGTAATAAAATTTTCCTTGAGAGTAGGTCTTCATTGAGAAATAACAGAACACTTGAAATCTATTTTAAAATGGTTATGGGTGTATTCCAAAATGCTTACTTGCCCCTTCCTTCTGCCTGAATCAACAGGGAATTTTTATCTGACTTTCACAGTGAGATCCCAGTGAGGTTCAAGGAGTTGAAACTCAGGAAGGTTTGAGGAAGCCCAAATCTAAGACTGAGCCCCCAGGAGTTTTTAACTTTCAAGCCAGTCCATATTCAGCTTCTAGTAATTTGTCAATTGCCATTTTGGTATTCCTACTACAGATGTTCATGGACTTACAACTGGGATACATCATAAACTGAAAATGCTGTATGTAAAATAAGCTTTTAATGTATTTAACATCATAGTAGCCTAGCCTGCATGCCCAGAACACTTACACTAGCCTGTAATTGGGCATTATGAGAGAGTTCATGTGCATAGTACTAATCTTGGTAAAGATCAAAATTCAAAATGAATTGAAGACCTTGATGTAAGACTTGAAACTCTGAATCTACTAGAAGAAAATATAATGGCAACACTCCAAGGTATTGGTGCAGGCAATGATTTTCTGGACGGGATCCAAAAGCACAGGAAATAAAACCAAAAATTAACAAATGGGTTTACATCAAACAAAAAGCTTTGCACAGCAAAAGAAACACTCAAAAGAAACACTCAAAAGAGTAAAGAAATAACCTAGAGAATAGGAGAAAATCTTTGCCAGCTATTTCTCTGATACAGGGTTAATATCCAGAATATATAAAGTCTCAAAAAACTAAAATCAATTCAATTAAAAATGGGCAATGATCTGAGCAGACACTTTTCAAAAGAAGAAATATAACTAGCCAACAAATGTGCGAAAAAATGTTTAATATATTTAGCCATCAGGGAAATGCAAATTAAAATTATATTGAGATACTATCTTACCCCAGTTAGAATAGCTATCCTCAAACAAGTGAACAAAAAATAACACACTGGTAAGACTGTGGAGATAAGGCAACTCTTATACACTGTAGATGGGAATTTAAATTAGTAGAGCCACTATGGTGAACAGTATGGAGATTCCTCAAAAAACTAAAAGAATAGAACTACTCTGTGATCTAGCTATCCCACTTCTGAGACTGTATATCCACAGGAAATGAAATCATCATACAAAAGAGATTGCTGCATGTCCATGTTCATTGTGGCACTATTCACAATAGCTAAGATATGAAATCAGTCTACGTGCCCATCAAAAGATGAATGGGTAAAGAAAATATGGTATCTATACACAGTGGAGTATTAGTCATCCAAATCCTGTCATTTTCAGCAAAATGGATGAAACTGAAGGACAGCATGTGAAAAGACAAGTACTATATGTTCTCTTTCATATATAGAAACTAAAAATTTAAAAAGTCAATCTGAAAGTAGACTAGTGATTAGTATGATATGATCAATGCATGCTGTATACATGTATGAAAATATTACCTTCAATCCAATTAATGTGTACAATTAATATGTGGTACTAAAAATAGTAAGAAATTCAAAGTACAGTTTCTGCTAAATGCATATTACTTTCACATTATGATAGAATCAAACATTCATAAGTCAGGAGCCATCGTAAATCAGGGACTGTCTGTAGCTAGTTCTTACAGCAAATTCTAATTTTTTTTTTTATGCTGGGCACTTACCCACTGAGCAACATCCCCAGCCTTTTTTAGTTTTTATTTTGAGATAAGGCCTTGCTAAGTTGCTGGGGTTGGCTTTGAACTTGTGATCCTCCTGATCCTCCTGCCTCAGCCTCCTGAGTTGCTGGGATTACAGGCATGTGTCACAGCACCAAGCTCAGTGACTTTTATTTCTAATAAGATGTAATCCTCTGTGTAATAAAACTGTCTGTCCAGTTTTTGAGTCACTGAGTTACCCTGCACCTTCAGTTTTCTAAACCATCTGAGAAGGGTTGTTGATTTTCAGTTTGTTCAGGCTTTTTTCTGGTAAGAATGATACTGACAACTTCCAACCTCTTTTCCTGCCAGAGCATGGTAAGGACAAACAAATAATTTCACAAAATTTAGGAAGTATTAGTCCACTGTAGTCTCTAAAACAAAACCCTGGGTCATTTATAAATAATAGAAATTTATTTGTTACAGTTCTAACGTTTGGGAAGTCCATGATCAAACCACCAACAGATTCTGTGTCTGATAAAGGCTCACTCTTAATTCACAGATGACTCTTCTTACTGTGTCCTCACATGGAAAAAGGTCAGGGAGCTCCCTTCAACCTCTTGGATAAGGGCACTAATCCCATTCATGAGGGTTCCACCCTCATGATTCAGTTACTAACTAAAAAACCTCCCCTCTTAATTCCACCACAATAAGATTAGGTTGCAACAGGAATCTTGGACAAATTAAGATCATAGCAGGTAGTATCTTTAGACTTGTTTTTATTTTTTACAAATGTGAAGTCCTGTCATTTTGTTAATAATACACAGTGAGGAAATCTTGCCATCAAAATAATTGTTCTTAATGTTTGGAAATATTTAAAATTTTTAAGTATTTATTTATTTAAATATTGATGCCCAGCACTGCTTCCCCCTGCCACACTAACACACACACACACACACACACACACACACACACACACACACTCAGCTTCCCACATGTGACCAGAGTTAAGAACCATGCCATGGAATGAGAGTTCTCAAACTTCAATGTGCATCTCAGAATCATCCAGAAGATTTATTAAAATCCAGATTGCTGAGCCCCAACTCCAGAATTTCTGACTCAATGGAGCTGAGGCAGAGCCCAAGAATTTGCATTTCTGACAAGTTACCAGATGAAGCTGATGTTGCCAGAATTTGACCACACATTTTGAACCACTGCCATAGGAGATCAAAACAAGTGATCACAGGATTTGATATTCATGGTCTGCTTATTTTTCTTGGAAAATGAGACAACACAGCTTCCCATTTTTCATGCTAACTCCTTGGTTGACTAGTTAATAATACTTCATCTTGGCTCCTCTTTTAATTTCAGTATATTAAATTTTCCTGTCAGGGTTCTATCTGTGGGCAGCTTCTCTTTGCACACTACCTAACTTTTCCTTTGGGTGATCATATATATTCACATAGTGTTGATCCATCTAAATGCTGATCACTCGCAAATCTATTACTCCAGTTGTATTTCTCTCCTAAGCTATGTATTCAGTTCCACTATGATGTTCCCCAAGAATGTACATTCAGCCTAAAAAATGGAATGTGTTTCTGCTCTAATGTTCCCTTTCTTTGTGAATAGCACCCAGATGTACCCTACTTTTCAAGCCAAAAACCTGCATGTCAACCTTGATTTCTCTTCCTTACCCCTCGCTCCAATTGAACCCCAACGCCTACCAATGCTATCCTAAATATCTCTCAAATCCATTTCATTCCATCTATGCCCATGCTGCTGTCTACTTCATACCATTTCTGAAGGAATGCTCCAAAACGATGATCTAATTTTGTAAATATAAAGCTGGAACCATGTCATTGGTGAGCAGCAATACAAACTCCTTCAATTCCTCTCAGATGATCCATGAACCAGAACCTTCTAGGATGTGAGAGAGGTTCCTAACTTGACCTAGTCATGTCCTCCCCTGGAGGGCTGACTGTTTTGGGGAAAGGATAAGGTAGGCCCAACAGAGATAATGTTATATGGGTGACTGAGGAAGCTACTGGGAAAAAATTCATTTGAAGAGAAGAGACTCAGAAAAGGACAGCATCAGGTAAGGAAGCTACCTCAGTATTAATTATTGAGAGATGGGAAATAGTAAATATAGCAGATGATTTGTTACTCTCAACCTCAGAGCTCTGTGAACTTAAGTTCTACATAGATGTTGGATCTACAGGTAAATTAACTAGAACCATGTGCCAGTTCTTAAACACCAGACCTACCCTCTTAGTGTGATTTGTGATAGTAGGGTTTGTGGCGGGGGCGGGGAATGATACATAGAGCTTGGAAGATTGGAAGGTTATGTAACAAAATACCATTCATTGGGTGGCTTACAAACAACAGAAATTTATATATTTATTGCAGTTCTGGCAGCTGGAAAGTCCACAATCAAGGTGCCAGCCAATTCAGTATCTGGCGAGGGCCTACTTTCTGGTTCATAGATGGCGCCTTCTCACTGTGTCCTTACATAGTGGGAGGGGAAAGGCAACTCTCTATGGTCTGTTTGAGAGCAGCACTTATCCCATTCCTGAGGGCTCTGTCCTCATGATCTAATCACCTTCCAGTGGCCCTCTCATCTTCTAATACCATCACATCAGAGATTAGGTTTCAACACATAAATTTGGGGAAACTCAAATATTCAAACCATGGTAGAAATCCCTTATGTTAGATTCTCTTTGTTCAACAACTAGAACAGTTAGTTTCCTAACCACACTCCAACTGATATAAACTATTTCACTAAAATCACAATAAAACATTATGACACAGAAAGTATTTCTTTGGTTCCCATCTATGAAACCATAGCACATGACAGGAAAAGAGGCGTTTTGTATCTCTTCACATGGTTAACTATACATCCATATACTGTAGAGGAGAAGACACCTGAAGGAAGTGATAACAGTGTCCATTTATACCCACATAGAACAGTAATGCTTAATGTGCCTGGCAGGCCTGGCTGTACCCACTAGAGGCAGCAGTGCCACTGGGTGTACTGATACCCAGTGGAGGGATCACACAGAGCAAAATACAGAAATCATACATCATGAATTCCCTTGCTGATCTGGATAAAAAAAATAACCAGATTTGTTAGTGAGCTTATCTGAGACAGTCTAGGAACTCCCAGAAACTCACAATATCATACAACTTGGATGCTGTATTAGCAAGTGACGGATCCACTGAAATTGGATTACTATAGTTAGCCATAGGTAAGTTTTAAATTTTAGTATTAAAAGCCATAGCCTTGCTGGAAATGGTGGCGAATGCCTGTAATCCTAGCGGCTCAGAAGGCTGAGGCAGGAGAACATGAGTTCAAAGCCAGCCTCAGCAAGGCCCTAAGCAACTCAGCAAGACTGTCTCTAAATAAAATATTAAAAATGACTGAGGATGTGGCTTAGTGGTTAAGGGCCTCTGGGTTCAATCCCTGGTTCCAAAAAAAAAAAAGAATAAGAAGAAGAAACCATAGCCTTTCATAGCCTTTAAAATAGGAACTATTAAATATCATCTCTTATTTTTGTCTGTATATTTTTTCCATCTGAACATCCTTATTAGCCATTAATCTAGTTGTTTCATTTAATTACGAATTAACAAAATGGTTCGATTATCTTAGTTTGGAGATCTGATCGGCCCAGGAGGATCCACTGTAGAAGAGAACCAAGGACTTGGAGTTTCAGATCCAAGCATGGGTATTCTCACCATCTTTTCAGTGCTCTTGGCTCAGTGGGGAGGAGGCAGCATTCAAAATTTACCATTTTTTTCTGTCCTTTCCAAGAGATCCTTTCTTCCTTAATCTGCTAGGGTCTTGTTAGGGATCATGGATGTTCAAAATGTAA
Source organism: Geosciurus inauris (assembly GCA_004024805.1). Classification (NCBI taxonomy): domain Eukaryota; kingdom Metazoa; phylum Chordata; class Mammalia; order Rodentia; family Sciuridae; genus Geosciurus; species Geosciurus inauris. The sequence goes on from PVHX01000227.1 coordinate 45,732, forward strand.
TTTTTTTTTGGTACTGGAGATTGAACTCAGGGGCATTCAACCACTGAGCCACATCCCCAGCCCTATTCTGTGTTTCTGAGACAAGGTCTCACTGAGTTGCTTAGCACCTCACCATTGCTGAGGCTGGCTTTGAACTCGCGATTCTCCTGTCTCAGCCTCCCTAAGTGCTGGGATTACAGGCTTGCGCCACCGTACCCGGCTCAAAATGTAACGTTGACAAGTGGTTTTTGCAGCTGTGCTTCCTTAGTTTCTCCTTTATGTAAGATTAAATCCTTTGTTCCTGAAAAATTGGTTTGACTTTTTCATGAGTATTGACTTAGGAAGCCAGTGGGTATGTACAATTATCTCCCCATCAGCCATTAACCACCTCCTTCAGTTCTCAAACTGTGCACTGAGGTGCCCTGGGGCCAGCATGGAGAACTCACAGAAGAACTGTGGGATATTTTAAATTTCAAGAGAAACATGTCACATTTGCAGGACACTGCATGAACTGCTATTTCTAGGTTTCTTGGACTTGACTACCTAATGTAAGGAACAAAGACCCATTTAATGTTACTTTCTATCCAGGGGCACCATGAAAATATCACTGAGGAATTAAGGGCACTGTGAACAGACAAAGTTTGGGAACCTCTGCATTACTCCTTCCCAACAGCTGTTATGTTTCTGTGGGGATCCATGTAAGTATGGGACACTGAATTTACCTCCCCATTTGAGAGATGATGCATGGGATCAAGCTAAACTAATCAGTGCAGTCTATCCTGCTGGCCTTGTTAAGAAGTGAACTTATTAGGAATAAAATATGAAAATGTGATCCAATTCAGCCAAACAGAGTAAATGCTGGAACAATCTCCATCAACCAATCTCTCTCTCTTCCTCTCCATTGTTCTTTCTGCCTGAAAACGTATGTAGTTATTGGATGTGTTAACAAACATCTTTTGACCAAAATGAGAGCCAGCCTTTGGATAAAGTTGACACTGCTTAAGATAGAGGGACAAAAACTGAAAGACAAGCCCTGCCTGAAACCTGGTATTTCTTGTTCACTGATGTTGTGTATTACACTTAGTATTGCTTACGTAAGTTTCTATCAGTTGTCTTTTTAGTTTTTTTGTATTCACAGGAGTTCTTTTATGTTATGGCTTTTAGTCAGATATACTATGGCAAATATCTTTACATTTTTCTTACCTTATCACATCAACTAAGAACTCCCCTACAGGGTCTAATATAAATAGTGGAAAAGGGCATCCTTATCCCATTTCTAATCTCAGAAAGCTTTCAGTAACTCACTATTAAATATGATGCTTGTTATAAGTTTTTTGTTTTTTTAAAATACTCTCTTATTAGATTAACGAAATCCCCTTTTTTTTCTAGTTGTCATGAATGGATTTTGAATTTTATCAGATGCCTTTTCTGTTATCTATTGAAATAACCATATCATTTTTCTCCTTTTTTCTGTTAATGAAGTAAATTAAATGAATTGATGTTCAAATGCTATGTGAGCCCTGTCATCTCTAATAAACTCTACAAGTAATACTTTATTTTTGTTTTATACTAACTGGATTTGACTAGCTATTATGTGGCTTAGAAATTTTGCATCTCATTTCAAGAGATGTTTTGTAATTTTCCTACAGTGTCCTTGACAGATTTTGAATTATAGTATCAAGATTATTCTACTCTCACAAAAGAGTCCTGATATGTTCTCTCTTTTTCTATGCTCTATAAGAATTCGTTTAATGAGAAGTCTTACAAATTTTGAAAGACTTCTCCAGTGAAGCCTTCTGGGTTTTGAGTTTTCTTCTGGGGAGATTTGTGATAATAGACTTAATTATTTAATACACACATACACACACATGTATATGTATATATATATGTATATATATATGTTATGTATATAAAGATTAAATTCTTATATCTGTTAAATAATTTTGTACATACATATATTCATATTTTGAATTTATTTTTTCTTGGCCCTAGTAAGTTCTATTTTAGTCATTTCATTAGAACTGCCAGATTTTATGGCATGAAGTTATTTATATTATGGATGCCCATTTTTTTATTTCTAATGTTTTAATTTTTGTATGCTCTTGCATCTTTTTTTTATTATTGAGGATTGAACCCAGGGCCTCACATGGGTTAGGCAAGTACTTTCACATTGAGCTACATCCCCTGCCTGTGTATGCTTTTTTTTTAATGATTGATCTTCATAGGTTTTCATCATTTTATTTAATTGATTTGACATGTGGATTTATTATTTTCATCGTTTTACATGGTTTATAAGGTTTGCATGCTTTTCTCTTTTTAGTTTCTTAAAAGATTTTCTTTTTTCTTTTCTTTTTTTGGGGGGTAGTGTGGGTCCCAGGGATTGAACTAAGGGGCACTCAACCACTGAGCCATATCCCCAGCCCTATTTTGTGTTTTATGTAGAGACAGGGTCTCACTGAGTTGCTTAGCACCTCGCCGTTGCTGAGGCTGGCTTTGAACTTGTGATCCTCCTGTCTCAGCCCCCCCAGGCTGCTGGGATTACAGCCACTGCGCTCGGCTCTAGTTTCTTAAGGTTTTTACCTTAAAACATTGCTTTGTAGCATTTTTCTTTTCTCATAAATGCATTAAAGACATAGATTTCCGCTAAAGTTTTCGCAACGACCCTTGAGTTTTGATGTTATTTCTTCATTATAATTCAGTTCAAAATATTTTATATATTTTACACTTTTTCTATACATTATTTAGTAGCATAATTTTTTGTTTTTGTTTATTGACATACAGTTGCAATCAGTATCAATTTCTAGCTGAATTCCATTGCAGTAAAATTATTGTAAATGATTTCGGTATTTTCATATTTGTTGAGACATTCTTTATAACCTAATATATGGTTGGATTTGGTAAATGTTCCATGCACATTTGAAAATAATGTGAAATTTATCCTTTTTGCTATGTTAATTAAGCCAAGCTTGTTAATTTCATTTAGATTTTCTACAGTCTTACTAAGGTTGGACTTGCTTGCTCTGTCAGCTATTTAGATGACCATATTAAAATCTTTGCATGATTATTTGACCAAATTATGTTATGTGAATATGTAACAATGAATCCCATTATTATGTACAATTATAACCCACCAAAAAGAGAGAGTATCTGACAAAAAAACATCCAAGGTCAGGCTCTACTGTCTCTTCCAGCATGGACTTCTCCAAAGCTGAAGTGTTCTTCACAGGAACTTCTCCTTCTGGCTAGTCTTTAATTTTATTATCACTTTTTTTCTGCTCAATCAGAAACATAGATTTTCTTTTCTGAGACTTTGTTCTTAATTTCTTAGTTTCTCACTTCCTGTAGCTGTAGCTTCACAACTGAGCAAATATCCTGGGAAGGTCCTACCATGTACCACCTCCAGTGCTTCAGCCGCCCCTTTCCAATCAAATATTAACTCTTCAAATCTCTAAGTTATTATCTCTAATACTGCAAAATCACCCCAAACTCTGCTTATGTCATTTTTCCCCATCAGCCCTCTGGCCAGGGAGTTCTCAGCTTCTAGGACCCAGAATTGTCAAATTTACCCAGGATAAATGTAGCTGCAGATTGTCATCTAGTCCCTTCATGGTTATCTTTTCTCCAGAATATTGAATTCCCTTCTTGATTGCTTCAGTAGATCCAGTGATCTACTGGATTTAAATAGGTGTTTTACGTATTTCATACAGCTTTTTTCACGTTTATTTCCCCCAGTGGTTGCATTGTCTTCTCTAAGCTACTCTAACATATCCTAAAATGGAAGTTGATTTTTTACATGACACATTGTCATTTAAGAGAAGTCAACATGTTGCTAAGTGAGGTCAGTTAACAATATTAAATAGTAAGTACTTTATGGCAGACACATTATAAGTAATTTGAAAGGGGTCTAGAAGTAATTTTTAAAGGAAAGATTGTAATATTTTTAATGTTTATAATTCAAACAAGGCCTTTTATATTTTGGAAATTATAAATAATATAAGAAAATCTCTGTATGTTACAGGAAGCAGATGCTATTCAATATAGAGAAAACATGTTATCTCTTTTCCTTCACATAGTAGCTCCTAGTTTTAGGAACAGGGAAACATCTGACCAGTTTCAGAAAGATAAAGAAGTCAGCTGACTCATAGGGATAGCTATATCTCTAATGACCAGTATAGGAAACGCAGTATGAGACTTTGCTGTCCTTATTAAGGGAGAGCCAAGAAAATAAAAATCTCTCTACATTGGGAGACCAAATTTGCAATGAAGATTAGTTACTGAATATAGGTATCAAGCTAGATTTAAGTGTATTAAAAGTTAGAATACGCTGTTTTAAGTACACGTAAACAGCTAGAGAAATACATGGAAAATTTCCAATTTGTGAAGAAGTTTATCTAAGTATAATGGAGTATCATGACTCATATACTCCTTAATATCACAAACACACAGTAATATCATTTTACTTTTTTTTTTTTTGCAGTACCAGAAATCAAACCAAGAACCTCGCACGTGCTAAGCACACACTCACTGCAGCCCTTACACATTTATATTTAAAGTCAAGGTAATGTAAGGCTCTGGAACAATCCTGGGCCTGTTAGCAGAAAAGAAGGAATTTGAGGTTGGTAAATCAGCAACTTAATATCCAGTGAGTGAATTGTAGTCCCACTCGACAGCTCCTGTCACCGAATCCCACTTGCTTCTTCCAGTCACAGATCCTTCTTTAACATTCAGAAGACTTTACGACTTCCTTTCCTGGCTTTATCCTTCCCCAGCTCCTCTGCTACTACTCAAACTCCAGCCCATATTAGGCTGCAGTTGACCCTCTGTATCCACAAGTTCTTATCCACAGATTCACCCAGCCACAGATTGAAAATACTCAAAAAAATAGTTGCATCTGTACTGAACATATGCAGGCGTTTTTCTTGTCATTATTCTCTAAATAATATAGTATAGCAACTATTTAAAGAGCATTTACATTGTATTAGTTATTATGGGTAATCAGAAATGATTTAAAGTTGTGCATAGGATGTGCATAAGTTATATGCAAATACGATACATAAGGGACTTGGAGTATACGTGAATTTTATCTGCAGGGCTTTCTGGAACCAATCCCTAGAAGATACTAAGGAACAACTGTGCCTTTTTTTTTTTTTTTAAACATCTCCGTGCCTTTGTTTATTTAGTGTCTCTCTCCCTGGAATATAGAATATATCCTATTTTATCCAGTCTCTTTTCTCTTCTTTTCCCTATCTTTTTGTTTATGGTAGTCATACTTATTTTTAGCACTGTCTCTCATGCCTTCTCCTCTATCAAATATTTCCAATCCCAGCCAGAGTTGACCTGTTCTTTCTTTACAGTGCTGTAACACTTTGCTTATATCTCTTCTAGGACTTTTAGTACAATCTGCTTTGAAGAAAACTTGTTTGTGTTCTTGTATTATCCCTCTTATTAGTCAGCTCTTTAAGGAATATAACTGTGACTTTTTAAAATCTATAGCTGGGCTCACCAGAGTCTTGCAAATGCTCATCAGTTAATAAATACGTATTCAGTTAAATATAAATGACATGTGGCTCCCATAGGCAGTTTTACAACATGGATATCTGTCTTCTTCCAGGCCAAGTAGATCATATCCCCTCTGACTCGTCCACTTTCTTTAAACACTCATCTGCAAAAAAAATTAGCAAACTATACATCTGACAAGGGATAATATTCAGAATAAATAGGATCAAATAAATCTATAGTGAAAAAGCCAAATCTGCAAAATAGACAGTAGATCTAAATAGATATTTCTCAAAAGAAGACATGCAAAATGACTAATAGATATATGAAAAAATTCTCAACATCACTAATAATTAAGGAAATGCAAATTAAAACCACAATGAGATATCTCTAACACCCCTTTCCAGATATCACTATTATCAAAAAGGCAAAAGATAGTAAGTGCCAAGGAGAATATAAAGAAAAGGGAAAACTTACATACTGGTAGTGGTAATGTGAATTAGTACAGCCATCATATAAAAGAGTATGGAAGTGCCTAAAAATTTAAAAATAGGTATACCATATGATCCATCAATTACACTACTAGGTATACATAGTAAGGAAACATATTCCTTCCCATGTTTATTGCAGTACCATTCAAATAGCCAAGACATGGAAACAGCCTAAATATTTACCAACTGATGCATGGATAAAGAAAATGTACATTTACACCATGGAATACTATTCAGTCATAAAAAATATAAAATCTTATTATTTACAACAACATGGATAGAACTGAAGGTAATTATGTTAAGTGAAATAAGCCAGCATAGAAAGAAAAGTTCCACATGATCTCACTCTTATCTAGAATGTAAAAAAGTTGATCTCATAAAAGTTGAGAATGAAATGGTGATTACCTTTGGCTGGGGGAGAGTAGGGTGGAAGGAAGGATGGGGAAATATTGATCAATGGGTACTGTGATAAATAGGAACAAGAAGTTCTGCATAGTAGGATGACTATAGATAATGACGATGTACTATATATTTCCAAAATATTAGAAGAAATTATTTTGAATGTTTTGCCACAAGAAATGATAATTTTTAAAGGATACAGATATTCTGACAAATATTATACAATGTATACATGTATTGAAACATCACAGGGATGTGTGTGTGTGTGTGTGTGTGTGTGTATTTTAAACCTCACCCAAGATAATCTCTGTTTTGATTATATGAGGTTAACCTCTAAATTGTGATAGTGATATATACTTAAGGGAAGGACCTAAAGATAATGGGAGCATTTTAGAATTCTGCCTATTATATCCTTCTCCATTTTTTGTGGGGGTTTTTTTTGTATGTCTTACTGAAATGACTGCCAAAGTGTGATCCCTGAACTGCCAGCATCAGCATCATCTGAAATACAAATTCTCAGGCTCCACTCCAGGTCTCCTACATTGGAAACTCTGGAAGCCCAGCAATCTGTTTTAACAAGCCCTTTGGGTGATTTAAACCACATCAAAGTTTAAGAACTAATGCCTCACCCATTGGTCTTTTATTTTAGTGCTATACCAGAAGTAATTCCTCTATTTACTGGTTTGATTAAAGACAAAACAAAGAAAAAAAAGCAGCATTACCATATTCTACTAGCTGTCTTAATCCTCAGTTAATGAGGAACTCAGAAGGAACATAGATTTCCAAATTTGTCATGCTGGGGACTCTCCCATATTGACTCTCACTCCCTGATAGCTCCCAGCTTCACACTTTTATCCTTGTTTTCATTTGCATTGCAAGAGGAAGTACAGTAGTAATCTGTGTATAATAAGCTAACTGGATTAATTGCGTGATTCTTTGCCCATCCCTTCTTAACTCTTTACCCCCTTTTAGTATCTGAATGATTGTCCTGACTCTGGGCTTACTGTCCTTTTTCTTATTGTCATTGATGTTGCCATATGGAAATAAGTGGATAATTTTCATGTAGTAAATATGACATCTTCTATTAGTTGATTAATCTCAAACATTAGCACTGAAGTTATATAAAAACCATGTCAAAAAGAGAGATCTGTCTACAGCTAAATAGGACCTATTCTTATGTTATAATTAGGCATTAGAGTAAAGATAACCCTTTATTTTTGGCTCTCCATGGTATAGGAAGTTAGATATAACCACCACATGTGTTTGATCCATAATGATATATATATAATATAGTTGAGTTGCTGACTAACTGAATTTCATGATGCTTTCATGAAATTTTAACCACATAAATGGTTAAATTCTCCAGCCTGACATTTTCCAAATCAAGACTCATTTTAAAAATCAAATGTAAATTTCCTGTATTTTATTTTTAAAAATAAAACCTTGCAAAATTGGCTGACCAGCACATTTCTATAAACATAAATCTACTTTGACATCAACTTTCCTTTTCTCAGTATCTTACAACCAAAGGTTTCATGAGGGTAAAGCTTTCTGGATATTCTGGCCTACAATATGGTGCTTAACAAATACGTGTTGAATACATGTACTTTTCCCATCATTTTATTAGCGAGGTCTTCCTGTGGTGGGAGGGGGGAAATAAAACTGATTGAACTGCCTGAGTATCCTCTATGGCAAACAAGGACCATTGACTGTTTAAGTAAAAACCAATTTTCAGCAATAACATGGGCTGGATCTTAGTAATAATTCAACCATCTAGATTATATGCTAAACTAAATATACAAAAATTGATCTATGCTTCTCCACTTGTAACCAGGGGTTTCCTAATGCAAGTGTGTATTCCACAGAACATGTGTGTATCTGGATGACCTAACGGAGCCAGGTAGCTAGCTGGTGAAAAGCAATGGCAAGATGAAAGCTGAGTGAGGAGAGCAGCTAGGACCTCTGGGAATGACTTTTGCCTTGCCCTTCCTCTTCAGAGGACAGAAGCCACAAGTTGGTCCCAGAACTTAAGGTAAATGAATACTCCAGACCCGGGATATGTTAATCCTAGAATTTTTGTGAATATAATTAGAAATGTTTAAAACATAAATCCCATATGAATTGTAGAATAGGCTGTCAATGTCTATACTTGCCTTATAGACAACCTGGTGCATTTTTTCTTCTTTTCAGTTTAAGGAACTGCAAACTTCTGGTACCATAAACAATGGTGGCATCCAAATGGCAAATTTAGCTTAGCACAATCTACCTGCAACCTATAGTTTCCACAGGGATACATAAACTTGCAAATTTCACAATGCATTAGACAAATGGAAATGAGTCTATATATAGATATATTTTATACATATATTTTATCAGAAACAGAACAGTTGGAAATATATGTGACACAAGTACCATTAAAGTATAAAAGAAGGAAAGGATGTTAATTTAGAGTGAAAATATGTTTCCAATTAGGAAAAAATAGAAGCCTCCACTTCTGAGTGGCCTCTTTCCCAGTTTTTTAATTGGCCTGATCCTGCTTTTCCCCACGGAAGATAGCATCCAGCTTGGGAATCCCATTAGACATGAAGAAAGAGCTCTCAAGACTCTGAAAATGTCTCTTACCCCACCAATGTGTATTATTTGTTCTGTTTTTTTAAATATGTATTTTTTTTGATGCCCATCTTATTCCACCATCTTTACTGTCCCCATACCCCCTCCCCCACCCATCTCTCCCCTTTGACCAAATTTCCTCCATTCTTCCCATGTCCCCTCCCCCGTTATGAATCAGCACTCACTTATCAGAGAGAATATTCAGCATTTGGTTTTGGGGGATTGGCTTACTTCACTTAGCGTGATATTCTCCAACTCCATCCGTTTACCTGCAAATGCCATAATTTTATTCTCTTTTATTGCTGAGTAATATTCCATTGTGTATATATACCACAGTTTCTTTATCTAGTCATCTATCAAAGGGCATCTAGGTTGGTTCCACAGTTTAGCTCTTGTGAATTGAGCTTCTATAAACATTGAAGTGGCTGCATCACTGTAGTATGCTGTTTTTACATCTTTTGAGTATAGACCTTGGAGTGGGATAGCTGGGTCAAGTGATGGTTCCATTCCAGGTTTTCTAAGGAATCTCCATACTGCTTTCCAGATGGGTTGTACCAATTTGTAGTTCCTCCAGCAATGTATGAGTGTGCCTTTTCCCCAAAAACCTAGTCTTTTTTGAATTCTTGATAATTGCCATTCTGACTGGCGTGAGATGAAATCTTAGAGTAATTTTGATTTGCATTTCTCTAATTGCTAGAGATGTTGAACATTTTTTCATATGTCTTTTGATCAATTGTATATCTTCTTCTGAGAAGTCTGTTCAGCTCCTTAGCCCATTTATTGATTGGGTTGTTTGGGGGTTTTTTTGGTGTTAAGTTTTTTGAGTTCTTTATATAATCTGGAGATCAGTGCTCTATCTGATGTGCGTGTGGCAAAAATTTGTTCCCAGAATGTAGGCTCTCTGTTCACTTCATTGATTGTTTCTTTTGCTGAGAAGCAGCTTTTTAGTTTGAATCCATCCCATTTATTGATTCTTGATTTTACTTCTTGTGCTATAGGAGTCTTGTTAAGGATGTAAACTCCTAGGAGCCTAGGGATATAGCTCAGCTGGTACAGTGTTTTCCTAGCATGCACAAGGCCCTGGGTCAATCCCCAGCACCACAAAAAATAAACAAACAAACAAATAAATAAATATATATTTTCATAAATTTCCTTTCTAAGGCTCAAAAGAAAAAAAATAAATCTTTTTAAGTAGCCAGTTTCATATTAATCACTGGTAATATTTTTAAACTTATTTTTCCCCACTTTTTTTATTGGTGCATTATAGTTGTACATAGTGATGGGATTTGTTGTTAGGTATTCATACACACACACAATACACAACGTAAAAATATAATTTGGCCAATATTACCCCCCAGCACGTTCCCTTTCCTTGCCCACTTCCCACCCCTTAGCCCCTTTCGTCTACCAGTAATTTTTTTAAACAATTAGCTGGTTGCCTGCCTTAGATCTTTCTCTTCCTGTGGCCTGGGTTTGTGCATGTGATGGCCAGTAAAGTCTCTGAGTCCATCTTCCTCCCACTTCCTACTGAATCAGCGAACTTCTCCATGATTCCTTGGTTTTCACCATTTTCAAAGTTTCCTTCTAACTTTTTTGGTTCTTCTTTCGCTTTGCCCTTCTTTTCCTTTTCACCTTCTTTGTAAATTCGCTCATCCTTGATCTTCCTGCTTAGCTTTTTAGCTTTGGGGAATGAGAATTAACCTCCTAACATTAGGTGGTTTGTTTTTGAAGAGCAAATTGTACTCTTTAAATCATTAGATTGGAATCACTTCATGTGGTTCGAAAACCAGCTTCTTAAACTTAGAAGTACCTCTGATGAAATTACCTACTCAAGATGAGCCTTTTAAAAATCCTTTTTGCTAATTTTTATTACGTAAAGTAGTACATGAATCTATTTATACATTTGAAAATTAAAAATCCTAAAAGTCTTATTGTTAAAAACGTACCCTGCCTATCCCTATTTATCCCTGAAACTGACTACCCAGAGGCAGCCAAGTTCAACTATTTTAGCTGTCTTACCATATTTTAAATATATTTACAATACTGTTTCTTTGTTTATGAATTTTAGCAATGTCAACTTGGTATTATGGTGAGTTAGGCTGTTGGTGTCTTCTATTCTCCGCTCTCATCTGCCCAATAGTTCTCAACGTTTGGCTAAATCTGAAGTCACTGTTATTTGGACTCTATACAGCTTTCATTGCTCATTCAGATATTATACTTTATTTCCTTTTTTGGCACAATTTTTCATTCTTCCTAAAATTAATAATTGTCCTCTTTATGGTTTTATTTACTTAGTTTCTGTGTATCTATTACTGTATTTTTTTTCTGAATGCTGGAACATATCTGTCATACAACTAAAAGTAATAAAAGCTAAGCACAGCACATCAACCAGTTCCATTTTCCTTGTCTTTGGAGAGTTCTCTCCCACAGCTTTCAATCCTCTTGCTCACATATAGACTTGCTATCCAGGGACATTGCACAGCTGTCATTTGGGAACATTCTTTAACTATATGCTGAGAATTTCCCTTGCCTCCTACATCTTCAGTTTCCTGCATCTTGAGACTTCCTTTTTCTTCAAAACTTCCTCTTTTTTGTGAAGCACCTTCTCTAGCAGTTTCCTGAGAAACAGTATTCAGAGGAGGCAATTTTTGGAGATTTTGAATATGATAAAGTATTTAGATAAATTGATAACATGTCAATATTTCAAATTTACATTTGAAATAATTTAGCTTTAACATTTCAAAGATGCTTATCTATTGCCTTTTAGTTTTTTGTATTACTTTTGGGAAGTTTGGTGCTTTTTGTCATGTCTTTGTATGTTAGCAGTTTTTCTTTGCTAGTTTGTTCCTTTGGGAAGTTTTCAGGATGTTCCCTTCTTTTTGGTGTTCCTAAACTTCACTGTTGATGTATCCTGGCATGAGTTTTTCCTTGTTCATTTTGGTATCCTCTTTCAATCTGGAAACATATCCTTGAATTTTGAGGCATTTGAAAAAAAATTTTGTTTATTCTTCCTCTCTTCATTTTCTCTCTTCTCTCTAGGCAAATAATTTCAGCTTCTAGTCATATCTTTATAGAGCTGTTTAGATCACAAGGCTCATTTAGGGTAAATAGTTTTCTTGACTACCTATCCTTATGGAAAGAGAAGTCTGGAGGAAGAAATCAACCTGAACAATGATTCATCTTAGCCCTACTCAGGGTTTTCCTATGTATATCTTGCTTTTATAATATTTTCAAGTGAGGAAATTCCTATAGTTTTTATTTCCTTTTATAGCTTCCTTTTATAGTTAATGTTTTAAAATCCAAACAATATTAATGAAATTATGGTTATGAATAGTAACGGCTCCTAGTATAGCTATCACTGTGGTCAGGATCTTCATCGTAAAATCAGGATCATGATAGAATTTATCTCTTAGTATTATTTTGAATATTAAATAAGTGATAGCACAAAACATTGGGAGTAAATAATATCACTATATATACTATATAGTATTTATGTGCTATAAATAGTGCATGTAGTCAGTGCTGAATAAACCATAGTTATTTTATCACTATTTATGATCTCATTTGATTCCCATTTTGTGGGACTAGTGTTCATTTTAGAGATGAGGAAATCAAGGCCCAAAGAGACTAAATCACAGGTGACAGAGCTAGTAAGTACCAGGCAGAGCTGGAACCAGATTTTCTGACTCTGAAGAACATGCTCTTTCTACCACTGTCTTTCTTTCTGTGTCATTTCTTTCCTTCAAAGGACAATAGTGTGTACAGTTAACACATGATTGCCTTGATACAGGACATCATGGATTTCCTTGAAGACAAAAAGCATGTAGAAAATGCTCTGCTCCGAGTAAGTTAAATATTTGCTGTGTGGAGGCAGAGACTGAGACAATGCATTTCAACCTATGTTAACTTGTGGCATTACGGAAAGATCAGAGTGTGGCTAAATGAAGGCTGTGGTGGCTTTCAGTCAGTGGTACAGGGAAAGCATTGCTAATTGATATATGCAGCATGTGTTGAAACAAACAAGACATGTTGTCTTTACCAGAAAAAGTAAACAGACTGGCTATCTGTGTGCTTTAGGACATTTTCCCAAAAGTAACAGTTTTGTTTGTACTTACTTACACAGGCAGTAAATACATTTTCCCCATCAACCACACAAAGTTCTCTTTCTTGTAGCTATCTGTAATGTCCTCACATGGTGACCATAGCTGTGAATATGGAATGCCTTTCAGATTCTCAGACCTCACCCTGGAAGAACCAGCTTCTTCCTTTGCTGAGGAATGTGAACGTTGGGCAGAGCTGGTACAATAGGTTTCACCTCTGAAAATATACTATTTTTTTGACAATCTTGGACACACTTTGGATAGACCCATTACACACAACATTTGAACTAGAAATAATAACACACATTAGCTCGAGAAGAAAGCTAATTGGTCTTTTTCACCATTTTGAATCTTTAACATGTTTTTTTTTTAATAAGTAGAAAAAAGAAGAGTGAAGAAGTTAGTGGACTGTGTTATTCTTGTGGCCCCGAGCATATATCATAGAAAGGAAGCCACCCAGGATAAGCATTTTAAAATTTCAAGAGTATGGAGACAGAATGAAGCAAAAATACACAACAAAAACTTAAAATGCTGGTCATCTCTTTCTTCATTCTACCTCTGTTATACTCACAAGGACAGATGCACATGTATGCTGGTGATGCAGACTGACTGGCTACAGAGAGGTAATATAAAGTAATGAGTAAGACACAGAGGCAGAGCCAGGCATGGTGGCGCAAGCCTGTAATCCCAGCACTTAGGGAGGCTGAGACAGGAGAATCGCAAGTTCAAAGCCAGCCTCAGCAATGGGCGAGACACTAAGCAACTCTGTGAGACCTTGTCTTTATATAAACATACAAAATAGGGCTGGAGATGTGGCTCAGTGGTCGAGTGCCCCTGAGTTCAATCTCCAGTACCAAAAAAAAAAAGAAAGAAACAGATGCAGACCCAAGCTGCCCCTCTTCAGACCCTGGCTCTGTTAGTTATGAGGTGTGAGGCAGTGGACCAATAATTGAACTTAACCTCTGTTTCTCAGTTTCTTCCACTGTAAAATGGGAGCAAGTCATAGCTTTCTCCAGAAACTTGTTGCAAGTTATAAGTGAGTTTTACATGAAAAATATTTTAAATAATTCCTGCACAAAGGAAGCAGTCAATAAACAAAGTAATTTCTAAAATTCCCATAGGGAGAGAGGTAGTGTAAGATGACTCAGGGAGAATAGATATTGGAACACTGGCATGAGACAGTCTCATTGTTTTAGCTAATTTCATTTTAAATATGATTGGTTGCTATGTATATTTATTAATGAGAAAAGACATATATTTCAAATACCTTGAAAACTTATAAATGTGGGCAGAATTGTTGGTGGTAAATCCATTGCAGGTTTCAATAAGACACCACTACTATAGTAGAGGTTGTGGGGCAGTGGGGGGAAGGACTCCATAAATGCCACATTTATAAGGACTGATTATAGTGGCCGTGTAGCAATTTGGCCTTCTAACTGGAAGAAAATTTTTAATAACTGAACTAATTAATTAATTTATTCGTGTATTTGACAACACACCTAGGTGAATAATTCTGAAGCCATTCAATGGCTGTAATCTCTACACATCATCTTTTCACAGACCCGGAGAGTTCTCTCCATCCACTCCCTTGCTTGCCTATGTGAGGGACAGTAAAGAGGAAAGGAAGTAGGAGATTTGGGGAAAGGGAGACAAGAACTCAAAGTCCAGAGCAAGCTTTCTCAAAAGGCCTGAGCCAGGGAGCGAAGAATGCTGTAATAATGCAGGGAGCAAAGAGCTCACCTCCCCACTGGCCCTGTTGAGATTGGGCCTGGTTAGGAACACTGTGTCTCACGCGGATGTGGACTTGGGGTCATGGGACTTGGATTCCTAGCTTAGCTCCTTGCTTTGTGATAGCCAGGCACGGCATGTGAACAATCTGAGTTTCCAGAAATCAAGGCAATAGCATCCATAGTTGCTTTCACTCTTCACATCCTATGACTCTGTTCTAGGATTCTTTTGCTCCTTGGGCCTGGAATGAATCTGGTGCATCCAAGAAAGCATCTGGTTCTACAAAGATATACAGGCGACATCCTGAGAGCCAGCAGCCACCCATCATTGCTCTTAATCCCTTTTGTCAGTTCCAGGTGGTGTGTTCTCCCCCCAGGACAATCTGTCCCTCACAACCAGTTCAAGAGCAGCACTGCCTTGGAAGACACAGGGGATGAATGTTTTCACCTTGACCTCATTGCTTCCTTTCTGGCATGTCTCCACCCCCATCCCTTCCAACTATTATTCCTCTTCCTCTTCCTCATCCAAGAGGCAAGTAAAATCAAAGGCAAATAGAGGAAGACCCTCCAGCAAATCCTTCTCAGGGTGATTTATTACATTACACAATAGTTTTCCAAGTCCCTTTGACCCCAAGTCAGGAAAACTGGCTGAATTCCTCACAGAAAAATAAAATGTGAAGAAAACTGCATTCCCTAAATTAGGCAGGGGGGATAAAAAGAACTTTCCATTTTCAATTTTAAATGTCAAACACTCATTCTAGTTTTTATTGTAGAGCAAATAATTATTATTTATTTGAAATTCTGCTTCAAATAACAGTTATGTTAAGTCTTTGTTGAAGAAATTATTTGAGGAATGTATTTAACTTACTCTACTTAAAATTCACACTAGGACAACTATTTTAAGCACAATGAAATGCCATTTTAATAATTCCATGTAATATTGTAGTGATGGATAGCTACTTTAAATTTATATGCCAGTTATGTAAATGGCCATAAGTGATTTTTCATTATCCTAAATGGTGAGTAGTTTAAGATATTAATGTAAGTGCAAGGCAGGCATAACATTTACTGTTTATTAAACTAAAAGGATGCTAATCAACTAATATATTTAAACAACACTCATGGGGGAAATAACTTGATTTACTAAGATAAAAATTATTTTTTAGCATTAAAAGTAAGTAAATTGGGGGGTGAGAATATATAATTACAACTTCTGATGATTAGTTTGACCTTAAGAAATAACTCTTTTTAGGAGTTCCCAGTAGGTAGACTGACAATTGCTTATCTCCTCTAGCATAAACAAGACAATGATGCTTCATCATAGTGCAAGTCCTTGCGTTAGTCAGATTTCCATCACTGTAATAAAATACCTAAATAAAAAAGATTTATTTGGGCACATTGCTTTGGTCCTGTGACAAAACAGCATCTCATGGCAGGAGTACATATCAGAGCAAACCACTAACCTCATGAGCTGGGGACCAAAAGAGAGGAAGAAGAAGAAAGCAGGGTCCCACAGTCCCCTTCCAGGGCATGCCCCCAGTCACCTAAGGAACTCCTACTAGGCTCCACATCTCAAAGGTTCCACAACCTCTCCGTAACATCACTTGGGGAGCAAGCCTTCAACACATGGACCTTTGGAGGACATTTAAGGTAAAAATTATAGCAGCAGTAAAACTCCAAGTTCACATATTGACATCTAGACTCCACACAATATGTCTTTGTACTTTTTAAAAAGACTTTTCTCCAAAGCTTTGATATCAGAAAGAATGACATTAACATAGTAGTTTAGCCATGAGCAGCACCACAACCTTTCAAAATCATATTTGTGAAACAATATGAAATTATATTGATCTCTTTGCTGTTTGAAGCAGTTTGAAGTAGTTCTTTATGTTAATTACAATGACTAAATGATAAGTTGCACTTTAAAAAATAATTCTATTTTTTCTCACTGCTAATTTTTCAAAGGAATGCAGGATGGATTTTTATAAATTGTCTTGACCAGATATAGTCAACAAAGAATCAAATATTTTCCCTGTGGGGAATCAATTTGTACTTTTAAATATGATTTCTATTCATTAACTTACATAAAACATATATTTCCAGTTAATTTCTATAGCTATGTTTTAGCTTATTTGGAAGTTGATAACTTTTCTTAGAAAGAAAGAAATACACATTTAGATACCAAATTTGCTTAAAAGGTTTATCCATAATTCACCTTTAATTGCATTATTTTATGATTCTATAATAAGAAAACTAGAAATAAATAAAGTATTATTTGTTTTTATAAACCAACTTTATAAATCATTCCCTTTTTGCACTTTTTATAGTATCAACTTTAATTTTAGGCACATTATAATGTGCCAACATCAAACTTATAGAACATATTTAATATGATGCCACTTAAAAAGGAAAAGTTATATGAGATTTTAAGTTTTAAAATATTTCTCTCAGAGGGGCTGGGGTTATGGCGCAGTGGTAGTGCGCTCGCCTAGCACGCGGGAGGCACTGGGTTCTATCCTCAGCACCACACAAAAAATAAAATAAAGCTATTGTGTACACCTACAACTAAAAAATAAATATAAAAAAAAAATTTCTCTCAGAGCTAGGTGAACTGATACATACTTATAGTCCCAGATGGTTGGGAAGCTGAGGCAGGAGAATTATTTGAGCTCTGGAGTTCAAGGCTAGCCTGGGCAATATGCCTTTAAAACAAAATAAAAATCAATAAAAATATTTCTCTCAAAGTTAACATTATACATACATGAAATTCATTTATTCAATATTGATTTAATAAACAGCCACTGAAAATTTATTCAATATGAACCATTGGGCTAAGTCATAGTAGGGTTACAAAAATGAATACAATATAGTCTCTGCTTCATGTGTAATATATTTATTATATTAATTACTTTGCTGTTATAACAGAGATGCAAAATGTACTGGTTTAAATCAGAAAGATATATAGCTGTTTCTTCTACAGCAATCCCTAGGTGAGTGTGTCCAAGTTGGTGGGAGTCTTCTTCTACCCCAAACTACAGAAAGTAATTTCAAGTGGAGACTACTATACTCATATTTCAATGGGCAGAATGGGTCATATGATCACATCTCAAGGGACACCTGTAATTGTAGTCTTCTGTGTGTCCAGAGTAAGAGGGAAATGGTTAGTGAATATATAGCATTATAAATGGTTAGTGAATATATAGTATTGTACTACAATTCAAAAATTCTTAAAAACTAAAAACAGAGAAGTTGTCTTTTTGGTCTCTAGCTGAAAACTACTAAGAATCAAATTCATTTTATTCTAATTTCTTTATGTATTTTAACATTTTATCATGTATGTATTCTATTATAATTTATATCCTTATTTTTTGCTAAATATTACTATACATTTTTCTGTTATTAGAAAGTTTAGCTCCTATTTCTGCAGCATATAACCTGGGCAAGTTTGGGGGAATTTCTAGTCCTCAGATTTGTTTATTTGTTTTTGATTATAAAATGATCATGCAAATGATATCTACTAAACAAGGCCATTTTGAAGATTGGAGATTATTCACCACATAGATTGCACAGTGTAGGGCCTAACACAATAGGCACATACTGATTTTATTGCTACAGTTTTATAATATGTTTGTTGTGGTTTGGACCTGGAATGTCCTCCCAAAAGCTCATGTGTTAAGGGTTTGGTCCCCAGTGCAGCAATGTTCTGAGGTAAGACTTTTGTGAAATAATTGGACATGAAGACTTTGACTACATCAGTGGATTAAACTACTGATACTTGAATGGACTACTGAAAGGTGATGGAAACTGTAGGTGAGTGGGGCATGGCTGGAGGATGTAGACCACTGGAGGCATGGCCTTGGGGACTATATCTTGCCTATGGCTCCTACCTACCTGCTGCTTTCTGGCTACCAGAAGCTCAACAGCTTTTCTCCACCATTCCATCACACCTTCTGCCATGACATTCTGCCTCATCTCAGGCCCAAAGTAATGAAGCCAGCCGACTTTGGACTGAAACCTCAAGCCATGAGCCAAAATAAACCTTTCCTCCTCCGAGTTGTTTGTGTCAGGTATTTTGGTCACAGTGACAATGAGCTGACTAATATAATGCTTTAATATTTCACATAGTCATTTATCAGTCTTCCCTTTTGTTTTAAGACTTTATTTTTTAGAGCAGCTTCACTTTCACAGAAAAACAGAAGTGCAGAGATTTCCCATATACCTCCTACCCTCACCTATGCACAGCCATTATCAACATCTCCCACCAGCAGTACATTTGTTACCAGTGATGAAACCACAAGGACCCAACATTATTCAATCTTCTTTTAATAATAGAATTAAACACTATTTGGCAAGGCTCATTCTTTCAGGTGAACTAGAGGGTAAATTATTCCTGTGCAAATGCATCTTAGCCTGGTTTCCAGAAAGCAGAGGCGAGACAAAGGATTTAAGCTCATTAGGGTATACACCCCCAGGGGGCACAGTCAGAGACAAGGTCACAGAGAGCAGGGAAGCAGAGAGACCCAATCAAGGGAGGTATTATCTAGATGACTGCTGCTTTATGCAGCTGATACATCTGTTCTACAAATCTGTTTTCTGAGAATGTGTATGAACAGCATTTAAGGTAGTCAGTCCCAATGGTGGAAGCGGAGAGATTTTACCCACTGGCTCTCACATCCCACTGGGTAATGTTTCACCCCACTGGGGGGTCCACTCCACATTACTCAGTGCCTAGTGTGTCTATCCCATGGTGTGTCATTCCTGCATATCAGACAGAGCCCTAGATAGATCCCTAGACAGATACCAGGCAGAGCCAGTGCAGGACAGTCTGCAGAGCTGGAACTGTAGCCAGACAGGTGAAACTAAGAGCATCTCACCAGATCTCAAGAGAATGTGAACTTAGAATAAATTCACATCTTTACATTATGCAGTTTTACATTCTGGAACATAGTGATAACATTTGCAGAGGGAATTATCCCATTTATTCCTAAAAGCACATTGTTTACATTCTCTTTGATTTGCTTCCCTTAGGAATAAATTAACAAAAAAAAATTGTGAATTATGAAGAAGGGAGGGCAAGAGCCATCAACTTAATGAAGAAATACTGTCTCCCAGTGTAACCACTAGTCTTTGTGAGTAGCCTAACTCAGTTAAAGGGAAAATGCAGATGATTTGATACCATTTTTTAAGACAAAAAGATTTGCTACTGTCTTTAAACAAGAGAGTTCACTCATTCCTTGGCAAAGGCTCTTAGGGATTAGAGAGTTAGTCAGCCTCCTTTGGCCTCTCCCAAGTCCCTTATGCTCAGTCTCAAGGAAGCTTCTATTCTTCTTGGATGCTTACTAAGGTCCCTTAGAGTTCCCTCCTTAGCATTCTTATTCAAAGGGTAGATTGAGAATGGACATGTGAAAGACCTCTTCCAAACTACAACATTTTCCTCTCCACCCCCTAAAACTCCGGGGTAGTGCTTTAAGCATCTCCAGTGACATATATAAGGCTAATTTGCCCCATATTTTGACATGCTCTGAGTCTGAAAGTCAATTATAGATGGTCATTTGCTCTCAAGAGGATGGTCTCTATAGGCCTAGTTTTCCTCTCCTGTTCAAAGGACTTTTGATGGGAACCAAGTTTTTGGCCTGTGTTGCTGAGCTATATATAGGGGGTCTAATACATATAACCAAAGGTCCCAGTTATTTGTCATGATGATTATTCTGAGACACTCTGAGCTTCAGGTTGGTCCTTGTCTAACCACAGAATTGCTATGTACCCTTTGGAGGTATCTTATTCTGAGCTTCCATCTAGATATACTCATGTTATTATATGATACCAAATTTCTCCATGAAATGCCATTGCAATTGACTATTCATTTGTGTGCACCAACATTATTATTTGCTATACTTAGTCTGTTTTGTAGTATTTACTGACCTTCACTAGGAGTTCAGTATTCTTGGCAGGCATTTCTCCACTTGGCCACAAAGGAGCCCTGATTTTTCTGGATCCTTCCAAGAGATGAGAATGCAACAGCAGCAGCTGGGGATATGAAAATAACTAGGAATAAAATAGACACAAATTCAGAAAAATACTGAAAAACACTTCCTACAAAAGCACATTTCTTTTGACCCTGAACTTTCTGTAGAATTCAGTGATAAGTTGGCTAAACATGGCTATTTTGAACAGGTAGAGAATCAGAGATAAGTGGACATGTGATTTCATATTTTAAACACAGATGATATAATTCTCTCAGTTTTACCTTCAGATCTACACAAGTGATTGATATTGCACTTTGAAATATATGGATATATCAAGAAAAAAATAGGCATTTAACTTGCTCCTTTCACAATGAACCACAAATAAAACTTTAGGACTTCTTGCTCAAAAAAATGAACCTAGTGGGTGGATGATGTCAGCACCTAAATTTCTGTTAATAATTTCAGAGTGTACTTTTTCATATTAAAAAAAAAAGTTTCACTGATTGGATGACCAAAGCTCATTGGGATACACAATGTCTTTGAGTAAGCATTCCAAAAAAATGAATGTCTCCTTCTGGCATGGATTGTTCTCTCTTCAGCATTTCTAGTTGACACAGCCACAATTCTTCAGTTATATGTTCAATTTCTCATGAGACTCTGGGAAGTCCCATCCAAAACATTCATGTTGCTACATTACCATAAAAGTCTGCTCTGTGAGTACAATTTCAAAAGCAAAACAAATGGGCTTCATTTAAACAAATAGCACCTCTCCCCTTCTTGAAGAAAACACATGTTACTGAAGTGTGGGTCTTGTGGAAAGGATGTTGACTTCTGAAGGGAAGAGAGCTTACCACAGTATACAGAGACTCCCGTGATCTTTCTTGCTTCTTTTGTTTTTATTTTTCACCTTGGTATTTTAATGTATTTTAAAAAAACTCAACTCTTAAGCTGTCTTTGAGATCATGGAGAAATATTTAAACATTTATGCATTCAGTTCATGATTCAGAGATTTATTTATAAGACCGTTGATTTTGGGACACCCAACTCTTGCATTTAAGCTGCTGAAGTGAGTCATGTTTGTGGGAGGTAATTACTACCAGAAAGTACAACTAACTTGTAAGCTTCTCTTTAAAATGTCCACTCACAATCTACAATTTCTTCAAATAACAGGCTACCAGGAACTTTGCTGTTTTATGGCTGTATATATTTATTTTGAGTGCATTAGGCAATACCCAAACATACTTTTGTCACAGAGGGGTTCTTGTAGGAGAATTGAGTCCCTTTATTAGTATCAGTATGGATTTCTATGGATGTAGGATTGACAAAGTATAATCTCAAGGTATCCCTTCCATTATAGGGAACAAAGCCCAGAGAATAGCTGGCTCAAAAGAATAATAATAGATTCCAGTTGGTGGAAAAATATATATAATTTGTGTATCATTAAAGATCAGATTCAATCACTGAAATTATAGCAAACTGTTACCTCTTTAACACCTCAGTGCATCTCTCAGGCTGATCCTATGTCCTTCTGGGAGGGTTCTTGATTCTCCACTTAGCAATTGATGAAGCCCATACCCATCAGATCAGTGGCAGAGCAGGCAGCCTTTTATAGGCCAAAACACCAGAGTCTCTGAGAATATGAAGTTCAAATAATCCATGACTCCTTGTATACCAATCAGTGCCTTAAATTCCACAGATAAGATGTCTAGAGAGATGGTGTTGTAGAAGGAGAAAGACAAGGGGGAAACTTAATGCTTGGAGTCATTGAAAATAAGGCACTTCCACTGCAGGGACTGGGGAAAGCACCAGAAAGGAAAATCTGGAATTTCCAAAGACAACTCTGGCCATTTGACAGTTTTAACCTGCCTTTGACTTACCGTTGCTTAACACAACCTTGCAGTGATACTAAGTTCTTCCACTCTTCCCTAAGGTTCTCTTAACTACTGAGCCAAACACATCCCCTTCTTTGTTACCATTGAGCTTTAAACAACTGCATAATCATCATGCCTCTTAGGCTGCTGTGACCCAACTGCTTTCTTGGACCTGTCCACATTCATTCATGCATCACTCATTTACTCATCGCTTATTCAGTAAGTGTTTAAGAGTGTCCTTGATGTGTCAGTTGTTGTACTACGTGCTGGAGTGCATCTGTGAACAAACTCCACTACCTGTCTTTGAGGATACTGCGTGGCTGAGGATACAGCCATGAAAAGTGACAACTCCAAGGATATATGATAAATGCACTTATGTAGTAAGTATGTGCTATGGAAACACATCAGAAAGGTACTATACTTGACCTTGGGGAGGAGTAAACACTTCCCAGGAGTGCTCATGTTTAAGCAAAGACCTAAAGGAAAAGTAGACGATGGTCAAGAAACTTAAGAGGAGAGAGAAGGTAAGAAGACAGGATAAAATACTCAATGCAGAAGAAAGGAAATGGGCCAAAGTCTGTGAGAAACTTGAAGATTTAGTTCAGAGAAATATGATTAGTTCACAGATGGGGCAATAACACAACAATCATACAGTGATGATGGAGAAGGGTGGACAGGTGGAGACCAGATCACAAAAGACCTTATCTGCCATGCTAAGTAGTCTGAATGGAATTGGTACCTGTTGAAGGATGTATCCTACATATCATGTCTCTATTAGAACAGCCACCTACAGATGCTTTATATACTTTATCTAAGCATCTAAGCTTAATCCTGAACCAGTTAGTATGCCCTCAATCATTTAGCCATCTTTACTCTCTGATCTTTCCACAATTAACCTGGGCTGTGTACAGCCACCATTGTGGCATAGAAGTTAGATAAGTGATTGAGCACTACCTTGGGGGCGAAGTCAATAAGGACTACCAGTTCACCATCTTGGACTCCCCCCACCTTGGATTCTCTTTTAGCAGTATGGGACAAAATGAAGATTGCTTGGTGGCACTAGACATCATAACCACTGTTTTGTTTGTGATGCAAAGTATAAACTATTTTTTCCCCCTGAAAGATACATTTAAGCCATTTTCCCCAAACTGAATCGCATTCATGATGTCACAGGAACTTCAAATAGGTAATCACACTCCATCCTTCACTTAGCCAAGGAACCATGCTCCATTCAGTTTTGAACTGCTTTTGCCTTGCAGTTTATAGCAAATAGTTTTAAGTTTTCTTCTCATTTGGTTTAAGTGGGAAGTAGTTCCTCAGTTTGTCCTTTAACTGCAATATTGCCTATGTATTTCATCTAGAAAAGTCTGAACAACCTCTAAAAAAGGATTTTTAGAAAGCAAGGAACGCTGTATTTTTCTTACTAGTTTCTCAGGAAATTTGAGAAGCAAAACCTGAAAGTCAGCGTGATGCTCATCAGGTTTTACCTGATCAACTCTTTTAACTAAAATAGTTTGTTATAAATAAGCAATATCTTGCCGGGCGCGGTGGTGCAAGCCTGTAATCCCAGCACTTTGGGAGGCTGAGACAGGAGAATTGCGAATTCAAAGCCAGCCTCAGCAAGGGCGAGGCGCTAAGCAATTCAGTGAGACCCTGTCTCTACATAAAACACAAAATAGGGCTGGGGATGTGGCTCAGTGGTCGAGTATCCCTGAGTTCAATCTCTAGTACCAGAAATAAATAAATAAATAAATAAACAAACCATATCTTTTTAAAAATAGATCATTATTTCTAAAGTCCCTACAACTTACTTGTGACCCTGAATAAAATGCAAAGCCATACCCTTGCATACAGCAAGACTATGTTGTGTCTTGGCTCTCTAAATTCTCATTGATATGCATTTTTCAGACTGCGACTTGTAAAAGAAGTTTCAGTTCACCATGAGGTTCTGATGTATATGCTTTGAAACATATATTTTCATTTTAAAACTATTTTCATGTTGTTCTGATATGTAACTCTGCTCCCCCAAAACAGGTCTCCTCATTGTCCCTGGCATTTCAAGTTATCCCTACTTTGATCCCATTCCTTCTTCCATTGGGAGCTCCTTCAACCTCCATTGGCCTAACCCAAATTTAAAAGCCTGACTCAAGTCACAATGCCAGTGATTATATTAGGTGAGTGTTAATATTCACAAGAAAAGTATTTTTCTGAGATGTAGTATGTTTGCATCAATTCGCTGTCTCAATTTTTATATTTTAAGGAAACTCTAAGTTTGTTATTGAAATTCTTGTATCAATAACCCCAAAATTGGTTGTTCTAATTATACCAGCATGTTATAAATGACTGTTTTTTAAAATGTTGATAATATTAAATCCTTTAATTCATCCTGAAAAAAAATATAACAACAACAACAAAAATAATAGAATCTATCACTTCCTAATTGGGAAGCAAGGAGAAGAAAAAGGAAGATAAAACCTTTTCCCAATCCAACAGAAAATAGCAAAGGAGAAAACTGCAAGGGAAACAATATTAAAATTGTAACTGTTAGCAATATTCAGTATGTCAGCAATCATAATAAATATGAGTGGATTAAACTAGGAGCTGGCAAAGGACCAACTTTTCTGTAAAAGTTGATTATAAATATTTTAAGCATTTTTAAATCACATACAGTTTTTGCAACCTTTTAAAAATGTAAAAACCATTCTTTGCTTGCAAGCCATATAAAAACTGGTTTCAGGCCAGATTTGGCCTATGGGAGTAATTGGTCAACCTCTGGATTAAACTTTTAAGAGACAAAAGTTTCCAGGTTGAATTTTTTTTAAAGCAAACTATGTTCTCACAAAATAATAGGGACAAAACCATTAAGATTATAATAAAAGGTGGGAAACTATGCATTTTGAACATATTAACCAAAGGAAAGCTAGTCATCTTGGTTTGGGTTTCCCAAAAACATGCCAGGAAAAAATGCAAGGGCAGGTAGTTTATTTAAAAGGTGATCACAGGAAACAATAGTAGGAAAGTGGAGACAATATAAAGGGAAGGGAAGAAAAACAAGTAAAGATGTGTTATTAAGCCAGTTACCACTGTGGGCAACGGGTGCTCAGTTCCACTGAGGAACACTGGGAGACTGAGTAGAACATGCTTGAGAGTTATCCACTGGAGGAGCAAGGAAGCTTGAGTGTTTATCAATCAGTTACCTATTGTTCTTTTCTGTGATACTAGAGAATGTACACTTGCCTATAAGTAATGGGTTCCAGTCATTTTTCTATTATAAAACACAAAAACAATAAGCTTGATCTAATCGTTTTATATCTAATCGTTATATATATAATCGAGTACATCTGCTCCCATAGAAAATATGTATTCTTTTCAAGAACCATAAAATATTTTAAAATATTGTTCATGTATTAAATAACAAAAGTAAACAATAAGTTTTAAATAATTGTTAACATATAGAAAATTTCTATGACAAGAATAACTTTAGATTCAGATCAACCATGAAAGGTCAGGCAACATAGGTTTGGAAACTTACATTGTTAAAGAAGATATCCTAGAAATTACATTCAGCACTAAACAGCAATGAATGCACTATATAAGAAACAACTAAAGTTATGGTGTTTAGAGGTTAATTTACAACACAAAATGCCTTTTTAAGAAATAAAATATATTGACGGGTGCAGTGATGCACATCTGTAATCCCAGCAGTTTAAGAGGCTGAGGCAGGAGGATCGCAAGTTTAAAGCCAGCTTCAGCAAAAGCGAGGTGCTAAGCAACTCAATGTGACCCTGTCTCTAAATAAAATACAAAATAGGGCTGGAGATGTGGCTCAGTGGTCAAGTGCTCATGAGTTCAATCCCCAGAATCAAAAAGAGAGAGAGAGAGAGGAAGGAAAGAAAGAAAATATATTAAAAATAAGTGATTGTATTATCCTATTTTGTTCCATGATCCCAGATGTGAAATACTAATAAAAACTTAAAAGTAGTATATAATATATGATATAATTATACAAGAACAACATTATAATATAATACATATATTATTAACTAATATAATTACATATAAGCTCTAGATTGTGATTTCTAACATATTTTAATAAACTAGTGTCAATTTCATTGAAATATTTCCAGAATTGAAAACTTGGAACCTGGATTAAAAATCTAGAAAATGGAAAAGCAAGTAAGTCCAAGAAATGTAGAAGAGAAATAGTAAAGAATATAAATTGATTAAATAAAAACAAAGGAATAGAAGAGAGTTTAAACAAAACCAAAACCTATTATCTGAAAAAAATGAATAAAAAAAGATCATGAAATTGAGGAGAGAGGAAGAATAGGAAAGGAGAAGAAATGCAGAATGAAGTTTTAGAAATCATGCTATAGGGATACATAAACATACCACAGGGGATTTCACCTTTATGTATAAGTAGAAAGAACCAATTAAAAATAAATCAATAGTAGGATAAAGAGGAAGGAGAATGGACAGAGAGAAGAAGGGAAGGAAAAAGGGGGAAATGTGAACAGAAATCCAGTTCCATGTATATATGATATTCTCAGGATGAACCGACTACTGTAATACTCTAATAAAAAATTAATAAAGCAGTAACTTGGAACAATTTTTTTAAAATTATCACAAAGGACAAAAGGCACAAATTTTTAGTATTAGCATCCAAACAGGGGAATTTAATGGAGCAAATTATGTTATATGCATTTATAAATGTTAAAATGAATCCCACTATTAGTATAACCATAATGCATTAATAAAAACATTAATTAGCTGGGCACGGTGGTGCAAGCCTGTAATCCCAGCACTTTGGGAGGCTGAGACAGGAGAATCCTGAGTTCAAAGCCAGCCTCAGCAATGGTGAGGCGCTAAGCAATTCAGTGAGACCCTGTCCCTACATAAAACACAAAATAGGGCTAGGGATGTGGCTCAGTGGTCAAGTGCCCTTGAGTTTAATCCACGGTACCAAAAAAAAAAAAAAAAAAAAAATTAATAAAGTGGGATTTACTGCAAATAGAGTTTTTTTCAAATCACAAAAGATTACTTATGAACAAATTTAAGCCTCAAACATAAAAATATAGATAAAATAAATTATTTAAAAAGGTATCACAAAAGTTAACTTAATGAAAAATTGGACAATGCAAATAGTCTAATAGTTGTTACAGAAATTAAATCAGTGATTAAAACTGTCTTTCCCACCAAAAAGGTACCAGGCACTAATGATTTTACAGCCCTGTTTTACTTTCAAGGTACAGATGATCTCTAATTTATACACATTATTTCAGGGAATGGGAAAATAGGAAAAGCCATGTAGCTTCAAACCAAGTGTAATCTTGAGATCAGAAAAAAAATTACAACTATCAACTCATTTCATTTATAAACCCAATTATGATTTATTCTATAATCAACATTTACATTTAGAATGCATTACATCTGGGCTTTAAAAAGTGTGTATGTTCGAGTTGGTTCCTTTCAGGTAAGGAAGGATGGTTTCAGGCAGAGATTCCAAAATCTTTTGATGTAATATACTATATTATGAAATTAACAAAAACATTATTATTACCCCAGTAACTCCAGAAAAAATATTTGATTAAAAAAATAATAATTCAGCCAGGCATAGTGGTGCACACCTATGGGAGGCTGAGACTGGAGAATTGCGAGTTCAAAGCCAGCCTCAGCAAAGGTGAGGCACTAAGCAATTCAGTGAGACCCTTTCTCTAAATTTAAAAAAAACACAAAATAAGGCTAGAGATATGGCTCAGTGGTCAAGTACCCCTGAATTCAATCCCTAGTACCAAAAAAAATCTTAATTCACTATGATTTTTTAAAAATATTAACAAACTAGGAATAGAAAGGAGCTTTCTTTAGCTAATGTTCACAGCCTTCAGTAATCATGCTTATTGGTGAGACTTCATCATCAAAGAAAGCCAAGACAGACATATTTTATATCACCAATGTACTCAACAATGCACTAGAGTTTCCACTCTCAATGTACAATTGAATAAAACAAAAACCTAAAAGGCATAAAAACTGGAAAGAAATGCGAAGCATATTTATATATACACAAAACCTAAGAGATAATATTATTTCTGATAATGAAACAATATAAAAAGTAAAGATCAATTTGAGAGGTGGTTCAGATTTTTGGATATAAAGCTGAGCAAAATCAATAACACCCCAAACAATCAGGAAAGTAATACAAAAATCATACTTTTTATAATAACCACAAAAAATGACAAATCCCCTAAGGATAAATCCAATGAAAATGTACAAGATAACTTAAAAGAATATAAAGTATCACTAAAGTGAAGGAAATTCCAAATAATGAAGACGTTCTGAATAAAAAAAAAAATGTTTTTGGCCAAGAAATCTCAGTACAGCAAAGATGGACATTTTCTCCAAATTAATTCGTAAATTCAATGCATTCCATTTTAAAGTCCACGAGAATTTTAGGTAGAATTTGAAAAATATCCTTAATATTCATGTTAGAGAAAAGGTCAAGAATAGCTGATTTGTTTTAAGAGTAGAACTAGGTGGGGAAGGAATCAATAATTTTTGTAAAATTATAGTGATCGATAGTGTAATTTTGGCATTGAGACAGGCAATATGACAAGCAGAGTAGAATGCAAATCTCAGTCCCTTGAATAGAGGGAAAGTTAATGTTTATTTGTATTATAGATCAGCAGGGTAATCAAATTATGGAAGAATGATTAATTATCATGTGAAAAAAAGATAAAATTTAATTTTTACTTCATTCTCCAGGCTAGATTAAAAACTAAATATGTAGAGCAGTACTTCAAAAATTTAAGAAAATATCATAGGAGAACATCTTTAAGACATAAGAAAGTTCTTAATGTATAAAAGAAGTTGAGGAAAGAATTGATAAATTTAGGTTTATTAAAATGTAAAACTATGAGAAAGATATTATAGATAGCATTGAGATAAAGCATAGAGTTATTTACAATGTACATATCTAACAAAGGATTAATTGCCAATGTGAATAATGACTGCCTACAAATTTAAAAAGAAATAGCTCAATAAAAATTAAGCAAAGTTATATTAGATAACAGTTTACAGAAGAGAATTGCCCAAGGACCAGTAAACATATGAAAAGTGGTTCAATTTTTCTGGTTGTCAGAGAAATTCAAAATAATAGTAAGCTGTTACTTCACATCGTGAGATTAGAAGAGTATATACAGCCTAAAAATTCCAAATGATGTCTTGAATGTGAAGCAAGGTGAGTTCTAAAATATTTCTGTTGGGGTTGTTCATTTATACAAAATATTTGGAGAATAGTTTGATAATATCTAATAAAGACAAAACTATGGAGCTGAGGTTGTAGCTCACTGGTAGAGTGCTTGCCTAGCACAAGTGAGGCATTGGGTTTGATCCTCAGTACCATATAAAAATAAATAAATAAAATAAAGGCATTGTATCCATCTACAACTAAAAAATAATTTTTGAAAAGACAAAATTAAGGATTAATGTACTAACATGCATCAACTTTGCAACCCTAGACAGAGATCCTTACTAGAGGAATATTTTCAGATTGTCATGCAAGGGAATTTTCACAGGAATGTTCATTGTAGTGGTGCTAATAATGGTAAAAATCTCAAACCATTTGAATTTCAATCAATAGAAAAATGCACTAACTGTGATACATGCAAGCAAAAATGAATATTTTACGACTTAAAATGAACTGGAACCATAGGTATCAACATGGATTGAAATCAAAAACAATGTAGAAGGAAAAAAAGTTGTAGAATGATATGTAGAATATGATGCCATTTATATAAAGTTTTTAATCCTTCAAAATGATGATGCTACATATTATTATGGAGATCCCCAAATATTTAGTGTGTCAACTCATTTTGTGTTGCTATAAAAAAATACCTGAGGCTGGGTAACACAGAATAAACAGGTTTATTTAGCCCATGACTCTGGTGGCTAAAGGGTCTAAATAGCACAATGCTGATATTCCGGCAAGGACTCCTTTGGCTGTGTCATAACATGGTAGGAAAGCAGAAAAGGAAATGGCTGTGTATAGAAGAGATCAAAAACCTGGAGCAGCATCACTTTATAATAATCTGCTCTCAAGATAAACATTAATTCACTCATGCTTATAGGGTGGAATCTCCATGACCTAATTACCTTCTACTAGGTCCACCACCTCAACACTGTCCTACAGGATCCGAAGTTCCACCGCATGAACCTTTGGGGGACAAACCACACTTAAACTATAGGATGCAGTAAAGTATAAAAATTTACACGGAACACCAAATGGTTGACAGCAACTATCACTGGGGAGAGACAGAAGGGCATAGGATTCAGGGAGGATCCTAGGGGTCTTCAACTTATCTGTAATATTTAAAGCTTTTGTTATCAAAGACACGCTCAACAGAGTGAAAAGGAAACACACAGATGGAAGGAAATATTTGCAAAACATGTATGTGATAAGTGATTAATACCCAGAGTATATAAAGAACTCTTGAAGCCCTTCCCCCCAAAAAAACCTTGATTCTAAAAGGCAAAGGTCGTAAGTAGGTATTTTTCCGATGAAGCTTTAGAAATGACAATAAACACATGAAAAGATGCACAACATCCCTTGTCATTAGGGAAATGCAAATTAAAACCACAATAAGATACCACCTCATACCCATTTGGATGACTGCTATTAAAAAAATAGAAAATATCAAATGTTATCAAGGATTTGCAGACATTGGAACCCTTATGCACTATTGATGAAATGTAAAATAGTACAGCCACAGTGGGTAAAATGTATGGTGGTTCCTAAAAATAACCCAGAAAATAGAATTACCACACAATCCAGGAACTCTGCCTTTGAGTGTATGTTCCCAAAGAATTGAAAACAGATTCATGGTTTGTACACTCATATTTGTCACAACATTATTTACAATGACTTGCACGTGGAGGCAAACCAGATATCCATTGACAGATGAATGGATATGCAAAATGTGGTGTATACATACAATGGAATACCACACAGAATCAAAGAGGAAGGGCGTTCTAACATCTACTTCAACACAGGTGAGTCTTGAGGACATTATGATATGTGAAAACAGCCAGTCACAAAAAGACAAATACTGATATATCTACACTAGTCAAAAACAGACGCAGAAAGAATAGTGGTTACCAGGGATTGATGAGAGCAAGAGAATGAGCAGTTATTTTTAATGGGTATAGAGTTTCAGTTTTGCATAATAAAATGAAGTCTGGGAGTAGGTGGTTGTTATGGTTGCCACCAAACACAACAATACAAATTTACTTGATACCAATGGATTCTATGCTGGGAAAAAAAAATAGTTAAGATGGTAAATTTTATATGTGTATTTTACCACAATAAAGAAAACTGGAGAAATAAACTAAAGTACAAGGGCCAAGGGAGTTTTGGATGTCTGCAAGAGATTAGTTGAAGCAATGGGCCATGGAATCCAGGATGGATAGGTAGGTGCCAAAAAATGGGGCTGGGGGAGTGGAGAGGTGAGTGAATAGGAAGCAAGTGAATGGACATCAGGCAAGCTGGAAGGACAAATAGGAGAGGTTAGAACTGATGGCAGTTTTGGAGTGAGCATTATTACCATGATGTTTTCCCATTTCCAAAGGTAGTTCTATTTCATGCATTTTAACATA
The DNA here is from genome assembly GCA_004024805.1 of Geosciurus inauris. Classification (NCBI taxonomy): domain Eukaryota; kingdom Metazoa; phylum Chordata; class Mammalia; order Rodentia; family Sciuridae; genus Geosciurus; species Geosciurus inauris. The sequence continues at coordinate 78,019 of PVHX01000227.1, forward strand.
GTATTCCTTTTTATAGATGTATCATAATTAAGTCAATCCCTTACAGATTGGTAAGTATGTGTGTGTGTACAGGTAGGTAGATAGATTAATTTTATTTTAAATCATAGTAAACAATACTCTATCTTATTTAATAATGAATTATATTCTTACAGAAATCCTCACCAAGAAGTTTTTTACCTTCCTGAGACCAGTAAAAGAATCTCAAGAGCAAAGCTATTGACTGCTGCCCTCTCTAAGGAGAAGCACTACTGTAACTACCCTTGAGGTGGACAGCCTAGAACTTGTCTGCACACACAATCATGCAGGGAGAGAGCTCAGCTTATTCTAACTTGTCCATTAATGTATATGATTTACTTAGTTAATGCAACAAAAATTACTGAGCAGTCTTCCTATGAAAAGAACTCTCTCAGGAACTGGAAATGTAAAATGCTCTTGAATATAGTGTGCATAATTAGAGGCATACATAAATCTTATAATAGAGAGTAAAAAGCAGAAGCAGATTTTCCATAAAGTGAATGGAGCTCAAGTAACAGTACCCCTCACTTAATATGGGTTCCTTTCAATGCTCTGGGAGAATCCTATAAATATATTTATGAAGTCATACATTTTGGTAAAATTTGCATACATGAGTTTTTTTTTTTTTTAAGATTGCAATTAGTTAAATTGCTGTCTCTTCCCAGTGACTTTCCCATTGCTGGAACACTCAAGGACATTTTTGAGTTCCAGCAAAGGAGAAGTTAGTTGTATTGAAAGTCACTTTGGTTGAACTTATTGAAATGGGGCTCACAGATATTTAATTGTCAAATAAAGTTATTAGCCAAGGCAGAATTAAGTGAGTGCTGGAGGACACACAAGATTTGAAGTGTATGGGGCCAGAAGCTAGTCTGTTGAACGTCCTTCTAATCAGACACATAAAACTAAACAGAAGGTTTGGTTCCCATGAGCATCTGATCAAAACAGAACTCTCTGAAGTCAGGAACAACACCATCTAAACAGTTAAACATGCACTGTATATGTTTTTTCATTTTGTTGGTAATGCCACAAAACAATAGACTCTATAGGTTTTCAGGGTAAAATCCTGTGGCAGTACTAAAAAATGTAAGTTCCTCTGTGCATGAATTGTATGCTTTATTCTTCCCAGTTAAAGCAATACAAAAATTATGGTCAACCCTTCTAGAATATGAATTATCTCTCCATTTTCTCAACAAAAAATTCTACCATTAAAGGCTGAGGGCATGGTGGTACAGGCCTGTAATCCCAGTGGCTTGGGAGGCTGAGACAAACTTAGCAAAATTCTTAGCAACTTAGCCTGAGCAACTTAGCAAAATCCTTAGCAACTTAGCGAGACCCCGTCTCAAAATAATAAAAAAGGGTGGGGGATATGACTCAGTGGTTAAGTATACCTGAGTTCAATCCCTAATACAAAAAAAAATTACCATTAAGTAACTGGGATGGGTAGTTAATCTTATTTTTTAGAGCGTGTAGTTTTTACATTTTAATTTTTTAAACTTTGATTTTTTTGTAATTTTTACTCTAAATAAATACCCATCTTCATACCTATTTTGGTATCAATCACTTCAATTATTTCTTCTAAAGAGGTTTTCCCCAACTGTTTCAGTTTCAGGCCCCACAGAATCTGTATGTACCCCATACAAAGTAATGATTGGAACATGAGAGAAACATATGGGGAGTAGTAGGTGTTCTAAGAAGGAAGAAATTATTAACAACAATGATGATCAAGGAAGGGGTTCAGCTAAGCAGTGATTTACTGGAAAAACTTGAATTCAGAGATTTGGCAAATGATTTTTTAAATTAAAAATTCTTCATAACTTAAATTTCTATACCTGGATCTACCCAAATACTCTGTTATTGGCACATCTTCTTTTCTATAGTCACATTCTTTCTGATCCAGTATCAAACATCCTTTTCTGCTGATGTTTTGCAGACATAGGTTTGCATAACAAACAAGTGTGAAGCTGGTGGGTATTCTCCTGTCAAACCAAGAGAAATAAGACAATTGTGTAATGCAATCTAGGCCCTATTACATGAATTATGTGGAGACAAAACAAACTTCCTTTCCCACTCTTCAATTATGGTATAATTGGTGAGTCGGAGTCAGAGAACATCCTATTTTTAAGTTTAATGCTGGATTCACCTTCATTCACTCATGAGAATTTATGAAAAGGAATCAATCTTAATATATAGGGACCAAGAAGAGTTTCTTCTGTGAGCAGTATTGCCTGTGTTCCATTATGTTATGGCAATAACTTAAGCTTGTATGTGTCTGTGTGTGTGAGAAAGAGAGAGCAGGTGGGAGAGGAAGAGAGAGAGGGAGGGAAGGAGGGAGAGAGATACAGAGACAGAGACAAAGAGAGAGAAATATACAGGACTGAGAGACAGAGACTGAAACCAACCATGCTCTAAGAAGGGTAGGGTGGTCTCTGAAGAAAGTGGTGGTGCTCTGTGTCTACAGTTACTTCCTTCCCCATCTGGGACTACTATTCTGCTAGCAGGCTTAATCCTCCACAGGTCTGGTGACTCATAGGGCAGTTCAAGGGGCCCTGGACTTTGGATGACTCAGCATTGAGTAAGCTTATTACCAACCAAGCTGACATTAGCTGGGAAGAGAGCATCAGGAACAAGACAGTCAGTGCTGGGGATCTAAAAAACAAGACTGGAGATAGATGGCAACAGCTGAGTAGTTTCTCAGTCATGAAAAGAAGTACTGGGAGCCATAACTCCTAGAGTTGGGAATGTAGGAGCAATCAATTCTGGGAATGACATTCTTCTTGCCAGGGTGGATGCTATAGGGCCTGCTGGAAATCAGCGATGCCTTTATCATCTGACCAGTCTTGGCTAACCTCAAATAGAGTGACTGGGCTTCTGCTTTGTGCTCATGACTGATCTCCTGCTTCCCACTCATTCCTGACTTGGTTTTCCAGGCGTCTCAAGATTGCTGGCAGAACTCTGGATTTCTGAGGCTAGGATATTCCATGACACCTCTTTCCAGCCAGAGATGGTTGTATGTTATCCTGGCCAGACTTCAATCCCTGTGTTTTGCCACCTTCTTCAGGCATAGAATACACACAGTTAACAAACCTCTCCAGGTGTCAAACTCTGGGTACAGACTGTCGTATTCACTGTTAATGCAATTTCTTCTTTTACAACTCTCCTCTAAGACAGGTATAATTATCTGTTTCACAGGTGAAGAAAACAGATTAAGAGGCTGTACCTTATGTAGGTCACATGAATGCCCATCTTTGCTTTTATTCCTTTGTACCCTGCATTCATGAAATGTGATTTTCTGGCCATTCTTCATAATAATATTTAAAGGATCATCTCAAGGATTAAATTAAATCCTTAATATGGAAATGCCAAGCATGTGGTAGATACTAAACAAATAATATTTTAAAAACTCTCATCCTATTCTACCTTCTGTTTAGAGAATCTGGCTCCCCTAACAGAATTTGGGTCTGGTATATATCTAATACAGCACCAGGGTACATAGTATGTTATAGTAAATGTTGGATGGAATAATTAATGGAGCATCAATGGAAGCATTCAATTCCACTTAAAGGGTCTGTAAGTGTATCTCAGTGAAGTGCCCACTTCACATGCACAAGGCCCTGAGTTCATTCTCCAGCAGTACACACACACACACACACAAACACACACACACACACACACCATTTAGGATTTGTGAAAAACCTAAAGACCATTTTTTCCCAATTTTTACTACTCTTGAGTGCCTACATTTTGGGTCTATAACTCCAGGTCTTCTCTTTTGCTGGATTTACCTGTAGTTGTATCTCTTCAGCTCATCAACCTCCCTGCTGCCCCCCACACCCTGTTCACAAGAACATATTTCCCTATTTTGCATGTACCTGGCTATGGTTTCTCAGGCTCTCCAAGCTTGCCAGTACCTTTACCTTCAAAGCCATAATCCTGAGATTCTGGACTAAGGAGGCCAGGATGAGGCCATGCTTATGTGAAGATAACATCTACTGCAGTGTGGTTAGTTCTGGGCTGAGTAAGGCTACCTGCCAGGTCAGCACCTTTTCAAATAATTAAGCAGTCTACTGAGAGCCTAGAGTTGGGAATCATAGCAAAAGCTTTGGAGAGAGGTCCAAGTTAGAAGTCTATAGATGCTTTCCCCCTAGCCAGCAGTTCCATTAAGGAAATTCATTTTAGTGTTTTGGATGTGTGAAGATTTGTTCAGTCATGGCACATCCACCCATTATTCAGTCCTCAGATTCACTTCAGTCAGCAAATTCAAAGGAAACTCAGAAGGAAAACCCCAGGGAAAAGGAAACATGGGCCCCTGCTCCAACTATTTTGAACATCTATTAGAAGTCACAAGAATGATACCTGATATTCATGGAAAAAAACTGCCTCTAGATCTTGGTCAGTCTCCAAAATTAAGACTCTTAGAAAAAGATACACAAGTCCACAGGATAAAAGTTCCTGAAGTATTGAGGATGTAGTGACCTAGAATTCCATGCTTCTAAAGGTCTTTTGTCCCACAGCTAGAACCACCTAGTGACTAACTGGAGACTCAGTTCTGTCCCAGGCTCTAGGATCAATTCCATTTTGGCCCAGGGACAATGTAGGAAGACTTTAGCTGTCCGTGTGGAACTTCAGCATGGAGTCAGCTCTGCTCTAGTGCCCACTTTGATCATGACTCCTAAATCTAATAAGTGTATTCTTACCCTATTCTTTTCAGTCAGGTCTCACCTTGTGACTCAGAAGTTCTAGACCTACATCCTTACCTTACTCCTGCACATTGTTTTCAGTACCGGAAGCTAGCCTTGCTATCACAAGAACTTGTAAACATTAGGCACCTCTGTTGTTTTTCAAGTGTAGAGTAGATTTAGCTCATCCACTGCTGAAATTATCCAGGGCACCCCTCTCTAATTCATTGCATCTGCCATGTTTTGCAACTCAATCTGCTCAGATCTCATGTTTGACTACACCCTAATCTTGAGAGTGTAGAGTTGGGTGGATTAACTCATTCCTGTCCAATATCTCCAACTGCAGGTAGAATCATGGGGGCATGGGTGACAGCTGCTAGGGCAGCAGTAAAACCAGAAGTCCTAGAAACATCACTGAGCATGAAAGAGATTCCCATTTCTGCCTCTGAACTGAAACCTACCAAGCAGCCCCAAAAGTCTGGCTCCCAGTACCATGTGTGTTCATTCACACCAACCTTCCAAAACCTTGGTGCCATCCCATATGTCTGCATTTCAAAGAACTCCCAATTAAAGATCTGAAGCAGTAAAAATTTCACTAAATAATAGCTGTACAGAGGATCACTTCCAAGAGTGAGAGTTTTGTTATTTCATTTCAGGCATTCTAAATTAAGCCCTGGAGAAACATTTTACTGCTAATAAATAATAGGCTTGTTGTAATATGCATTATTGCTGAGATAATAGGCTACATCAATATCTATTCATGTTATTGTAACTGGGAAATAAGACCTGAGAATATTATTGTATTTCCAAGTATTGAGAAAAAACAAATGTTAATTTTAATACTGTCATGTTTGGTTTAAATTACCTATTCTAAAATATAGACATGTATTCACTTTTGATATAATGAATTCATTTGTTACTCGGGCACATTTGATTTTTATCAAATTTCTTTCTAAAATAATTTTATATAGTAGGACACAGAGGAACAAAATGGTCCAAGACTTAGCAGTTGATAAATAATACACTGAAACTCATTAAAAGAGAATATTGGTGAAATCTTACATTTCCAAAAAGGTGCTATATAACAAATTCTAAATTATATATCTTCCAGACTTAAAGAAATCTTAGCTCAGAGTCTTATGTATGTTTCTTCCCTGGTAGGCTAACACTTCAGAATATGTTGATTTTTAAAAATTTGAATCTTCCAGATGCACACCAATTTTTAACAAATATCATCAACTCTTCAGGTGGAAATTGTCTCTGACTCCAAGGTTTGATTTGAGTTTTTAATCTACAAGGAGGATTGCTGAAAAATTAACTATTTTTCTCCTGTAGCTATTTTAAAACTTAATTTGAAAAAGACACTTATTCTGAAATAAATTTGGGTAGTATGAGGATTATGAAATAATTGCTTTGGGAAAATCAAAAGCTGTTCCAAGCCTTTTGTTCCCAATTTCACAACCAAGCACATCTAAAGCTGTGCAACAGAGTGGATACTAATAGGAAGTGAATTATCCATAAACAGTCAATAAAAAGAAAAAAATTTAGTAAAATGATTTTAAATCCAAGCTAACACTTGGTCTGACTGTAGGTAATCCAGTGAAATTCATCATGGCTAAGATATAATTATATATCTTATACATATATCTCTACTAACTTTAAAAAATCAACTATGTTCTAGAGTTAAAACGGACCTTGAGTTTGGAGAACATCATAAGGATGAAACTGGAAATGCATTGATAAGTAGAAAAATCATTCTATAAGTTTTGGAGTTTATTTTCAAAGCTTAGAGTAAATTTTGGCTTCTGTAGCTGACTGATGCTCCCACTGAAGCAGCTGAGAATCGAGGGACAAATATGCCAGAGATAAAGGATATTGAAGAAAACTCAAAATTTATCATAAAGTTTTTCCATAAGGCATTTAGTCAATCTTAGGCCATGAAGGACAAAAGCTAGAAAATTAAGCAGAAACAACTGAAACATAGTGGAATTTTTGACAGTCTCATGGTGCTTGGGCGAGAACAAAAAAGTTGGATTTAAGAAACTACCAGGGCTGGGATGGTAGCTCAGCGGTAGCGCTTGCCTTGCATGCGTGAGGCCCTGGGTTCGATCCTCAGCACCACATACAAAGCAATAAAATAAAGACATTGTGTCCATCTACAACTAAAAAAATATTAAAAAAAAAAAAAGAAAGAAACTACCAGAGAAGGGTGGAATAAAAATACTCATTCTTTTATTTGGGATTCTTGGAACCTGCATCACCTCCCTTGTATTTTCTTCTTAGGTCAAGAATGAAACAAAGGTCTCTACTTAATTGTCACTGTTACTGAACATGGTAATAGAAGTCATAGCCAGTACAATAAGGCAAAAAAAAAAAATGTAGAATGATTAGAAAGAAATAAATAAACTGACATTATGTTTAGAGAATTCAAAATAATGTATAAGCCATTCTAATTTTATGCTGAAAATCACATTTAGGTCAGGTTCCTGCTACAGTGGAGTGTGTTAAAATTCCTTTATGCCAAAAGAGGCATAGAATGCATTTTTAACTATACCTTTGTGGCAATCAGGAGTGTTTGTATTGCAAGAAGTAATTAACATTGGTTTTTAAAAAGGCATTATTGGTTCAAAAATAAATTAATTTAATAATGGCATTAGATAAAAGTAAAATACAAATATCTTTGGAGGTTAAGGGGGTTGCTTAGTGGTAGCATACTTGTCTAGCACATGTGAAGCCTTAGGTTCAACACCCAGTATTGCAAACAAGAAAGAGAGAGAAAAAGAAACAGACAGGAGATCTTTTGTATGTCTATATACTATCAAAATAATTTTAAAATAAAAAATAAAATATCATATATAATAAGTTATCAATATGTAGTATTACATCTCATAAAAAATGTGCAAGAATTCTATGCAGAAAATTGCAAAACATGGAAATAAATTAAAGAAGACCTAAATAAATGTATGCTATAGTCATAGATTGCAAGACTAATATTATTAAGATTTCAAGTCTTTACAAATTGATGTATAGGTCAAATGTAATCTCAATCAAAATATCAGCAGATTTTTTTCTGAGGAAGTGAAAATAAAAAAGCTGACTCTGAAATTTATGTAAAATACAAAAGTTCAGAAATGTCCAAGATAATCTTGAATAAAAGCTACCTTGAATAACTTATACTACTGTGTGTTAATACTAATTACAAGAGGACATTAATGAATTATGTGTTATTTTCACAATAAGAGGTAAACTGAGAAATAAAACATGCTAAGTAAGCAAACAAGCAAAAAAATCACAATTAATAAACAGGCCTACACAAAATTAAGAAACTGTGGGTCTAATAGGATTAAGAGAGTGAAAAGGCAAGCCAAGAAGATGGCTTTTGCAACACATATAACTTTTTAGGTTTAAAAAGGGCACATAAATATGAAAACTCTTAAAAAGAGATGACCAATATATAAATGGCAAAATACATAAACAGGAACTTCACATAAGATGGCAAGTAAATATTACACAGATGCTCAAAGTTAATTAGTTACCACTTAATGAATAAGTAACCACTACATATCTGCCAAAATGGCTGAAGTAAAAATAGACTAACAATACCAGGTTTTGGTAAGGTTGTAGACTCATTTACTGCTAGTAGGTGTGTAAATCAGTAAGTCACTTTTTTGATAAACAGGCTATGTCAAATGGTATAACAATAAAAGCAGAACAGATCTAGATCCAGTAATTTCACCTCTTGAAAAGATTAAGTTGATAATACCTAGCAAGATTAATAAAACGGACTCAAACCATTATGATAATGAAAAAGAAGACATCACTTAAGCTATTTCAGAAGTTATTTCATTATGAAAAAATTTACACCAAAATTTTTGAAAACTGAGTTCAAATAGGCACACTTCTAGAAAACTACAATTTTCAAAACTCACATCAGAGGAAATAGAACATCAGAATAGTCCTATAATAATAACTATTAGTAAAGATGTTGAATGTTTAATTTAAAACTTCCCCACAAACTAAACTCTGAGTCCACATAGCATGGCCAGTAAATTCTATCAAACATTTTTTATTTTGAGCAATTGACAGAATTAAGAAAGAATATATTTAACTTATTTGGTGCTAGTGTATTCCTTTTTAAAGCAGATGGCACTGTGACCTTGGAATAGGGAGAAGAAATTTGAGTCTAGAATGAAGAATAATTATGCAGTCATTATAACCTGAACACTGTTCACTGATCTCCAATGTTAGAATCAACCCATAAGCAAACCTTGAAATACTTAACTATGGCTAGAGAAAAAACGTGCATTTCACTAGCTTTGACAATGTAAAATAAAATTTGTCAAAGGTAGGAGTTAAAAATTATGAGAGAGGCCAGGCACGGTGGTGCACAACTGTAATCCCTGCACTTTGGGAGACTGAGACAGGAGAATCGTGAGTTCAAACCCAGCCTCAGTAAAGGTGAGGTGAGGTGCTAAGCAACTCAGTGAGACCCTGTCTGTACATAAAACACAAAATAGGGCTGGGGATGTGGCTCAGTGGTCGAGTACCCCTGAGTTCAATCCCCTGTACACCCCCCCAAAAAAATATCATGGGAGAGGGTAGAAACAATATTTTCATGTTACACAGTAAGAAATCAAGACATACTGTTGAAGGTTGATGGAACAGGACATGGAAGTTTAGCTATAGTGTTTTAATTTGCAAAGGTAATCAAAAAGGAGGAACAAAAACATCTTTAAAACTATCAAATACAGAGAAAGGAGGAAAAGGACATCAAATAGTTTAAATGTGCTAATTCATCATTTGTCATAGCAAAAGTTCAATGGATAATGAGTAAGACCTTACTTTATTATTTGGTGAGGTACAGTTAATCCAGAAAAAATAAAAACAGAAATTATTAAAATTGTTTCTTGATAAATAGGACTATAGGTGGGAAAGAACATATTGGAGGACTATTTTTTATTGGTTGTTTTTAGTTATACATGACAGTAGAATCTGTTTTGACATAGTGATAAAACCATGGAGGGCTGAGGTTGTGGCTCAGTGGTGTAGCACTTGCCTAGTATGTGTGAGGTACTAGGTTCGATTCTCACACTGCATATAAAAAAAGTTCATTGACAACTACAAAAAATAAAAATAAAACCATGGAATATATCATTTTTTACTTCAGACCCCAGTTACTCTCCTTCCATTTTCCTTTCCCCAAATGGCAGAAAGATCAGTAGAGGGAAGGGAACAGGGTTGAGGCACTATTACTTTTTAATATTAACACTTTCTCTATTATGAATTTTAAAAAATATGATTATATTATTATATTACAATAAAATGTTTTTAATAAAAAAACAGGCTGACATGAGAATAAGTGGAGAGAGAAATAAAAGAACCTAACATGTCAGAATCTCACATATGAAGATAAAAGACATCAAACAACAATTTAGAAAAGAAGGATAAGTAAATGGTGCTGGAACAACTTTTGTCTGCTGGGATACACTTACTTTGATCTCAAATCCAGGTGATTAATGAAATAAAGGTAACAACAAAACCATGAAAAACTAGAAGTAAACAAATGTGTTTTTTTATTTCTTCTTAAAGAAGGAGCTTCCAAGCATACAAGATATTAAAAAGGTTTTCAAGGGAAATATTTGACAATATAAAAATGGAAAGCCTTGCCATTGGCAAAAACAATCTAAATTGGGTCAAAGGGAAATAGCTAATTGTGGGGAAACAGTTATAATAATAAGGATAAAGACTTCTATTTGAAAACATTAATGTGAATTAATAATAAAACAAAATTACAAATTATCTTGTTTGTTAAATTTAAGAGAATGTTTAAATAGAAACCATAAAGTTTGAATCTATTAGATCTTCACTTAATGATGGTTGGCATCAATTTGAAACTTCTTAGGAAGCAATTGTCAATATGTATTATGACCTTAGAAAGGTCTGAAACTTTTAACCTAGCAATTTCATGTTGAAAATTGGTCTTACAGACAAAAATCAGAAATTCTAACAAAGATTTATATATTTAAAACAATCAAAATGTCTAAAAATGGAGAGAGATGATTAGTATAATGGTCACACTCACACATTCAATAAGCATTTATTGAGCGTTTATTGAGCCTGGTACTATTCCGGGCAGTGGTGATGAAACAATAAACAAACAGGCAAAACTTTATTCATTTATTGAATTTACATTTTAACAATATTTGACAATGGAAGAAATCATTCAAGAAAATAGAAATATGTCATAATCTCAATTATGAAAACAATATGTGAAGAGAAATATACCAAGTTTTTAACAGCAGATTTCTAGGCAAGGTGAGATGGATAATATTACTTTTCCTGTTACTACTTAGTATTTTCCAACTTCTCTATCATGAGCATTGTGTTAGCTTTTTATTACTGTAACTAAAATACTCGAAAAGAAGAGGGAAAGTTAATTTGGGCTCATTGTTTCATAGGTTTAGTCCATGACTTGCAGAGGCCATTGCTCTGGGATCGAGGGGAGGCTTCAGAACATCATGGCAGGGATGAAGTGGCTGGTGGCCAGGAAGCAGAGAGAAGATGAAACCTTCCAGAACACCCCCCAGTGACCCATCTCCTCCAGCCATGCCCCACTTGCCTGCAGTCACCACCTAATCAGTCCATTCAAACTAGGATGGACCTATTAGGTTACAGCTCTCACAATCCAATCATTTTAACTCTGAACCTTCCTGCATTAACATAGGAGCTTCTGGAGGACATCTCACATCCAACCCTTAACAAGGGCATATACTTTAGCAACTAGAAAAAGATACAAGTAAGTATATATGTATGCATGCTTACAGGATGGCCATGACAGTTAAATGAAAGAAAGTGCAAGTGCTTGGCAAAGAGTAAATTTTTAATAAATGTCAGTTTCCTCTCATTTCCAATGTTAAGATTGATTTTTGTCCCTTGCTGTCCTCACTTTTTACTATGGATGGCTTGGTCTCTTGCCATCACACTTTTTGCATTTCTTGGTAGTAAGTATATTTAAACTTTTAATCAAAATTACCATGCTTTTTACTAAATAGCTTGCCTATTATTTTTAGAGAATTCCAATTGCTTTAAATAGTTCAGACCTGTAGGAGAGAGATCTTTAGGTAAAAGTACTTGCTACAACACCTCAAATCATTCCATGGAAGGAGTCATTTTCTTTACCATGGAAATTGATCAATGCTGTGTTTCTATGGTTACTATTCTTCCTTTATTAATGCTAAAAAGTTTCCAGTTTTAGCCTCCTAAATAAAAATGAGGAGATATGCTGATCTCTAATGGCATGAGTGTATTATTGACGTTTTCCAGACTCTGGCTACTTAGTGTGCTATTCTTCCTACAGTGTGGTTAATACTGTGTCAGACTTGACACATAAACTTCAATTTTCAAGGCATTACCAAGAAATGATAAAATTACATGGCTGGCAGGAACTTGCCATTATGGAATATGTCATATATGGGGGTCTTTTAACTGATTATTTAGACTATTGCCTGTAGATTGCTTGTATATACAAAGCATTTGAAGCAGAATCACTCTTTTGGACCTGAACCAATTTCCTGAGACATTTGCTTATTGCAAGCTCCTAAGGAGATGCATTATGTTGCAGCCTAGAAATTCTTGATTCAGATCAGCTTTACCTCTCATCTTATCACATACTAGTTACCTGATAATTTTAATGGCAAACTGATAGGTACATTGGGAGGGACTAACAAGAGTCTGAAGGGCTAACCTCTGTATTGACATGCTAGTTAGGGAGTTGATTCTCAGGCAGAGAACAACTGAGGAATGGTGTCAAGACAGCGTGAATTGCTGCACCTGGAAACTGTCCTGGCCCAGCACAGAAGGCTAGAAAAGTGCTGGCAAGACAGATGAGGTTGGTTTTGAAGGGAATCTCAAAACACTCACCAAAATGGGTATTTAAAATTGCTCACCTTGACTGAACATAATGTGCCTGTAGTGTGTTGCTCTAGCTCTTAATCCACAAAAATCCATATGATGTGGAGGTATAGTATCTCAAATTTATTCTAGATTTACTTAGTTATTAATTTGCTCCCAGCTCCTGCTTTGTCTTCACAGGTCACAGCATAGTGGCCTTTTCGAGTCTCAGGCTGTTTAGTAGTACACTCAAGAACACCCCTCAAAGGTCTCCCTATTGATATGGTGAACTGCACTTTCAAAGACCATGATGGGAAAAAACACCATATAACCAGAAATAGTTTGCAAATATAGCAAAGCATACAGCAGTTATTTTACAAAACTGGGTATTTAGAAAATACCTTACCTTAGAAGTATGACACATATCTTTTGTCTTCTGTTTTCTCCCAACCAGCAAACACTAATCACTTACCTCATGTGCATTTTATACACTTTTAAATTTGTTCTAAGAAGTATCTAAAGTTAATCACCATTTTTAAAAAATGTGGCACAATACTATCATTCCAGTAAATTAGGTGTGAGTTTTTTCACACAAATCCAGCTAAATGGAACTGGAATCACATGGGGACAAAACCTTATATTAACTTTAGCAAAAAATTTCAAAAGAATAATAGTTTTTTAAAAAAATTCAATTATAAAATTCATAGCAAAAGTGCAGTGAAGTATTTCATTAAGTGTTGGAACTTTGTGGATGTGAAATAAAGTAAATGTTATGAGCTTTGTGTTTTGTTTACATTTTAATTTTTATTAGTTTTCCATAGAGAGAAAGTTCACAACATTGCTGGAGACATAAGAAAGACTTTTTTAAAAAAAGAAAAAGACCAAAGTCATAGCAGCATATTATTCATAGTAGCAAAAACTTGGAAATAACTCAAATGCCCATCAGCACAGTACTAAGTAATAATTACAGTATATTCATGAAATAGAATACTCCACAGAAATAAAACAAAAAACTACTGTTATATGTAATAATAAGTATGCATTCCACAGGCATAATAATGAGAGAAAGAAACAAACAGTGGCATATTACATAATTCCATTTATACAAAGTTCAAGTACAGTCAAAACCAGTCTATACTGATGAAAATCAGGTTACCACTGTTCAGAAATCAGCAGCCAGTTTAAGGGCACTAGTTTTGTAAGTGATCTGTCTTTTTCCTCTGGCTGCTTATAAGATCCTCAGTTTTTCTTTGGTTTTATTGTGATTTTTCAAAACTTTATCCTGGTTGGAATTCATTTAGCTTCCAATATCTAAAGTTGATGACTCTTGACAGCTGTTTAAGTAGGGCCTCTTCCATGTTTTCTATATCATCTCTCCCTGGAATTCAGATTGGCACATGTCAAGCCTTTCTTCATCCACCTTGACTCTGAGACTCTTCACATTTCCCATCCTTTTCTTAATTTCCTTATTCTTTTTTTTCTTCTTTCCTTATTCACTTCTTTGGATTTGTCTTCCATTTAGTTATTTTCATTATCAGACATGTCTAATCTGCTACAAAGAAAAGTAGTCAATAGAGATTTTGATTTCAATTATTATATTCACTTCAAATATATTACATGAGTTATTCTGTGTCTGATATTTTACACATCTGAAGTATTTGTGAGTTTGTGTCTGTTTATGTTTCTGGTGAATTTTGCCCATGATGTCTTTTCTGGAGTGTTTTGGGAATTTTGTCTGATTGCTCTGGAAAGTTATCTGTGTGGGAATTCTTTGAGGACTGAGTAAAAGTTGAGTTCCCCCATAGATTTGTCCCTGCTTCTGTGTCACCAAACTGCAATCACTTTAAAGTTTTAGTCCCAGTTTTTCTGTTATCCTGTACTAGGTAAGGATGAATTTAGATTTGTGCTTACAAATTCTCCAGGGGAAGACAAGGATTTATGTTCCCTACTCTCAGTTCAAGGTGGGGACAGGCAAATTTCATTTCTGACTCCTGAATATCAAGGTTTGCTTCTCCTTTCTCCTTACCTTAGGACTATAGCCTTTAGGGTTCCAGATAACTAGGAGTTCTCTTACTAGACTGCTCCCTCCAGGGCAGACCTCAGCTTTATCTTCTGTCCTCTGAAACCTGTGCAGTTATCAGAACAGAAACAGTATCTACAGGTTCAGCCACACCTTGAGGACATAAGTGGGATTTGGTATTCTCCTACCTCCTAGGATTCCTGTTTCCACACTCAGTGGTTCTGCACATTCCTTAATTTAGAGCCAGCTCAGTAATGCATTTAAATCAGTGGGAGTGTTTTCAGTGCTTTGATTTTTAGTTCAAAGGATCATTTAGAGTATATTGTCAGCCATACATCTCTGGAAATGGAATCCTAAAGCCTTCGGTCAGATGCGAAGCCTAGAGTTTCAATAGTGCCCTACCTTGATTATTGCATAGTTCTAGGAAGAAAAGTGATTTTTTTTAACCTAACATAAAGAGCTTAATTAGGTAGATGACTAAGACTTATTGGGGGGGATGTCTGAATGGTAGAAGGCTTTAATGATATTAGAATTCCATCCTTTGCATTTTAAATTAGTCTAAACATTCTTCACTATTTCTATTGTTGGAACAGTGGGCAGCTTGGAATGGGCTTTATAATGCAATCATTCTTCCAAATGCATAACATGGTATCAGTCCAAACAATTGTCACCATCTCCAAAATGAGGTCCAACTCTACTGTAGCAGTCTGACTGTGGGAACATGATCTGTTGATTTATAAGGATAGATGAAGACCACTAAAGTCATTGTTTAAGTTTGTTCTGAAAATGATCTTTTCTTCCCCTCCCTCCTATTCCTATTTCTTACTTCTCTCCACAGTATATCTTATTTTTATGAAAGTCACTGATTTGGCCAGAAACTTTCCAACTGCTAGAAAAAAAACATAGAGTCAACACTGTATAGGTGTTGGCACAGACTTCCTTAACAAGACCCCCAAAGCACAAGAAATAAAACCAACAATCAATAAGTGGGATGTCATTAAGCTAAAAAGCTTTTTGCATAGCTAAGAAAATGATTAAGAGAGTGAAGAGAAAGCCTATAGAACAGAGGAAAATCTTGGTCAGCTACTCTTCTGATAGGGAATAAATATCCAGAATATACAAAGAACTCAAAAACAAAAACAAAAAAAAAACCCCAAATAATCCAATCAGTAAATGGGCAAAGGAATTAAACAGAAACTTCTCAATAGAAGAAACACAAAAGGTCAATAAATACATGAAAAAAACTTCAACATCTCTAGCATTCAGGGAAATGCAAATCAAAACTATACTAAGATACCCCTCACTCCAGTTCGAATGGCAAAGATCAAGAATACAAACAATAAATGCTGGTGAGCTTGTGGGGAAAAATGTACTCTTGTACATTGTTGGTGGGAGTGCAGACTAATACAACCCTCTGGAAATCAGTTTGGAGATTCCTGAAAAAACTAGAGCGGGATCCACCCTATGACCTAGCCATCCTACTCCTGAGTATTTTTCCAGAAGATCCAAAATACAAAAGCACAATTCACAATAACCAAATGATGAAATCAAACCAGATGCCTGTTGATAGATGAATGGATTAAGAAATTGTGGTATATACATACACTGGAGTTCTACTCAGCCATAAAAATTTATGACATTTGCCAGTAAATGGAGAGAAATGAAGAAAGTGAAATTAGCCAAACTCAGAAACTCAAGGGTTGAATGTTTTCTCTCATATGCAGAAGCTACAGTAAAATAAAGGAAAAGGGACAAAGGACAAGATTACATAAAGAGCCAATCAAATACAAATTAACAGATGAGAGAAAGAAAGTTTAGTAGAGGAAGGAGAAAGAGGAGGAGATGGGAGAAAGAGGGGTCATGAACTGAGAATGGATTTTCAAGTATGAGTGTTAGGATAAACCCAACTACTATGTATAACCACTAATCTCTAATAAGAAACAAAAGAAAGAAAGGGAGGAAAAAGAAAGTCACTGGTTTGGAAATCCCATTTAGAGATCAATAACAGCATTCATAAGTGAAGCAAGCTAAAGCAACACATCCAAGATAGTTATTTTCCAGAATTAGAATTTTCTCTTTTGTAAGAAATTGGTTTCTAAACAGTTATTCTGTAATTATAAGTCTGACAGGCAATTGGATTAGAAAAAAAATGAAAAACAAGTATTTTATAATATTTCTCTTTAAATGCAAAATGAAATGCAGGACAGAATTAATGTTAACACTATTTTAGATGTTTTTCTTTTTCATTCTTCTGAACACCTATGAACTCACTATCAACCCACTACTTATTTCTTGTGTTCTAGCTTAATGAACTGTGTTACAATGAGATTCTATTATCATCGATGCTCTGTGGGCAGTGGTAAAACAAATGCTCTTAGATAAATACAGCCTAATACTCCAAGTATTATTTCAATGTTTCCTGAAAAATCTTCATTTGAAAAAGACAGGTCTCATATATTCCTCTTTATTGTAGCACACCAACTGATGAAATATATGTGTGATCCCTCTGGGATCAGACTTCCCTGTTGTACCTATACCAATGTTCACTTTAAAGAGGTAAGTTTGTGGCTTAAACTCTGGGGCTGGCACGCTAGGAATCTTAGTTGTTCTCTTTTCTCTGGAAATGATCATAAAGTTATTGTGTAGGACAATGCCTTAGCTTTGTCATTTGAATAACTACTCTTGAGAATAAAAGGCAATGCCTCTTCAGAGGCTCGGGATGTCAGTGAATTTTCCATTTTTATTTAATTCACCAGCATTGAATAAATTGTAAATGACTGACTTTCTCATGAGTAAGAATCCAACTAAGAGCAAGCATTTATGGAGCATTTATTTACCTCTATTCATAAATATTTATTCTTTTTTTTTATCTTCACAACAACCTTAAGAGACAGCTGTTATTATCCTCATCTTAAAGGGTGAACTGAAGCAAGAGAGGTTAAGGATGTGTAGTTTGTAATCTAAAGATGGGAGGGACCCACATTCCCACCTCCTGTCCATTGACGTAAGCTAGTTTGTAATTGCCTTGAGAGTTAATCCTTGTACTCAGCCTGACAACTTTTAGATGGTTTGGTATGTGTAGGAATCTCCCAGTGGGGGCAAGTGATGCACCTGGCTGGAAAGGCGGCTACAGGTCCAATCGGTGAACTCTGAGCACGGAAAGGAGCCTGACTTCTGACTCTGCCCCACTAATGATGGAAATGGTGTCATGAACCAAGTTACGTTTTGGTGGTTCTTTTGCATTAGCCTTTCAGCCAAGCACTGAAAGAACTCTGGGCCTTGTAAGCTCACCCCAGGAAGACAGGTAGTAATGAAGCAGAGGGGAGAAGTTTCCAAGAACACTAATCAGTCTGGAATTTACCCTGATCTGTTGTGACCTTCTCTGAGCCCTTGACCTGCGCACTCCCAGCCTGCCTCACCCAGCGAAGGGCTACCTAACCCAGAAGGGCTGTCCCTCACTGCCTCCTTGTTTGCCGTCCACACCCACGCAGTGCCCACGGGTGCCCATGTAGAGCCCACATCACCTAAATCGGGGCGGCTGGGGGGCGGGGGCGCGCTGCATAGAAACTGAATACTGGCCCTGTAAGCCTCCTGACCAGGAGCTTCAGTGTGTCGGCCTGCTGTTTGACTTTTTTTTTTTTTCAGGCACTGTCCCCCAGCAGCTCTCAGACATCTGTGTCATTTCCAGGGATTAGGCGCTAAGCAGATTCACTGCAAGGCAATAATCACAGAAAAGAAAGTGAAAATATCCTTGATTAAAAGCACTAAAAAACTCTCCACGTTCGTTCTTCTTTTTATGGCTTTTAGGTTTGTCATCTTCTACTGGGGATAAGATTTCCAACAGCAACCAGCAGCCAAGGGGCCAGGGTTCCCCCTTAGAACAGGTTTACCCTAAAGGATGTAACATTTTGAATATGTCACCTTTACTGCTTTTGGCACAGAGCACTAGTTCTCTCTCAAATGTAAACTGGAGGTCGTGGCTCTAAAAAAATAATTAAAAACTTTTTTTTTTAACCTCTGAGCAAGGATCTGCAGTTAAGTGCTAAGGCAATGTCTTCCATAGGACTTTCTTTGTCAATTTATTAGTGTCAGTCTTCAAGTTTTATTGAGTTTTCTTTGCCCAGGATACTGTCCCAGATGACAGTTTTGTCTTCCATCTGGAAAAAGATGCCAGGGTATTTCTTTGGGGATAAGCTAATTTTTAAACTACTTGCCTAAGACAATCACACAGGATTTGCCAATAAGCCATGGCTAAGAAAAGGTTGATAGAAATGCTTTAATTAACTGAACTTTCTGGAAAGTAAGTTTGGCATCACCAGTTGTACAAAATTTCAAACTACAGGAACTCCAGGCGTAGCAAAATTGTGCCTCAAATCATGCAATCGTGCATTGATAGAATCAAGAAACATTTGAGGAGCTTGCTTTGAAAAGCTGTTCTTTCTGTACATGCATAAAATTGTAGAAGTGGGTCAATGCAATGAGGTAAATGACTGCTCAGAACCTAATGGTGACCATCAAGAAATAATTATTTGATGAGGGAGGAATTTTGGGAAGCTTGGAGAAAGGTGATCAGTCATTTTAGATTTTATAATAGCCAAGAACAGGATGTGGTATGCAAAGGAATGAGCTGCTATGGTTTGGATCTTGAAAGTCCCCCGAAGACCCATGTGTTAAAGATTTTGTTCCTAGCATGGCATTATTAGAAGAGGTGGAAACTTCAAGAGGTGAAGCCTAATAGGAGGTCTTTAGATCCCTGGGAATAGGGTAGGGAGTCAGAGCCTGAGAACTGAATGATGGGAGGAGGGTAGGAATATTCCAGGTCCCAACGAAAGACTGGAGAAGAAGTTGTGGAGCACTCAGAGTCCCAGGGAACATTCTATAAGGGAAAACATGGAAACTTGAGTAGTTGGTGGGACCCAAACATGAGTCAGACTCCAAAAGCTGAGGACTGGAGAGTGGAGGGGAGGGCCAATTCCATCCTAGAGAAGCATAGACACTTGGAGGGATGCCAAGAAAGAAATGCAGGCATGAGGCCAAATTGGGCAAAGAGTGTAATGAGTGAAAGGGGTATTGCCAGATAAACTGGCTTGATACAGAAGTATAGGGCATAAGCACATTCTGAAAGAGTACACAGTAGGGGCAGATGCACAAGTGACCATAAACACAGGTGATCTCTGGGACATGGAGGAGTCAAGTTGACTCAGGGTAGAAGTTTGATATGTGTTATGCTTTTGCCTGAAATTCTCCCTATCAGGTGGCAAGGGCTTCAGGTGGGAGCTGTGCAGCTTCCACCACTAAAAGAGGCAAACCGGACAAATCATTACAGAGGAAAGAACACACTCACAGCTAAGAGAGGGATCATGAAAATTCAAAGGTCTACAGAAGACAACCAGGTAAAGAAAATGCATGAAGTAGGCAGATGTAAAAGAAAACAGGAAGAAATGAGGAGCTCAGTTTCAAAATTCTTTAACACTTCAGCCACATCAAATCTTGTACAAGCTGGAATCAGACTCAGGCTGTGGACTAAAGTGCACAGCTCCTAGTAGTCTTTAGTGGGCTCAAACTAGAGGAAAAGACAATCCAAATATTCAAAACAAAGATGCCAGACCCTAAAAGCAGAAGCCCTGAAAGGGGAAGTACAGGATAAGACCTTAACCAAATATTTACAATATAACCACAAATGAACCTAAGAGAGGAAAACCAAAAGGGAAGAATCCATAGGACTGCAGAAAGAGCTCATCTGTGAGTTCATTTACCAGTGGGCACACAAAAATGATGCAAGTAAGGCAAAACAACAAGGAATGAATATAAAAAAAAGAGTGGCATAAACCTACAAAAGTCAGACAGCTGGGCTTTGCAGGAGAATGAGTGAAGGAGGTGAGAAAGTCCCCTGAACATGGACCTAGGCAGTGGCCAAGTCCTGGAACCATTCTGTACCTCTTCAACCTTGGAGCCTCTCCTTTTCAAGCCCTGGCCAGCTGTGGCCCCTTTGTGGTCACTCCATTTGTTCACAGGTCACAAGCATGAGTTCTGGCACTTGCCAATTTATGGAGGAACTATGGGCAGCACTATGTGGTACAGTCACCCTCAACCCTGGTAGCCCATCAGCTTGGTGGTGGAGCTTGCAAAAGCTACCAAGGCTGGCTGGTTGTAGTGGCTGTAATCCCAGCACTTTGGGAGGCTGAGGCAGGAGAATCACGAGTTCAAAGCCAGCCTCAGCAATGGCGAGGCGCTAACCAACTCAGTGAGACCCTGTCTCTACATAAAACACAAAATAGGGCTGGGGATGTGGCTCAGTGGTCAAGTACTCCTAGGTTCAATCCTTGGTACCAAAAAAAAAGAAAAGCTACCAAGGCTTGTCTCCCACCCCACACATTGAAACACAATCTCTGGGATGAGGCCTGGGCCCAAGTCTTTTTATTCTAATACATAGTCAGAATTGGAAACTCTGAGGAAAGTGCAGCATTTTAGAAAAGATACTTTGCTATATTTGCCATTCAGGTGACTTTAGGAAAGTGGTTTAGTCTTTCTCTGCCACTTTCCCCATCCACAAAGTGGATAAGAATGGTGACTTTGACTATAGTAAAAGGTTTTGTTGTGAGATTACCTGAGAAAGCATCTGTGAAAGTCATTTGTGAATTGCATAATGTTATTATTATAATTGTTACAAAAGCCTTACTACTTGGAAAGAAAGAGAGAAAAGGCTCCAGAGAAGGGTATCGCTGAGCATAAACAGCCTTGTCCCGGCCTTTTTCTTCCAATCATGATACGTTTTGAACATCCAACTGAAATATTAAAAGTCTGTGATGGTAACTTTAAAAACATTTAATTGTACAAAAGCATGGGGTACAGAGTCATAATTTGATGCATGTATACAATGAGTCATCCAAGAACATTTACATCTCCTTTGTGGAAAAGATGTTCAACTTATTCTATTTTTTCTAGATGGTGGATCTTTCTAGAATGAGCATAGAATATTAATTATGCCATTTCCTGCAATAGCTAAGTATGACAAAATGCACTCCAATGTGGTAGAACAATTAGGATTTTATGACCAGTGTAACTTTGTGTCTAAATATGAGGAACATCTTGGTTAAAAGCCTCTAATATTTCATATTTCTTTCTGTGTAATTTGGACTCAGCTAAAGTTTCACTGTTAAAATGAAGATATAAAATTTGAATAACAAAGGACTTAAAAATCCATAATTTAAAAATACGTAGTCTGCTTGGATCTTGATTTCTAAATGCTGTTCTCCACTAAAAGGAACCGGGGCTCCTTGGAAAAAATAGTTGAGTTCAAGTGTAGGGACAGGGGAGGTATACCATGGGCCTGGAACAACTGTGTCAGAAAGTCAGGAAGTCCTCAAAGAATGATGGGGATTTGGAAAGGGGCACAAGAACTAGCCTGATATGGTTCCCACTGGCCAATATGGGACATTTTGAACATGAAAATATAGAAGGACACTTCAGATTGAAACACAGTAAGTAAAATAATACTCACATAGATAATAAAGAAGGCAAAGCTATTCTTTACAATAAAGGGCCAATTAATAAAGAATAAATGATAAGGTCAGTAAAATCACCATTTGATAACTATCATAACAATAATAGAGTTAAGCAAGAATTATTAAAGACTGCTTAAACTAAAGAGTTTTCACTAGTGGATTTGATGAGGAAGAGGATATCAATCTAATCTAAAAGTATCTCCCCACAAATTACGTACTAATTACAAAGGGAAAATTGAACACTTGCCAGTAGAAAAATCTGATGGATACCTCCTTCATCAGGGCATTGAAGTTAACATGCTACACGGTCAGTCCAGAAGAAAATCCAGTAGGCTCTCTGTTCAAAACACATCCAGCCAAACCACTATCACCTCTTCAAGAGAGGCTGCAGTTCACTTCCCCAGGGTATCCCTGCTCCCCTCACATACCCAGAATCTATGGTCAGCCCAGCAGCCGGTGAATCCTGTTCCAATGTGAGTCAGATGGTGTCGCTTCTGAGCAATCCCTTCTCTTGCCCTCATCTCATTCAGAACCAAAGTGCCATCCTTACAATGGCCACATACCTTTGGGGCTGGCCACTGTGTCTCTACCTCCCTTGATTCCTCTACATTGATCTCCTTTATGCTCCTCAAATGCATTTGACCTGTTCCCATCTACAAGCTCTTCTTCCTGCCTGGAATAGTCTCCTTCCAGGTATCTGTAGAGCACGCTCCCTCTTCTCCTTGAAGTCTCCATTCAGAGGTAATGTTTTCAATGCAGCTTTCTTCAGAAACTACTTTTGAAACTTTAGTTGTTTCCATGTCTTGTTTATTGTGGATAACAAATAATATTATAATGAACATGGAGGTGCATATATCTCTTCAACATGGATTTCATTTCCTTTGGATATGTACCCAGAAAAGACATTGCTGGATCATATGGTAAGTCTATTTTTTTTTTTTTTTTTTGGTACTGGAGATTGAACTCAGGAACACTCGACCACTGAGCCACATCCCCAGCCCTATTTTTTGTGTTTTATGTAGAGACAGACGGGGTCTCACTGAGTTGCTTAGCGCCTCGCCATTGCTGAGGCTGGCTTTGAACTCGCGATTCTCCTGTCTCAGGCTCCCAAAGTGCTAGGATTACAGGCTTGCGCCACCACGCCCGGCTTGGTAAGTCTATTTTTAATTTTTTGAGGAACCTCCATAGTATTTTCCAAAATGATTGTACTAATTTACATTCCCACTGACGGTATCTAAGTGTTCCCTTTTCTCCAAAATCTTGCCAATATTTGTTTTCCTTTATCTTCTAAGGAAATTGTGATATATATGTATATATATATACATATATATCTGTATATATATGTATATATATGTATATATATATATACACATATATGTGTATATATATGTGTATATATATACACACACATATATAAATAATGGAATGTTATCCAACCTTTAAAAAGGAGATCCTGGGCTGGGGTTGTGGCTCAGTGGTAGAGCACTTGCCTAGCATGTGTGAGGCACTGAGTTCAATTCTCAGCACCACATGTAAATAAAAGAATAAAATAAAGGTCCATAAACAACTAAAAAATATATATATATATATGGAGATCTTGCCATTTTTAACAATGTGGATGAACTTGGAGGATCTTATGCTGACAAGAAATAAGCCAGACATACAAAAAATACTGTATGATCTCACTTATATGTGGAATTTTGAAAAGTTGAAAATGTAGAAACAAAGGATAAAAGGGTGGTTGGGTTGGGGAAGTGGGGGAAGTGGGAGATATTGGTCAACGTGTACAAAGTTGCGGTTACATAGGGTGAATCAGTTCAGAGTTAATGTTCCACCTGATGACTAAAGTTAATAATACTAAGTTATATCCTGGAAATTTGCTAATAGGGTAGACTTCAGCTGCTCTAGTTACAAAACAAAAAAGGATTATTATGTAAAAAGAGGGAAATGTTCATTTGCTGGGTTTTAGTAATCATTTTAGTGTGTACGGGTGTATCAAAACATCATGTTATACACCGAAAGTATACAGTCAGCCCTTCTTTTCTACTGGTTCTGCATGTGGGAATTCAACCAACCATGGAGAAAAAAAAAACTTTTTTAATTGCACATGAACTGAACATGTGCAGACATTTTTTTTGTCATTGCTCCTTGAACAATACAATCTAACAATTATTTACATAGTATTTAGATTGGATTGTGTACTATAATTAATCTAAAGATGATTTAATGTATATAAGAGGATGTACATAGATAATGTGCCAATAGTACATCATTTTATACAAGGGACGTGAGCATTCATGGGTCTTGGTATCCATGGGGGTTATACAACTGTATACAATTTTTATTCAAAATAATAAAGAAAGAAAGAAAGAAAGAGAAAGAAAAGAAAATTGAAGTTTCCTTATGTCCCCATTCTGGTCATCCCCATCATCTTTCTTGCTTTATTTCTTCTGTATCTGCTAATGTTTTCTAATTACTTCTTATAATTGTCTATATACCACACTTGCAGTTAATCTGGGAGAAATATGTTCGGAACTCTTAGAATAGAGCAGACAACACATGTTTGTTGAATGTTGAGTGAATCTATGTACTGATTAAGTACCTTCTCATCACCAGCATGTGATAACTATAGAACGGGATACAAAAACAAATACAACAACTAAACTGAACTAAACAAAAAACATTTTGCATGATCCCCAGTTCTCCAGAATTTGACAATTTAGTTGGAGACAGCAAAGTGGACGCAGAGTGGAATTACTGTAGTATGGAGTGCCAAACTCTTGGTACCTTCTGGAATATAGTGTAGGTTCCAGGAAGGAAAGTGCTGCAATTGGAGAGGGAATTCTAGGGGGTGGGAGGCTCACTTGGGTAGTCAGTGGGGTGGAGGGGCGAGTGCTGAATGCTTCCTCCAGAGGCCAGGGAGGGAGACCCTGGGAACACAGGAGGAGGGTTTCAGAGCATGTGTCCAGCCACAGGATGGAGGCATATGCTGACACTCAGTGTCCTTCATGTTACCTACTTGTTTTAGGCGAAGATGTCTAAGTTTGCACCCTCCAGGACCAAACCTGGGGCAAGAACTTGAGGCTGGTGACATGTTAGGGAGTAATCCTAGGTTGTAGCAGGTGGCAGGAAATGAGACAGGGAAGAAAAGGAAGCTGATCTTTATGTACAAGTGAGCAAGAGACCACAGCAGGCAGCAACTAATCCTGCCAGGGGCCTGAGAAAGCATGTGGAGCAAGTCTCAGAGTGGGCTCCCCAGAAGAGCCAGGAGGCTGGGGGATTCTTTGGAGGATGCTGCTGAGTTATGGGTGCATTGGCTTGCCAGCACCTGCAACCTACCCCATGCAGGGTCCCAAGGACGGTTGTGGGACTGAGATCTGTAGGTGACCAGGAAGAAGCTCAGGCATGAGTAGGGCTGGGACCTAAAGGTTGAAGGCAGACTCAGATGCACACTTGGTAGTTCTTGCATTGACTAGTAAGTAGAAAGGTAAGTTGTAGAAAACCATAAGCATGTTTTTTTGTTTTGTTTTAAACAGAGGAGAATAAGAATTTTATTTGCACCACAGCAATGCCAATTTGCTAGTCCAATTTAGAATTCCTACAAAACCCAACCCCTAAAACTTTGTAAAGACCCTAGAAGAGTTGGCACATCTAATAAAGAGGACAGATCATTGCCACTAAACTATCATTCCTGCTAATGACTAAATAACCAAAACAAACAGACAAACAAAACAAAAACCACACCCCGATTCATTCACAAAGGCAAATGGCACTTTAATTTAGTATTTAAAATTGATTCCATCACTTCTTGACTTCACCTTTTTGAGGCAATGCAAGCAAGTTCACGAGGCCTCAGGCAGGGTTACACTGGGAGGGAGAAATACCCTTGAACTTGGGCTTCTCTGGAAATCACTCCAGTGCAGACGAAAGGAGAGGGAGACATACAACGCCCTCTATTGTCACGGCAGGCCAATGGTGTGGGCACAGTCCTCTGAAAGCAAACAGAGCAACAATTCTATGAGAAAGGAGAACCTGCAAGGACCAAACCCTGGGTTTCTGGGGACCAGCCGCCAGCATACAACTCTGCCTACTAAGTGGGAAACACCCATGAGTTCTGCGGGACTGTCAAAATCATTTCCGTCAGAAGCAGCCCCACCTTCCACCTGCTAGTAACTGGAGAACACTGAGCCACTTCTGGTTCTGGTGGATTTTCTCCTGGACCTGCCAGGAATGTGACTTTAGGGGGCAGCCAGCCAGGGCCAAGGCGTGGGAGACCAAGGCATTTCAACAGCTGCTTGGGGGTGGGGGTGGCAGCACATTTTAATTGTGTCAAGGCAATTACCATGGGGTTTAGTTTACCCCGCTCTGGCCTGTCAAGAAAGTAGTGTAAACGGGGTCTTTATGGTCCTGTTTGGAAATTCAGAGAATTGGTTGGTAATTAGGACCTCTCTGCTCTGCTTAATCTTGGAGGAGGAAAGGGGTCAGGGAAGAGTAACATTTTTGTCTTTCTCTTGATGCTCTGCAGGTCCTGCCCAGGAATTTCCCTCCGGTCTGCAGAGTTCTGCATTTAGAAGTCACTCTACTTTTTCCCCCAAGCATTCCTGGAACAAATTGAGGTTCCCTGAAGAAAATGGCTCAGGATGATATAGTAGTGTCATCAGAACAGGCCCTGGGTATCCTTCTCATGGATTGGGACTTCAGGAGGTTCTTTCCTTCCAGCAGCCACACACTGCCACATCAGTCTAGGCTGGGTTCTCTTGACCTCCAACTGCCATCCTCAGCCTTGTTGTTGCTCCACAAAAGAACCTTACCTTTCCTCCTCCTTTCATCCTCAACATCTCCCTGGTCCTCAGGGAAGCCCCGGGGCTCATATACTAGGAAGGCCAGGAAGGCACAGAGAGGTTGTGGGACATTCAGGGGCACATAGCCGACAAATGCAACGCCAGAATCCAAAGCTGGGGCTTTTGTCTCCAAACCCAAGCTCTTCCCTTTTTACTCCAGTATTCTCCTCCCAGGTAGTCACGGAAACAACTATTTAAAGGTACAAAACTGTTTTCACATATTAATCAGAAAGGAGTGAACGTTTGCCCTCATTCATCCCTATGCAGATTGTCTTACCAAAGGCAATTCGAACGTGGGAAGTGAATTTCAGGTGGGAAAGATGGTGATGATAATGACAATGGCCATGATTCATTAAGCGTGCACCAAGTCAGGAAGCTAAGCTAAATAATATATCCATCCCTATTCACAGACACCCCCCACCAAAAAAAAGACGAGACTGGGTTAAATACCACCACATGCATTTAAGTCCTAAAGCCACTATGTGGCCAACCTGGGAATTCAAACCCACCAGGGTGTTCCTGACATCACCACCTTCCCTTTTCTGGCACAAAGGGCCTCAGGCATCTAAGTCACTCCACACAATGTAACTAGCAAACTCCTCCACTAGTGGACTAGTGCTTATGTCAGTTAAGGCTTAGGACAGACAATGAGGTGATGAGGACTGTCTTAACCATTTTCACATATTAACTCATTTAGCCTTCAATGAGTAATGAATTGTTATCACTTATCCTCTATTGCACAGGCCAACAGCCTCAGGCCAGCCCTAGTCACCTGCAGAGTCTCAGCTACTTGCCCCCTCAGTGTATAAGCCAGAAGAGCCAGGGGGGCTGGAGTTGGTGAGCTAACCACTTCCCCATTATCTCTGCTAAAGACTTGGCAGATGACAGCTCTCCCTTGTTCCCCTGGCTCAAAGGATGAAGGTAGATCTCGTTCAATAGATACCTGTTCATTCTGGCAGGGCCTTACAAGTGAATTTGCTTGACCCAGCCTGAAGCCACTGCTGCTTTTGGAACTGGGCAAAAGGGCAGTGTAGATGGATGCTTTGCCAAGAGTGCTGCTGATAGCCCTGCCATGGCTGGCAGTGGGCCTCTCATGAGCTGTCTCTTATTGGCACATCTTGTGCTGTGCCATGGGAAGATACAAGCCTCTAGTTTGGTAATGATTTCCTGCTAGGACAGGGAGTCACCTAATGCCAACTGAAAATGCTGCCTGAACCTGTGGATGGCAGAAATGACCAAAGCATGTCTTTGTTCAGCACTTTGCTTTATGTGTGACCTGGTTTTAAAGATTGTGTTTACAGTGGATATTTCCTTAGACACAATCCAAACATTCTCCTCTTTGGCCATGAGCTCCAGCAAAGCGAGGCAGTCTGGTTCTGTTGCTGACATGTAACGTCCAAGGACCTAAACTTGAACAGTGACTCATGCATTTCATGGGAAACATCAAGTGTTTCTCACTACAGACACACACACAGAGTCCAGGAATGCCATGCCCTCAAAGACAAACCTGCTTTCCCAGTTACATCCCTGCCTTCCTCAGGAATGGCTGGAAGTCATTTCATTTCCTGGGAGAAAGGGAGAGAACCCCATGCTGTCAATGTCTTTCATGGGTCATTTTTATGACACCACCTCACTTACTCCTCACAAAATTGCTTCAGTTAACTAGCATAGAAATCTGTTGACCTGGTAGTTATTATTCCTGCTGTACAGAGTCAGAAAAATGAAGCTACTTATCCCAGGTCATGCAGCTAAAACGTGGACCAGGATTCAAACCCAGCTTATTTTGACCACATCCCCATCATACTTGTGGGCCTTTTTTTTTTTTTGTACTGGGGATTGAATTCGACCACTGAGCCACACCCCAGCCCTATTTTGTATTTTTATTTAGAGACAGGGTCTCACTGAGTTGCTTCGCACCTCGCCATTGCTGAGGCTGGCTTTGAACTTGCAATTCTGTCTCAGCCTCTCAAGCCGTTAGGATTACAGGCATGTGCCATCACACCTGGCTCTTGTGGGCCTTCTTAACTCTTTAGCTCAGATAATTATCTTCATGCACACACACACATACACACACACACATCCTCCTGCCAGATGCCAAACCCAGTAAGTGCTTAATTTAAAATTGTTGAACCGGGCATAGTAACACCAGTTTGTAATTCCAGCTGAGGCAGGACGCTGGCAAGTTCC
The DNA here is from genome assembly GCA_004024805.1 of Geosciurus inauris. Classification (NCBI taxonomy): domain Eukaryota; kingdom Metazoa; phylum Chordata; class Mammalia; order Rodentia; family Sciuridae; genus Geosciurus; species Geosciurus inauris. The sequence goes on from PVHX01000227.1 coordinate 107,153, forward strand.
AGGCCAGACAGGGCAACTTAGCAAGAACCTGTCTCAAATAGGGCACAGTAGCACACGCCTATAATCCCAGCACTATGGAAGGCTGAGACAGGAGTATCGCGAGTTCAAAGCCAGCCTCAGCAACAGCGAGGTGCTAAGCAACTCAGTGAGTCCCTGTCTCTAAATAAAACACAAAATAGGGCTGGGGATGTGGCTCAGTGGTTGAGTATCCCTGAGTTCAATCCCTGGTACCAAAAAAAACCCAAAAACAAAAAACAAGAAAGTAAAAAATGGGCTGGGAATGTAGCTCAGTGTAAAGCACCTCTGGGTTCAATCCCTAGTACATCAACAACAACAGCAACAAAACTTGAATGAATGAATGATATCATTTTTAGCTGACACTCACTTTGCCATAAACTCCTCTGAGAATCCTCAAATCAGGCCCTATTTGCTTAGTGCTTCTCCCAAATAGTTATTCTTTCTGCACACTTTACTTTCACAATAGACTTAAACTTCATTTTATTCTTTTCCACCCCTTTGTCCCTCAGGGTTAACCTGCTTTGCTCCCTTTATCCAAGTCAATACTGACAAGATTGCAGACTTGGCAAGGCTCCAAATCGGCTGGTCTGAAAATAGATTATGAAATCAGGAAGGGTGTAAGACACCTTTATAATCCTGATGCTATTAATACCCAATGAATGGAATTCCTAGCACACACTGTTGTTGGTCAATTGTCATACAGCATCATTCATGTACTTCAGAGTAACAGAAACGATCTAACTTATCCACCAGATAAGAACCCTCAAATTTGTCACTAACACATTATCTGAAGCCCTAACAAACGTCAGTATCTAGCCCGCATATCACATGTGCTGTATTTACTTTCATTCCTCCGTGTGGAGTGATTGATAAAAGTAATGCAATGGAGGGTTTGCTCAAAATCCTAGTTTTCCACTCCCCAAAGTGTTCTCTCAATCCAATATTTCTATAACTCAAGTTTCTGTAGAAACTTGTCCTTCCCTTCACCCCCCCCCCCAAAAAAAAACAGAAAGGGAAAAACTCCTTTCTGTTCATGGCTCTGATTAGCTATGAATGGCAAACATTTCCTTATGAGAGGATGGAAATGTAGAATAGTTCAAGCTGAAGAGATCCAAAATTGCCTAGCTATATCTGCTTTAGAAATCCTTAAGTTGTTGAAGTTTAAAGGAAAAATTGAAAATGAAAGAGAAAAATTCACCCATCTTCATATTTCTAGGAATGTGTACATCTACATATCAATTAGTAAATATAAGAATGACATCGGGGCAGTGCAATCATTATATTGCTTATTGGGCAAATATGATTTTTAAATGTTCTGTTAGAATTGAGCTGCTGCTACCCACAATGGGGGAGGCAGTGTTTTTCAACCTGGTAAGCTTCTCTTGAAATAAAGGCAATGATTTTCACAGATATCAAAGAACATTCACTGTCAACATCAATAATTAACTTTGCTGTCATCCCATAAGAAGGGTGCATTTAAGGGAAGATTATCAAAAGACAATAAAGTGGTGACATCATAGGATTTCAGGACGTCCCTAGAGAAGATGCCTCTTGAAGTTGCAAATTTGCTAGGTAAACTCTCAGGATCAAACTTATCAATATCCGATAAATGCTAATGCTGAAACAGGCGATGGTAAGGAAAGCTCATCCTGCCTGCCCTGCTGCCAGTCACAAGAAGAGCCGCAGTTCAGTCCGTGCGGTGAGTGTGCAATTTTACTTAAATTCATTCAATCTCTCTCTTTTTCTCTTTCTTTTCTTTTACTTTCTTTCTTCCTTCCTTCCTTCCTTCCTTTATCCAACTTATTTAAGCTGGGTGTGGTGGCACAAGCCTGTAATCCCAGTACTTAGGGAGGCTGAGACAGGAGAATCGCGAGTTCAAAGCCAGCCTCAGCAAAGGCTGAGGTTGCTAAGCAACTCAGTGAGACCCTGTCTCTACATAAACACAAAATAAGGCTGGGAGTGTGGCTCAGTGGTCAAGTGCCCCTGAGTTCAATCTCCAGTACCAAAACCAAAAAACCCAAAAAAACTTAGTTAGACATTAGACATTTTTCTAGGTACTGGAAGTAAGGAACAAGACAAACTCCCTGTCCTGATGGAATTACAGTCATCCCTCAGTATCTACAGGGGACTGGTTCCAAGGTCCCCTACAGATACCAAAATCTCAGAGTCTCAGTTCTTTACACAAAATAGTGTAGGACTGGGGATGTAGCTCAGTGGTAGAGTGTGTGCTTAGTATGCACAAGACCCTGACTTCAATGTCCAGCACCAAATAAATGAATAAATAAAATAGCATAGCATTTGCATATAACCTATGCACACCCTTCTGTATAATTTTATTTTATTTAATTTTCTGTGGTGTTGGGGATCAGACCCAGGGCTTAGCACATGCACCACATCCCTAACTCCTTCCATGTACTTTAAAGTGTCTCTAGATTACCTGTAACACCTAATATGATGTAAACTATGTGTAAATATTTTTGTGCTCTATTATTTAGGGAATAATGATCAAAACAAAAGTCTATACATGTTCAATACAGATGGAACTTTTTTTTTTACTAGTTTCAATGTGTGGTGGAGTCTGGATGAGGAACCAATGGATACAGAAGACTGACTATATATTTTGCTGTACAAGGACAAAAATGTACAAATACATATATGACAAAATTATATATTATTCCAATATACTATATACCGGGATATAATCTATTATTGAGTGTGTGTGTGTATGTGTGTGTGTGTGTGTACACACACATTAACACTCGGGGAAAAATGTAAAATAGGGTAAAGAAGATGGGGACAGAGACCAGGTGTGATATTCTATCACATTGGATGGTGTGAGGGAAAGCCACTTTGATTGTTGAGCAGAAACCTGAAGGAAGGAGGGAGGAAGTCAGGTTGACCCCCGGAGGAAGACTGCTCTAGACAGGGGGAGCAACTGGTGGACAGGATCTCTGAGGGATCTCTCTCCTGTTTTGCACTAAGACTGGAGTCGAGTGAGCACAGGGGAGTGAGTGAGCACTGAGGGCAGGGGCGTGACGAGCCAGTCCCTATAGAACTTTAAGGGCCCCTGTGGGAAGTCTGGATTTTACCTAAGTAAGCTAAGAAGTAAGTGGAGAATTTTTGCATCTATATTCATCAGGGATATTGATGTGAAATTTTCCTTTTTTGACGTATCTCTGTCTGGTTTTGGAATCAAGGTGATACTAGCCTCATAGAATGAGTTTGGAAGGGTTCCTTCCCTTTCTATTTCATGAAATAATTTGAAGAGTATTGGAGTTAGTTCTTCTTTGTAGGTCTTGTAGAACTCGGCTGAGAATCCTTCGGGTCCAGGGCTTTTCTTGGTTGGAAGGTTCCTGATGGTCTCTTCTATTTCCTTGCTTGTAATTGATCTGTTTAAGTCATGAATGGCCTCCTGGTTCAGTTTGGGTAGATCGTATGTCTCTAAGAATTTGTCGGTGTCTTCAGAGTTTTCTATTTTACTGGAATATAAGTTTTCAAAATAGAGCCGGACGCGGTGGCGCAAGTCTGTAATCCCAGTACGTAGGGAGGCTGAGACAGGAGAATCGCGAGTTCAAAGCCAGCCTCAGCAACAGCGAGGCACTAAGCAACTCAGTGAGACCCTGTCTCTACATAAAAAACACAAAATAGGGCTGGGGATGTGGCTCAGTGGTCGAGTGCCCCTGAGTTCAATACCCAGTACCAAAAAAAAAAAAAAAAAAAAAAAAAAAGTTTTCAAAATAGTTTCTTATTATTCTCTGTATTTCAGCAGGGTTTGTTGTGATATTTCCTTTTTCATCACAAATTTTAGTAATTTGGGTTTTCTCTCTCCTTCTTTTTGTTAGGGTGGCTAAGGATTTGTCAATTTTGTTTATTTTATCAAATAACCAGTTTTTTGTTTTATCAATTTTTTGAATTGTTTCTTGTGTTTCAATTTTATTGATTTCAGCAGACAGATAAAAGAAATTAAAGGGATACAAATAGGAAAAGAAGAACTCAAACTATCATTATTTGCAGACGACATGATTCTATACTTAGAGGATCCAAAACATTCCACCAGAAAACTTCTAGAACTGATAAATGAATTCAGCAAAGTTGCAGGATATAAAATCAATATCCATAAATCAAATGCATTTCTATACATCAGCAATTAGTCCTCTGAAAGAGAAATTAGGAAAACTAGTCCATTCACAATAGCCTCCAAAAAAATAAAATACTTGGGAATCAATCTAACAAGAGTGGTGAAAGACCTCTACAACGAAAATTACAAGACACTAAAGAAAGAAATTGAAGAACATCTTAGAAGATGGAAAGACCTACCATGTTCCTAGATAGGCAGAATCAGTATTATTAAAATGGCCATACTGCCCAAAGTGCTATACAGATTCAATGCAATCCCAATTAAAATCCCAAAGTCCTTTCTTACAGAAATAGAAAAGGCAATCATGAAATTCATTTGGAAAAATAAGAGACCGAGAATAGCTAAAGCTATCCTGAGCAAGAAGAGTGGCTCAGTGGTAGTGTGCTCACCTAGCACGCGTGAGACACTGGGTTTGATCCTCAGCATCACATAAAAATAAAATAAAGTTATTCTGTCCACCTACAACTAAAAAATAAGTATTAAAAAAAAGAAGAATGAAGCAGGAGGCATCACAATACCAGACCTTAAACTCTACTACAAAGCTATAGTAACAAAAACGGCATGGTACTGGCACCAAAATAGACATGTAGACCAATGGTACAGAATAGAAGACACAGGGAGTAATGCACATAAATTCAGCTATCTCATATTAGACAAAGGTGCCAAAAACATACACGGGAGAAAAGATAGCCTTTTCAACAAATGGTGCTGGGAAAACTGGAAATCCATATGCAGTAAAATGAAACTAAACCCCTCTCTCTCACCATGCACAAAACTCAACTCAAAGTGGATCAAAGACCTAGGAATTAGACCAGAGACCCTACATCTAATTGAGGAGAAAGTAGGTCCAAATCTTCATCACATTGGATTAGGCCTGAATTCCTTAACAAGACTCCTATAGCACAAGAAATAAAAGCAAGAATCAATAAATGGGATGGACTTAAACTAAAAAGCTTCTTCTCAGCAAAAGAAGCTATCAATGAAGTGAACAGAGAGCCTACATTCTGGGAGCAAATTTTGCCATACACACATCAGATAGAGCACTGATCTCCAGGATATATAAAGAACTCAAAAAAAACTTAATACCAAAAAAACAAACAACCCAGTCAATAAATGGGATAAGGAGCTAAATAGAAACCTCTCAGAAGATGATATACAATCAATAAACAAATATATGAAGAAATGTTCAACATCTCTAGCCATTAGAGAAATGCAAATCAAAACTACTCTCAGATTTCATTTCACCCCAGTCAGAATGGCAGCTATCCAAAATACCAGCAACAATAAGTGCTGACGGAGATGTGGTCAAAAAGGCACACTCAAACATTGCTGGTGGGACTGCAAACTGGTGCAACCAATCTGGAAAGCAGTATGGAGATTTCTTAAAAAACTTGGAATGGAACCACCATTTGATCCAGCTATTCCACTCCTTGGCCTAAACCCTAAAGATTTAAAAACAGCATATTACAGTAACACAGCCACTTCAATGTTTATAGCAGTGCAATTCACAATTGCAAAACTGTGGAAACAACCCATATGCCCTTCAATAGATGAGTGAATAAAGAAACTGTGGTACATATACACAATGGAATATTATTCAGCAATAAAAAAGAACAAAATTATGGCATTTGCAGGTAAATGGATGGAATTGGAGAACATTATGCTAAACGAAGTAAGCCAATCCCAAAAAACCAAATGCTGAATGTTCTCTCTGATTAGTGGATGCTGATACATAAGAGGGGTGGGAATGGGGAACATAGGAGAAATGGAGGAACTCTGGATGGGGCAGGGGAAGGTGGAGGTTGGGAAAGGGGAATGGGTGTAGTAAAGATGGTTGATTGAGATGGTCATCACTACCCTTGGTGCATGTATGAAGACACAAATGGTGTGACTCTATCTGGTTTGCAACCAGAGAAATGGAAAAAGTGAGCTCTATATATGTACTATGACTTGAAATGCATTTAAATAAATTAATAAAAAAAGAAGTAATTGGAGGATTAGCTGAGTTCTGACTCCCTGAAACCAAAATGCATCAGAAATGTTCCAAATGTATAGTAGAAAACAGACGGTAGGTCAGTAAAGGCAGGAGTTGATGTCCATTTAGAAGCATTCTGTAATAATTCAGGCAAGAGATGGTATCAAATGCTACTGATTGATCAACTAAGATTAGTACTAAACTGGACCACTGGATTTAGGTTTGAGGGAGACTAGGTGACTTGGACAAGAGCTGTTTCTAAGGAAAGGTGAGGATGAGAGCCCAGCTAGAGTTGAGTTCGGGAGAGGGTGGGGGAGAGGAGTGCAGACACTCTTTCAAGGGACAGAGGAGTGAGACAGTTTCAGAGAGGGGTGTGGGACCCCTCTAAAAATACAGTGGGGAAGTATTCCGCGGGAAGAAGACAGAAGCTGGAAAGATATGAATTGATAGGTCTTCTGAACAACAGAGGGGCAGAACTTTCATAGATGCCATCAGGGATGATTCAAAGTTATGAGAGAAAGGAAAGTGTGGGAGTGTGGGCAGATGAGGTGGTAGGGAATTAAGGAAGTCCTCTTCTGACTATTTTCTCAATGGAATAAGGAATAAAGTTTCATAACACAAAATCAGCAGAGGTTGAAAAAGGTGAAAGGCAATTTGGCTAGTTCCAGAGAGAAGAGAAGTGAAGTCTCCTAGGACAGTAGGTTGGTGAAGGGACTGTGGAATTCTAGCAGGGATTTCCAGGTGCCTTAATGTCCCACTTGACATTAATGTCATGAACCTGAATTGAGACTCTCAGTTTGTGTGTTTTTCTCCAACCCAGTTTATGTAGCAGGTTCAAGTACAAAAGAAGTGGAGGGCTGGATTTAATTGGAGTTAGGATTTTTTTTTTTCTCCTAGGGGAATAAGATAAAGGGAGAAGGGGATGCAGGAGATGGGAGTGTATAATTGAGAATTGCAAGTAAGTGATTATAATACTAGATTATGAAATCTGAGCTGCATGAGTAGGAAAGAGCAGGCATGAGTTGGGTAAGGGACAGTGAAAAATGTTATAGGATCAGTGGCTTTTGGTTTTTAATGGGATTGGAAAAATACTGGAGTTGGGTACTAGAGGAACTGTATGGCAAAGAAAGAGTGAGTTGAATGGAGGCAATTTTGACTTCATCTACTCATGGAAGAAAGGTGTATTAGTGTCCTTATCACAATTTATTGGCTTAGAACAACACAAATTTATTATTTTATAGTTCTAGATGTCAGAATTTTGAAATAGGTCTCACATTGCTAAAATCAAGGCATTGGAAGAGATGTGTTCCTTTCTGGAGGTTCTGGGGAAGAATCCATTTCCTGGCCCTTTGTAGCACAGAGAGGCCACTCACATTCCTTGGTTAATGGTCCCTTCCTTTTTCTTCAAAGCCAGCAGTAGCGGGTATGGGTTGTCCTCATAGGGCATCATTCTGATCTCTTCTTCTGTTTGTCTTTCATGTTTAAAGACCTTTGTGATTACATTGGGTCCACCTGGATAATCAAGGACAATCTTATTTAAGATCAGCTGATTCACAATCTTAATTCCACTTGCAATCTCAATTCCCCTTTACCATGTAATGTAACATAGTGACATATTCTTGGGATTAGAACATTGACATCTTTGGGGGACCATTATTCTGTCTACAAACAAAGGAGTGTTGAGTGGCAAAGAGAAGATCTGTGATGCTGGAAGTCAATGACCAAAGTAGGATAGAGGACAAGATCATTTGAGCAGTGAAGGTCCAGGAAATGAGAGGCTGGGATATTGAAAAGAGCATCTGTAGGAGCAGTAAATTCACTGAGAATTATAATAGTAATACTGTTGGAGAAAGTGACAATCAGGAAATAAAAATCCTCAAGGAGTGGAGAGTAATGATGGGGTAACAAAGCAATTTTCATTAATTAGTTAGCTATTGGGTGAGAGGTGGTTTGGGGAATAAATTCAGCTGAAGTTGGAGTCAAGGAAGAAGACATTTCCTATGCCTTACTTCTGTAGAAGATTCATAATAAAATCTCAATGATTTCAATAATGATAATAAGGCATTCTGAAATGCAGAGCTCTCTATTGCATGCTTCAAGATGAGCTATCCATAAGGTATTGTTTTAAACTTTTCCTCAAAACTTTTAAATATTTATTCCCTTTCTATGCACCCATAACAACTATGAGATGGAAAAATTATTTTCCTTCTCCTGCAGTTTGGAAATTAACGGATTAATTGATAGGAAATAAGTAAACATTACAGCCACCTTGTGCTCATTTAATTACTTAGCTAGGTGATTGAAGACATTGTAGGAAATACAATAAACTATATCTTACAGTTACTTTATTTCAGGAGACTAAACTCCATAAGTCAAAAATCCCTTTGAGAATCTGATGAGCAATAAAGTTTGCCCTTAAAAAGGCACATAGGCACATACAAAAACTTTTACAATGATTTCCTGATGTCCCTAGTTTCCCAAAAGTCCTAAGGGGGTCTATACCTCCCAGAGTAAGACCTCTTGTCTAAATACTGAGATAAAACTATAGACAGTAGAAATTGGCTAACAATGTAAGTGGCAAGAGAAAGTATAATTAGGCACCAAATGAACCTAATTGTATACCAAATGAACAATATAGAAAATTGTAAGTCCAGAAGACCAGTGCATAACTAAACTTGGGAATAATTATGGGAGGGCTATATAGAATCTTTAATAGTTGAGATGATTACATGGAGAAGAGGAGAGATGGCTTTTATGTGTAGGAAGAAAATGAAGAGTTGGAAATCAGCTAGGAAAGTTTGGGAAACAGTCTATTTATGAAATGGAAACAAAAATTACTACCAAGGCATATTGTAAAAAAAATAATAATTACAACTTTTGTGAAATGTGCCCCCAAAATATTATTAATATGGTAGATGAGTTCATTTGAGGATGAACGGTACATGAAAGTATTATTGCAATTGATTCAATAGGGATTTCTGAATGTGTGCTAAACAGGTTTAGAAGGTTTCTCTATCTTAAAAGAAAACACTACAGCAGAAAAAAGTAACTTTCTCATCTTCTGATTGAGGTTTTCATTATATAATATTATATAATAGTTACTTGAAACTTACATGTTATATAAGATTATATAAACTTACATATAAACTTACATTATATAAGATTATATAATAGTTACTTGAAACTTACATGTTTTTCTGTGATTTTTTTTGAAAAAAAAAAAAAAAAAGACAAAATAAAGGGCCTTCTTAAAACTGCTTCCATTATTTCCAGAATTGATGTGAGATCCCAAGACTATCTCCTCACCCTCCTTCCCCCAGCCCTCTATTGTTGTCTACAGCTCCCAAGTGGGAGTAAGTAAAAATGTCAATACATTGTGGCTAGTTTGATAGCATTTATACAGAGTCTAATGTTTTAAGAACACTTAATATTAAATGAAAAACAGATGAATGATGATAAATAATTCTATCTATAGCCCTGAGTTGCCACATTGGAATCTAAATCTGAGACATTGCAGGAAAAAATCCTGTGCACAACTCATCAAAGGGCTGAATTCCACCAAAATGAGATCCAGGTTAGGAATGTGGAGACTGTGGAGAAATCTCCTGAAGCAGATTTTTCTGAGCTACATTCCCCTTGGCAACATATCCATACAGCATAATGATTGAGTTTCACAGAATCATTAAATCTTCGGCTTGGAGGGATCTTAATGTTCTTAATGTCTGACTCCCTAATGGATGTTTGAATTTCCTCTCTAACATGCCAGCCTCTTCTCTGGCTGAATGTATTTGGAGATGAGCAAAGGCAGTGGTGTGCTGGTAAATGCCAACAACAGAAACTCCACAGAGGGGATAAAAAAAGACTCCTACTTATAGCACGTGCCAATTTCCATGGTGTAAATATTCCCATCATGGCCTCTTTAAGCTACAACATGAGTCACCATTATGTAGCATATTTACCTTACAGATATGGCAGAATTAAATTACTTCAGAAACATAGGTAATAATAAATGTGCTAAAATAATTTGAAGTGGTAAATTTTTAAATATTTTAGCTTCCTAAAATATTATTTAATTATTTAACTTATAATAATGGCTGTATGTAATCAAATGGCTCTTATGAGCCAATACATACTAGCTCTGACTGATAACAGACCTAGAAAATGACTTTAAATCACCCTCCCATGATGGCCAACCCCTCAAATCATCATCTAAACTTTCAGACTTGTAAATCAGGTCTATATTTTCTGCTTTACTCCCATTTCCCTATAGTTTCCTCCAAAAGCAAACACCCTTCACAAAATTAGATGTCAGATGGATTAGTGATATGAAGTGAAAGTAAAATAACTAGTAAAGAACTAGGAGAAATACATAGCTGAATATTATTATAAAATTGGGTTGGAAAATAACTCAAAAGACTTTTTTAGAATGGCATTAAATACCAAAACCAAGGGGGAAAAATGAGCAGACCTGATGTGATAATTTAAAGCCTTTGTATGATAAAATATTTTATTATAAATAAAGTTAAAGAAATCACAGAACAGGAAAAATATAAGTACCATATCTAATATGTTAGGAGCCATATTCTACATAAAATCTCTTAGAAATCAAAAGGAAGAAAATTTAAAAATCCAAAAAATAATTCAGGCAAGGATATGAATAGATAATTTGTAGAATCATGAATGTTAATAAATATTTGAAGAGATGCTCAAAATAATGCACAATAAGACGATGAAATGCTTGTTTTACCTACTAGAGTAGTAAATATTAAAATGCTAGATAATTTCAGTGTTGGGGAATGTGTAGGGCAACAGACATTCACACACTGTTGGCAGAAGAGCAAATCAGTACAACCTACAGGAAAAGGGGAAAATAGCAATATCTAACAAAGAAAAATAAAAGGCATATACCCTTTGACCCAACAATTCTGTTATGATTTTATTAAAATTTTTTAATGATCTAAAATATATGTGCAAAAATGTTTGTCATGACATAGTTGTAGCTGTATAACATCAGAAATAACGTACATGTTCTTTAAAAGGGGACTCATGGTGTAGCCATACAGTGCAAGGCCACTAAATAGGTGAAGGTCTGTATGTGCAAATGTAAAAGCTCTTGAAGATATTTCATTAAAGGAGAGAAGGCAGAAAATATGGTGTTTAGAATTATTTCATTTATGTAAATTTGCAAATATATATTTATATATATATATACACATACGTGTTTGTATAATGCATGTGTACATACATGCTCTTAACATGTTCGCATAATCATATCCTTTCATGAGAAAAATAAAGGAAATTGTTAACAGTCACTATTTAGGAGTTGAGAGAGACTGAACATTAGAAGATAAAAACAACATACTTTTAATTTTCTCTTTATACTTTAAAATATCACAGATCCATGCCTCAATTTTATTTAAAGAATAAACTTTTTTTCATAAATAAAGAAGAGTATCTTAGTTTGGATTCCACAAAACAAAACTCAAGAGGCAAGGCTTTGAGTGCAAAGGTTTATTTGGGTGGTGATCCTAGAAAACATCAATGGGGGCCAAGGAAGGGAGACCAGGAAGGGAATGAAGTAAAGGAAAAGTGTGGTGTCAATCAAGTTACCACTGTGGGTACCACTGTGGGAAATTCTGTGGTCCAGTGTAAAGCACACACCTCAGAGTTAATCTACCAAAGTTAAGTAAGAGACATGTCCAAGAACCCTTGCAGGTCACTGGAAGCTGCTCTGGGACATTTAACCATGGCTCATACACAGAGAAAGCTCTGCTGATCAGCAAAAAAATCTCTAGCAAAGGGCCTGTACAGATTCAGGAGATGAGAGGGGGAAGGAGACATGGGTGGGGACACTAAGCACATCTGCTACAGAAACTATAGCTAGTCATGCCAGATTATATCAAATAAATGAAAAGTGCACATTTGCTGACCTACCAATGTCACACTTAGGAACATCTCTCTTGATTTACCAATATACTTGAACCCTGATCAACAATATAGAAGGACAGATTTTTATTGCAAAATACTTTATAGCACAGTAGAACCAAAACCAAAATCCAATGTGAATATTGATCAATAGGGAATAGATTAAATATAAGAAGGTGACTCCTATACTTGCAGACAAGAAAAACAATGAGGTACATCTTTATTAACTTTCATGAAAAGAATCTCCGAGACATATCATACTGTGTAAGAATATATATGGTGGGATCTCATTTTTGTAAAAACCAAAACAAGGCCAAAAAGAACAAAAAGCAAGTAAGTAAAAACATACACAATCTCCTTATGAAAGATGTGTACACTTATATGTATACAGAAAATCAGGAAAAATAAATGAGTTGTGAAAATGAATGTGATCAAAGTATGTACTCTTATGTTTCAAGGTGTTATTATGTGTTTTAATTCACTACAAGAATCTACATTATATTAAAAGGGGAACTAGAAACAGTATTTACTTGACATATTCTGAGATAATACATATAGAAAACAGCATGGCAGCACACACATAGTAAATCTTAAAAAAATACTGAACGTTTGCTGTTTAAGGGAACAACTTTTCACCACATGAAGAAACTTCAGGTGTAAAGTAAGTCTAAGGTTCTTTGGTCTACTCATACATCACTTTATTCGCCCATTTTATCACTGAGGGCTTCTTGCCAGTCAGGCATAGGAAATGCAAAGAAAACAAGACAAAGTCCCTGCCTCCTGGAGCTCATATTTGACTGAGTAGATGGTAATTAAAGAATCATGCAACATGTCAGATGATGCTCAGTGCTGTGGAGAAAAATAAAGCCAGGTAATGGGCACAGGAGTGACTGTTGGAGGTAGGTTGTTATTATTTACAGGATGTAGAGAGCCGTCCGTGGGCTGTGTGTGAACCACCACACAAGAGTCTACAAAGCACTAGAGATGGACTGACCTGCTGTAGCCCCTCTGAGATGGGTGTGACCTGCCAAGATACCAGTCAACCTGCTGACTGCAACATTCTGCCTTCTTCCTACCTTGGGAAAGAACATTCGATTGGAGATCTCTGAAGTCCCCCGATATAAATAAAGCACACACAGGGGCCACTTTGCCATTTGCCATTTTGCCATTTTGCCAGTTGCTGGAATCATCTGGTTGTGGGCTTGTCCAACCCCTGCATTTTAAAACTATTTTCTGTGTTCTGTAGTTTTTTTTGCCACCTTATTTCTTTTAGTCAGTCTTTTACAGTCAGGGAATCTTGTCCTTACCATCCATGCGGGACAAGGAATTGACAGTAGGATAGTGTGTTAGTCAACTTTAAATCTCTGTTACAAACTACCTGAGATAGTGAACTTAAAAAGAGGAAAGGTTTATTTTGACTCACGGTTTTGGAGGCTTTTATTCATGGTCAATTGGTCCACTGCTTGTGGGCCTGCAGCAGCACCATACATCATGTTAGAAGAGTATAGCGGAGGAAGCTGCTCTTTTTATGATGGCCAGGAAACAAAGAGAGAGAGAAGATGGCTCAGGGTCTCACTAGCCCCTTTAAGGGGACATCCCAGTGACCTAACTTCTTCACGCTAGGCCTCACCTCCTAAAAGTTCCTACATCTACAAATAGCACCACAGGCTGGGGACTGAGCCTTAAGAGGGACACTTATCCAAACCATACCAAATGGTATCTCATAAAGTGATATCTGAGCATAGACCTTAAGAAGTCAGGGGAGAAAATTGTGAATATTTGGGAACAAGCTTTCCATGAAGAGGGAAGTGAAAGGACAAAGGCCTGAGGTAGGAGTATGCTTGGCCTATTTGAGGAAGAGCCAGGAGTCTAGTGTGGGTGAAGCCGAGTAAGCGAGGGGTGAGACACAGGAGGTGAGATCCCACAGACAGTCGAGGGGAGTGCACACAGGCTTGGGCAGATCATGGGTATGCGTCAGGATCTGAGTGAGAAGTCAGGTGACTGGGGTGACACTGGGCTTGATATTTGAACCCCACTTCTATCGCAGCACAGAAAATGGATTGGGGTAGGAGAAAATGGGGAAGGCAGATCAGGCGAGGTTTTCTTTCACAATAGTGAGAGAAAGAATATCGAAGTGTGATTCTGGCAGTGATTATGGGAATGGAAGGGACGACATGGTGTGAAGAATAGTGAAAAGGTGACACCAGCAGAGACTGGTGGTTCATTAAATGTGAAGTATGAAGAAGAAGGAAAAAAAGAACAAGTTGCCAAAGAGGCTGAGGCAAAAGTGCTGTAGGGACCAGTCTTGAGGAAGTCCTGAGAGAAAGGGCTTCCAGGACGGAGTCGCCAGCCTCTTGCCCAGCCACATGTCCTTCCACTTGTCATGTACTTGAATGCTTCAGTGGCACCACATTCCTGAATTAACCAGCATGCCTGCTATAGTTTGATTACACATGTTCCCAAAGGTATATGTGTTAAAGACTTAGTCCCCAGCCCGTGGTGTATTATGAGATTGTGGAAACTTGAAGATGTGGGAACTACATCTTTGAGTCATTGGGGATGCACCATTGAAGGGGATATTGGGACTCCACAACTTCTTCTTTCTTTATTTTATTGCATCCCAGTCATGAAGTGAGCAGCTTTGCTCCACCATGTGCTCCCTGCTAGGATGTGCTGCTTGTTACAGAGCCCTGCCCCCACAAAATGGGGCCAACTGACCATGGACTTAAACCTCTGAAATTGTGAACCAAAATAAATCTTCTCTCTTTGTAAGTTGATTATCTCAGGTAATTTGTTATAGTAATGGAAAGCTGACTAACGCAATGCTCTTGCTCTATTTGGCTGCCCAGATCACTCCTCTCCATCCTTCCAAATCCAGCTCAGGAATCATCTCCTGCCTGATGATACAGCTCAAATGAATCACTCTTCTGTACCACTTCCAGACTCACTCACAGTTTAATGCACAGCTTCCCAACCAATATTAAGTAGTACCTAGTGTGTTGCAATCTTAATGATTGTATCCTTAGGCCTCAGGTTTCCCCAATTGGGCCTAGAGCAGGTGGAGCTCCTGCTGGGTCACCTCTAGCTTTGCAGAGCACATACATTTATTCTACTTCACCACACAAATATCATTTTGTATGTGTACTCTATCCTGAATTTTAAAAAAAGGAGGGGGATCCACTATGTTAGTTGTACAGGATGTTATATTGGAGCTACTTTAGTCCCAAGTTTTGATGGAGGTCCCAAGGCAATAGATGGAACATTCCAAAGAAAGATGCAAGATTTGCAAAAAGTGCTTATGAAAATCAGTTTTGTATTCTCAGCCAACCACCCACCTCCAGACTATAAAAGATGAAAGAGAGGCTGGGAAAAGAATTGGCATTGATTGTAGAGAATTTCTTTTTTTTCCTTTAAAGAGAAAGCTATGCTGTGGGTCACACCTGGAAGAATGGGGACACCTGTTCTGCATCAAACCAAGCTGCAGGGGCTTTGAGGAGGCACAGAGGGAGTTAACCTGAGCCTACTGAAGGTTGGGGGACACAGCAGGTGGAGTCCGACTGACAAGTCTGAAGGGGAGAGCTTGCCTGGTCAGCTGCCTTTTGTGCTGAGATTGTCTTGCACTCAGAGTTGAGGCACAAATACCAATAGGGCTTCCAGTGGGTTAGATGAGGGTTACTCAAGGGGAAGAAAGAGCAAGAGCAACGCCTGTAGGGCCAAATAGAGTGAGGCAGCCTAGCAGGCAGTGAGTTCAGGCTCCCAGGGGCTGAAGAAAGAGCCATAACTACAGCCAGGGGAGATGTGTTCAGCACATTGAGAGGGTACAGTGGAGGCATTCCCAAGATTGTGGCCCAGCTAGGAACAGGAGTTGTGTGGTGACAACCTTGCCAGAGAAATAACTGCCACCATAATGGCCTCCAATAAGACCCTTCTTGCTCCCTGCCTTTACTCCCCCTCCTCTTCTCCCACTCCAATACTAGAAGATTCTGAAGACACATGGTGGGTGGGCACCATCCTCCTGCAGCCATTAGCTTGAAGTGGATGCAAGGGGCAGGAATGGGGCACAAGTTTTACCTCTAAATGAAGCAGGAAGGTTTTGATTATT
This sequence comes from Geosciurus inauris, assembly GCA_004024805.1. NCBI lineage: Eukaryota > Metazoa > Chordata > Mammalia > Rodentia > Sciuridae > Geosciurus > Geosciurus inauris. The sequence goes on from PVHX01000227.1 coordinate 123,311, forward strand.
GCATTGGATTCAACATATTAATTACTAAAATGAGTTGATATTTTATGAGTTTTAAGTGGCTGGGACACTTTTAATATCTAAGAGCAACCAGGAAAGTCATGCCTCCTGAGTTTTCCCTTGAGACTGAGAAAGGACAGACCTCACCACATGCCTAAAGGGAGGTGGAGGGAGGATGAGCTGCCCTTCTTCTTATACCTGGTGGGTCCACAGCTTGTTCATCACAACAAGTGTGTTTCTATCTCCAGTCTTTCTCTTCTTCATTACCACTGCAGCTCCTGAGGCCAGGAATGATCAGGTATGTCTGCTGGCACTCTGGAGTGTAGTGTGGGTTTTGGCCCAGAAGGGGTCCACGATGGGTTGTTGTAGATTGATCCAAACTCCCTCATCTCAAGTTTGATTCTGTTTATTCCTTCTCAGTTTTCCCCAGCTGAGCTCCTCTGCTCTGTGCCTTGAATAAATTCCAACTACAAGAATATAGTGACCACCTTTAGCCCCCAACTTAGTCCCTGGGGCTTCCAGGCAAGCCCTGAGGTGTCGGACACCCACTCAGTATCAGTTGCCTTCTCTAGTGGCAAGCAAACATTTCTTCCAGGGCGTCTTTCAAAACCATCATTTCTCTGAGTGCCATGGTCAGAAAAGGGCTGGGAAGTGTATCTCTAAAATAGCTCCTAGAATCTTTGCATTTTCTGCCTGACTCTCCTACTCTAAATACGATTTTTTTTCATGCCTCCCGCAAAATTCACTGGTCTACTCCACTGCTAGCTCCCCCTCACCATATGAAACAATAGTTCTTCCTTAGTACAGGAGATACATTTTAAATTCCTTCTTTTTATCTTTATATATGACCCATCTAGAGCTTCATGTTTTGTGATATGCAAGCATCACTCTGGTCAATGAACAGAAGAACCAAATGAGAGCAAGAAGGCTGGTGGGCATCACCTGGGACTGTGGTACATGCACAAAAGAGTGGAACCGTGTCACCCCCTTTGGGTTGCTGTCAGGAGCTTGTTGCTCCAGTGCACTTCTTGGCTTCAGAAACTGGGGACTGCTTGTGTTCCCCATGGGCCCCACCCCTCAGGGGTATTCCATTCAGCCATGATTGGAGGAAGCATGTGAAAGCCACAGGTTATGTCAAGCTCCATTTATCTATGGGTGCCTGCAGTCTTTTCCCAGCCTCTGCTTAATCCTGGATCCCACATCGTGTCTGCTTCTCAGCTTTGTTTCTGATTTCTAGTTTCCTAGAATGTGGGTCTTGCTCTCCCAGGCTTGCAGCTGGGACCAGCTCCCCTGGGCTGTGCTTCTCCTGTGGTAAAGCCACGGTCCCTGGCTTTAACCTCTCAGCGTACTGAAGTAATAGCTTCTGCTAACCCAATTTCTGTTCCTGAATCTTTCTGGCCATCTTTATTCAGTTGAAATTCAACCCTGATAGGGCCTTATTGGTCCTGGAATCATGATCTGAGGGCAAAGGAATTAACGTTTTTGTTAGAAAATATGGGAATAAAGTTAAAGAATGAGAAAAATCATCTGATGGCCAAAACTGAGCTGAACTGGAAAACAAAAAAAGGGTGTTTACAAGCGATTCATAAGAAAGCCTTGCAAGCAGTCTTGGGGTCTGGGTTGTATATCTACCACCATGACACACTGGTGATGACAAATTAGTTGTACCAATGTTTAGAGACTTGATAAAGACTACAGATGGAAGAAAAATACTATAATAAAGCATAATTCATGCTGATCAAACTTTGGAAACAAGAAGGGGACTTTGCTGTTTAGTCTGGCAGACATCTCACTTTGAAATTATCTAAACAATCATAAATGAAAACCATGATCCCTGAATCTTTCAGCTGTGTATGTGAAAATCTCTAAATTTCATAGTTTGTTGGCAAGGGAGCAATTACTTTTGATACGTGAATGAAATTACATTGTCTTTGCCAAACAATGTGCAGGGAAATGAGAACCCCCCTTCCTTATAGCTTATTTCATGTTTTCTCTCTCTGCAAATTGGCCATCAGTATTCTTTCGTTTTCTCATTATCTCCCATGAGCGTTGCCAGCTGCTCCTTCACTGGGCATGATTCCTCAGAAGCCAGGCAGAGGACAGCACCAGTGGGAGGCTGCTGCAGGATAGGGGAGAACCTCAGTAGGTCTGGGCCAGGAGTCGAGTCCAAGGGTTGCTCCAGCAGCTTCATGAGCCCAAGTTCTAGAATCTGGGGGAGGCAACACAGTGGTTCTACTGGTAGCCCTCTCCTCTTGCAGGAAGGGCAGGTGCCAGGGCAGATACGCTGGGTGCCTTCCTGCATGTGTGATTTCCAAGCTCTCTGGAGGATTATATTGTTCCTCCTTTCCTCTTCCTTTTCTTCTTTCTTCCTCCTCTTCTTCCTTTCTCCCCCTTCCTCCTTTCCCTCTTCCTCCACCTTTTCCTATTCTTCCTTTCCATCCTCCTCCCTCTTTTCTTCTGTCCTTACTCTGTTTTCCCACAATAAGAAAATACAGTAGTAGCCTATCCCAACAATATGAGGTCAGGTCACTGAGAAGGTCTTCAGGCTTTCAATGAGGGATGAAAGCTTTCATCTCTCTATTAGAGATAGTGCTACAATGTGCACCAGAGCTCCCTTACCTTTGTACAAACTGGATTAACAAGTACATTGACAAATCCCTCTATCACCCTGTCCCAAACCAATCTCCTCCACCCGTGAGCTGTGGTCCCAGCAAACATACACTGCCATACAAACCCTACCATCTCCTGTGACAGACATCCATGAAAATGGCCGGCGATGGCTGGTGTAATTGACTGACAGCAGATCCTCCTGGTGAGTAGCTGCCAATGGAGGGAAGGCTGAAATCCTGCTGTGCACATCCTCCACCCACCACCCATCTTTCTAGTCAGCACACACTGCCAGCCCAGCAGGAGGGGTGGCCAGCTCCAGGCTAGTGAATGTGTTCCATCGTGTGAAGGCTGAGCAGGCCTTAGTCCTGAGGGACTAGCCAGCGTATGAGGTTGATTTCCCCATTATTCAAACTGCTCCAGATCCTGGCTGCATTTTGTTTTCCCTTTTTTAACCACTGGTAGGTCTGCCTCTGCAAACATCATGCCTTTCCCCTAATCTGTCCTCACTGAGAAGCAGGTTGGGGTGTTCATGGCTGTGTCCTTTGGCTTGTGGTCACAGGATGAATGGCCTCATGTTAGTGTTCAGTAGAAAGACTTCAGAAATGCCAACCATGCTCAGCTTTGGGAGGTTTTATAAAGCAACAGTCTCCTCCACATGCATACACATACCTAAATGCAGGCATATTTTTAAATTAAAATGTGTCATATTTTCTAAGCAAGAACTATACTTTTCCCAATGGCAGTTTCAAACATCTCAGAAATGTTAAATGGTAAGTCAAATCTCCCTTTATTCTTCCTGTTTTCTCTCACTCTGAAAATATATGTATATATATGCACACATTACCCTTAGAGGCATATTTTCTAGGATGTAAATAACAAAGGAAAGTGCTGGTGTTTGGGATTCTGGTGCTTAGAGAAGGTGGATGTGTGTGCTTTGCTTCCTGTTTTTGCTGATCTGATGAAGTAGATGTTTGTCCCACCACCATGCTCGGAGCATTCTCAAGACCAGCCAATGAAACTTGGGGTCAAGCCTTTACCATTTTCAACAAAATATGCTCATATATATTTCAGACCTGTCTTACTGTTCGATGTGGCTTTTGTCATGGAGAAATGAGCAGGTTTGGGTACCACAAAAACAGAACCAGATTAATATTTGAAATCTTAACATTGTCTTACTAAAAATTGTAAGAACCTGTTGTAATTTCAGAACTCTTGTGCTAGTCTTCAATTCCACAAAGTCCAGGAGGAAATCCTCCCTTTTACTTGGTGTTCTCATCTTGGCCTTGTGATGTATAATCTCACTCCCCTCCTGCATGGGCAGTGTCCCTTGCACATGGCAGGGTTGTGCCCGAGAAGGGAAGCTTGTGTTGAATAGCAAATTCCATTGCAAGGATTCTCCTAGCAACACGGGGACAATAACAAACCCACAATAACCTATTGTCTTTACATCTATAAAGCAATGTGGCCATTAGTCTCACCAGACCAGTCAAAGGATATTTTGCAAGTGGAGAATGATTTCTAGCAGTAGCATTGAATAAAGCCCCTTGGTTTCTTTCCTTCAATTTGCACATACCTAACTAGGGAGATATCAGATTCTCATTTCAGTTGTAAGACATACCCAAAGGAAGGCTCTGGGTATGGAAAAGATGGGACTGAGAGATTCTGGTTCAGGTTCTGATTAGTAAGCTACCTCTATAACATTGACCAAACCACTTTAACCTGCTAGGTCTTACTATCCATCATCTTCAAAATGGGGAGTTATTTCTTAATAGTTCACGGTGCAAGTTCAAAATTCAGATTGTTGGGTCTATACTTATCTTGCTCAATCAGAATCTTTGGGGCTATGTTCCAGGAATGCGACTTTTAACCAAAAGCAAATGGACAACTTTGCTGAACAGCTATAGAAAGGTTTATGTCATTAGTTGTCCAATGTTGCTTGCTTGGCAATAGAGGATCAATGTACGCTTCAGGATCGGTATGCTATGTTCATTGTGGGGAACCTTCCCCGGCCCCAATTTTATAAAGGACCAAACTGACCTATTTCCTTTGCTTTTCTAAGTGGCTTTTCTCTATAAAAGATTCTATATTATGTCTTCCATCAGAAAAAATCTTTTGAATATGTGTTTCTAATATATTTACTATTAAAATGTTAAACATCTGCATGTATTTATATAAATACTAAATACTATGCATTAACATATTATGTTAAATACTCACATATTATGAACATTATAAAATATAAACAATAAATGTTTTTAAAAGAAAAAAGTGAATGATTTTTAAGCATTCAATTAGTGAATATCTTGGTTTAATACTCCATGGTATAGCAAAATCAAAAAGTTTTTTGTATTGATTTTGCATTCCCTATTTTAATACTTATTTATAATAGATGAGAATATGCTTCTCAAACATATGTAGATTTAAGCACAAGAAGTGACTTTAAACTTGTATTTTCTAAATCATGATACTGATTTTTAAATTCCATCTGCTAATTATGCCAAAGTATCTTATGGGCTAGTAAATTTCCATTTCTCCGGATGTCAAACAGTTGTTATTGCAAACTAATTAGAAGATATAGCATTTTTTCTATTTCTTACAAACATATTCAAACATGACAAAATCCTTCATTTGAAAGAAAAAAATGGAGCATGTTAGAAAACTGTCTCCAATTTTCTTTTAAGTACAGATATAAACTTTCACATTATTTTTGAACATTAAAACCACATATATTTTAAATATCTCTAAGCATTCATTTCTAAAATGCTCTTTCAATAGCATGTTTCTTTAAAAAATTATTCCTTTCTCACTCATTTTCACATTATATTCTCTTCATCTGTATCTGTAGTGGATAGACTAAGTATGGTTTTAAAAATATCTGGTGGACTGTGTATCAGCCACAGAAAAAGTCAGCATATTTGAAATATTTGTGTTCATTAAAAATTAGTATCTCGGGCTAAGGTGGTGGCTCAGTGGCAGAGCGCTTGCCTCGCACCTGTGAGGCACTGGGTTCGATCCTCAGCACCACATAAAAAATAAATAAACAAAATAAAGACACTGTGTCCGTGTATAACTAAAAAATATTTAAAAAAAAATTAGTATCTCAAGTTTACCTTTAAGTGCTCTACCATGAGAGAACATATCCCTCTAATGACACAAAAATTTTTATTCAGTCCCCATCTCATTAATATTCTATACCTATTTCTCTTTTAAATCAACACATTAATGATGATCATATAACCTGCTGTGAATTTCAGGTTCAACTTTTTTGTTATAATGTCCATATGACTGACACAGTAAATGAATGTCACAGGAGGGATATGTCTACACCTTTTCCTTGGCATCTTTTCATTTTTAATTTTTTCAAACAGCCCCTCTATGATGATTACAGCTACTCATGCAAATATCCCTCCACATTCCATTTCTTTTTTAATTCCGTAAGTCATTTACCACTGAGAATGTATTTATTTGGGGAGCATCTTTTCTTTGGGAGGCCATGTAAAAGCACGTCTCCGTGTATTTCATTATTGAAACAGAATCTAACAGCTTGGATATGGAATCAATTGGAAGCAATTCTTCTCTCATTCATTCAGCAATATTTTACAGTTTATGGTTTTTACTAACACTTTGTGCTTTGTGTCTTCTGAAAGGAACATTTGATTTTCACTATTGCTTTATGTAAATTATTTCATTGATTTTTTTTTTACTGAAGCACTTTCTCCAATAGTATAATTGCTATTAGATAAGAAATTGTGACTTCTGAATATGTATAAATTTGTCAAAAGATCTTTAAAATTCTGGGTTGACAATCACACAGCTTTACACTTCAAACAAAACCAGAGGCTTGTTTTTATATTCTGGATTCTTCCTTTCAAATCGTGCTCTATCATTGCAAAGGAATACCATGTTTAATCTTTATTGGTAACAATGGAAAAGTAGTATTTCAAATAGATTTCTAAGCACTTTTTCATTTTCATTTCATTTCATTTCAGGTTTACAAAAGGATCGCAAAGGTAGAACAGAGAATCCCCATACACCCTTCACACAGTTTCCCCTAATGTTATCTTACATAACTATAGTATATATATATATCAAAACTAAGAAACTAACATCTGTGCAGTACTGTTACCTAAACTACAGACTTTATTTGTATTTCTTAGGTTCTTCCATAAAGTCCTTTTTCTGTTTCAGTATCCAATTCAGGACACCATGCTGCCAAATAGTCAATAGTCAAAGGCACATGAAGATTTGTTTAGATAAAACTAAATAATTTTGGTGTTCTGCTTTACTAAAATGAGTGAATGAAAAATATCTGAAGATATTAAAAGTAAGGATGTCTTTGTCACTCCTTTTTGTGTTGTGGAGTTTGGCCTCTTAACTGAGGCTCACTTTTCTATTGTACATGAAATGAGGTAGTCTGGCTTGTGGATTGGGAAAGAGAACCAACCACAACAGTCTGTGAAATACTGGGGAATCTCTATTTCTTCTTTATTTTTCTTTTCCTAAAGACAACTGTTAGTTAGCTTTTCTTCACTGTGATAAAATGCCTGAGGAAACCAACTTAATGAAATAAAGATTTACTTTGGTTCACAGTTGCACAGGTTTCAGTACATGGTGGGCTGATTCTATTGTGATGGACCTGTAGTAAGGCAGAACATCATGGCAGAAGGGTGTGGCATTACAGAGCTGCTCATCTCCTGGTGATGAGGAAGGAGAGAGAGAGAGAAGAAGAAAGGAGCTAGAGACAAGATATACCTTTTCAGAGAGTTACAGTTTGGATATGAGGTGTCCCCCAAAAGTTCATGTGTGAGACAATGCAGGAATGTTCAGACAATGCAGGAGCATTCATAGGTAAATGATTAGTTTATGAGAGCCATACCTAAAAGGTAGATTAATCCATTTGATGAATTAATAATTTGAATGCATTAATGGATGGTGACTAAAGATAGGCAGTGTGTGGCTGGAGGAAGTAGATCACTGAGGGTAGGCCTTTGTGGTTTATATTTTGTCTCTGACAAGCAGAGCGCTCTCTCTCTTCTCTGCTATCATGACTAAGAAGCTTTCCTCTTCCACACCTTTCTGCCATAATGTTCTGCCTCAACTTAGGCCCATCTCTACAGTTTCTACTGCCTCCCAATAATTATTAATTACTGAATTATTAATCCATCTATGGATTAACACATTGATGAGGTTAGAATCATCATGATCCAATCACTTTTCAAGAGTCCTACCTCTGAATACTGCTGCATTGAGGACCAGGTCTTCAATACATGGGCCTTTGGGCAACATTCCAGAGCTAAGCCATAACTATACATATATACATATAATTACACACATGCTTCTATACATGAACATATATATGTATATATACATGCATATATATGTGTATATATGTGTGTGTACGTATGTGTGTGTATGGAATTTCTCCAATTCCCTTTCCATAGCTAATGTCTTTGCTATCAAAAAGGACCAGTGAATACCTTTTCCACCCCTTGGAAGGCATTCTATTTGGTAGGGCACTGCTCTATATTGTATTCATACTTCTGTGTTGTTCTAAGAATCTATCCTAAGTTTCCACTAATACTAATAAGTCTAAAATAGGCAAAGTGGACATATACAGTATTTTGTTCTCTACTGGTCAATTACATATCCTCCTGAATTATTAATAGGTTATAAATAATTATTGAGTAACTTACTAAGGTAGTCATGTGCACAAATACATTTCTCCAAGAAGCACTGCTTTAAACCATCCCTCCATGAAGTGTTCAAACTTCATGTACTTTTATCAAGGTAGTGAAAGAAAACTTGAGGGGAGGGCAGATAGCCTTGAGGCACCTCGTAAGTCATACCACAAACGTTCCACATTTTCACTGTTGAGACTGGAATTCGAATGTTTGAGAACAAATGAAATTCATTTATTGACAGACCCAATGACACAGAGATGCTTCAATGTACCACCTGCACCCCCTTCAGTAGGGAAGGACTCGTCCCTCAGCTGCTCTAAGGTTACTGGAAGAATCCTCTCTTTGGAGATTTCCTCAGTATAGGAAGACTATCTCACCCAAGGTCTGTCTCCTTCAAAAGACAGCCTACATCCAGTGACTAATCAACTGGAAGAATGAAGGCCTGGCCCCTGTACCATCTTGGGACAACTCGTACCATCTTGGGACAACTCTAATCCATTCCAATGCCAGAGCTCCTGAAGTGTCACCTGATGGTTTTTCAGAGTCTCCATTGCAGGTCACCTTCTCCCTCTGCCCAAGCTTCTGCTTTCTTTGCCTCTCACATACAGGTTTTGATTCCAAGAGTATCCCTCAATAAAAGTCTTGCACACTAGTCTTGACTAAGATCTGCTTTCCAAGGCTGGAGGGTGTTGCTTAGTGGTAGAGAACTTGCCTGGCACGCCCTGGGTTCCATCTTCAGTACCACAAAAAAGAAAAAAAAAAAAACCTGCTTCCCAGGAAACCAGCCCCTACACATTCAAGTGGTCGAATTCAAACAAGACAAACAGTGTGAAAACAAAAATAAGCAGACCAGTGCCTTCCAAGGGTGATCTTGTGTGTGTGTGGTATGCATGTGCATATGTAAATATGCAAATAGAAAAAATATATGTGTGCATATTTGTGCCAATACTGGTCATGTTTTATAAGATTTGTAAAGCCTTATACATGCTTTTTTTCATTTATATCTTATTTCTTTTTCTTTTTATCTATTTGTACATATTGATTGGTAAAGTTCTTAAATCATTGCCCAATATTCCATTGTATGAATACACCACAACAATAACTATCATCTGAGAGCCAATTATTTGTTGGGCATTCTTGCAACCTCTCTATTTATCCAACACATATTTGCTGAGTGACTGTTATGCTCCAGGTACTGTTCTGAGTACTAGGGATACTAATAATTATTATCTCATTGCTTCACTTCAACTTTAAAAGCTAACTATTATTATCTCTACATTATAGATGAGAAAACTAAGGTTTAAATACTTGGCCCAAGATTACATGATCAGCAAGCAGTAGAGAAAGGGTCTGTAATCAGATAGCTGGTTTTCAGCACCTTTGCTCTTAGCCCTTGCACTAGCCCACTTCCCATTCTGCAACTTATTTCATCAGGCCCTCCTGATGGATAGTCAGGCTACATGAAATTGGTGGCTATTATAAACAAGGCAACAATGAACATCTCCCATTTATCTTTGGCTGCTGTCTACTAAATTTTAAAAGGAATTGATACCCAGTTATCCCACTCCCTAGTATATATCCAAAAGACTTCAAATCAGCATACTATGGTGACATAGTCACATCAATATTTATAGCAGCTCAATAATAGCTAAGCTATGGAACCAACATAGGTGCCCTTCAACAGATGAATGGATAAAGAAAATGTGGCATATATACATAATAGAATATTACTCAGCCATAAAAAAGAATGACTTCATGACTTTTGCCAGTAAATGGATAGATCTGGAGACTATTATGCTAAGCAAAATATGTGAATCCCAAAAAACCAAAGTTTGAATGTTCTCTCTGATATATGGATGCCAACACACAACAAGGGACGGGGGAGAGAACAGAAATTCTGTAGATTAGACAAAGGGGAAGGGAAGGGAAGGAAGCAGGTACTGGAGTAGGATAGACACTGGAATGATTCTGATCTATTTCCTATGTACATATGTATATACACCAGAATGAATCTCCACACCATGTACAACCACAAGACTGGGATTCTAATTAGAATAAGATGTACTCCATGTTTGTGTAAATATCTCAAAATATACTCTGCTGTCATGTATAACTAAAAAGAACAAATTAAAAAAAATAATGAAGAAAAAAAGAAATTGAGAAAAAGGAACAGAAAGGCTCATTATTTAACAGGATACCTGTTAGCTGACTCAGGGCATTACTCAGGCCACTTTAAAAGGTGCTTTTCTTCAAAATTAGGGTTTTAAGGAATCAAAAGATCCTACATTCCATTCTTAATATGAAAATCGTAGGTTAAGCTTATAAAATACTTCCAGGCAGGCCCTGTGTGTTGGATGCATATTTGCAGATAGGGTAATACCTGGCTTACTATCACTAGTGTCTCTTGTGGGAAGTGGAATGTTTTTATTGAAATTGCTCTTGTTTGTGTTTAAAAAAAAAAGAAAGCTGAGCTACAACCTGGGTCTGGTTTTAATCATAGTGCAATCTTTATGAGACAATATAAGGCTGAGAATTTTTTCATCTGATATTTCTAAAAAAAAATACATGTTCAAAAATGTTACAAACCAATAAGCCCTAGAAGAAGGATAGGGGGTGGTGGGGGAAGAAATCTCTTGCTCAAAAGAGAACAAGGAAATTCCAGAGAAGTTTCACAGGGAGGAGGGAGGAACCCAGTGTGTATCACTATTAATTAGGCTGTTATGTCTTAGGATAGGATAATAACTGGTTTCGTTAAACAACCAAAATTCGGTTTAGAGAAAATTGGACAGTTCATACTCCATAAAGTAAGAATATTACCATGAATGTATTACAGATCCATAATGTGTCCCATGATCTGTCAGTCCTTTAAATAAATGTTTCATCCTCTTCAGAGAGTCTTCCTGTTCTGGTCAGAGATCCATCTTAGATTAGATGATTTAATGCCTATGTAATTTTGGATGTGTCTATGGATATTCTTGAAATTTTCATTTAATAAAACTTTCTACTAATTGAGGGGGAAAAGTAATTTGGCACGACTTCAGGATTACTTGTTGAGATTTTAAAACATTTTCACATAAGGCTTTGTTATAGGGGGAATAATAAAATCTCAGTCTTCCAATAAGCTGCAAAACTATTAGTGGATTTCTAGGTAATGTTGTTTAGTGTCAGTACTCAGGGGAATACAGTTTTCATTTAAGATGAAAGTAGCCCAAGTATGTTGTTTCATACCAGGTGTGCTAACTTCACTGTTTCCTCTAAGTGTTCATAATTTTGAAAGTAATCTAGTTTCTTTTTTATGTTTTTGGCTGAATTTGGACTTTCTTCTCAGCAGTCATAATGGTTCAACTATGGAGAATAAAAACTGGCAAGAAAAAGCCAATAAAAATATACGGAAAGTAAAAGCTTCAGAGAAATCAGACTTACTAAATGATGTGCAATATAGCTCCCTTTTTACCAAAGCTTTCAATCTTAAATTTATTCTAAAATGCCTCATTTAGTGTTTATTTGTGTCAGTTTCATAGCAGGAATCAAATCACGAAGGTTAAATGAGTAAATCAAGCACCATTTTAAAATTCATCCTTGGGTTATAAGTGTCTCTTTTCTTATTCCCATTGTCTTGTCTCTTTCCAAAGCAAGAAATTTAAATGTTTATGTGACTGAAATAGTCACGTCAGAATACTGTAGGATTTAAAACTTCAACTGCTTTGGCTTACACATTTTAATTTCCTAAATCCACCATGAAAAGCAGAAGAACATTGGATAAACTAAAATATCTCATATTTTCCCATTATTATTCTCTATTTCTTTCCCTTTGCTATAAATTATACATGTTTATGAGAATGAATACGGTTGCCTTTTTTCCTGTTGCTTAAATCTCTTTGTCTACTGAAAGTGGCAAGAGAGCTCATCCATTATTTAAGTTACTATTTCTATCACTGAATTAATACATACGTCTACTTGAGCAAATGGGTTGATGAAGCTCCATTCAGACTTTCTGCTTAAATAGAAGGCAAATAAATAAGTAAATAATCTCTGTCTAGATGCATAATAGTGAAAACATATTGCCAGAAATACCCGGTTTTTATGTTACTGGAGATACTATATATAATACTATTAAAAAAAGAAAAACTCAAATAATTTTAGCAAGAGGATGCTCTCCTAGCTGAAGAATTAAGTTCTCTTAATTCTGTAGGGCCTAGAGTGGGAAGCCATAGCTCTTACCTCCTGCTTTTATGTCAGGCTGGTGTGTATGGACTGCCTTGGATGTTTAGTGTAAAAATTGGGAATTTGATCTTCATTTCATTATAAATCCCACCTCACTCTAACACTGCTTTCGAGTCCCCCGACTTTAGTTTCTTGGCATTGACTTCCAAGATTTTTCACTATTCCCAGAGGCTGCTTCAGGGAAAGGAGGAGGAATGAAAGAAAATCCAAGGACATTCAGATTTAGATTCAGTGCACAAACTTGAAGTTTGTGGTAAAATAGTATCTGTCACTTGCCCCCCCATGTCTCCCCTGTTGCACGTGCATATATTGTGCTTCCTACATAAATTCACATACTTTAGATTTATTTCATTTTGAAAGGTTGACATATACACTGCCATTTATGTACCACAGCCTTCTGTGAATGATAAAGTGAAGTCACACACACACATAAATTGTTTGCATTTTTAAATGAATATTTATTTTTAAATGGTAGGGAGAATATGGGGAAGAGATTGAGAGAGAGGAAAATAGCTAACAATCATAATTGTCCTGCTTAGTGCAGAGAACCTGCTGCCTCACATTTAACTTGTCCATGCCTGGTTTAAGAGATTGTCCCCAGAAGGTCTCTGTGGAAATATTCAATTGTTAATTTGGAGATAATGACAGCCTGAAGGCCCTCTTTTGCTCTCATTAGTTCATTCAAAAAATATTTATTGAGCCCTTACTAAGCACCGGACTCTGCTTAGATGCAGGGATAGAAGAGTTAACAGAATTAGCATAGTTTTTTTCCTCAGGGAGGCTACAAGTCTCACTGCTAACATATTTATAAAAATTATTTATAAAACAATAATAATATCAAATACTATTTCCTGAAGACTTACCAAATGTCAGGTGCTTTATACCCACTATAACTTTTAAGTCTCACCAAACACTACCTGTGAGGTAGATTTAAGGAATCAGTTCACATGACTGTAAGGATTGTCAAGTCCAAAATTCATAGGAAACTCAGCAAGAGTTGAAGGTTCTGTGTTGAGTACACAATCTGTAGAGAGGGATGGCAGGATGGAAACTCAAGCAGGATCTCTGTATTAGAGTTTTGTTGGTGTTGTTTGGTTTTTGTTTTGTTTTGTTTTTTGGGTATTAGAGTTTAAACCCAGGGGCACTTTACCACTGAGCCATATCCCCAGCTCTTTTTATGGTTTTGTTTTTGTTTTTGTTTTGTTTTGAGATAGTCTCACTAAGTTGCATAGGGCCTCATTAAGTTGCTGAGGTTGGCTTTGAACTCACAATCCTCCTGCCTCAGCCTCCTTACAAGTCTGTGTTAGTCTTGAGAATTTCTTCTCTGAGAAAATTCAGTTTAAGTCCTCAACTGATTGGATGAGTCTTGCCCAGATTATCAAATGTAATTTCCCTAAATCAACGAAGTATAAACATTAATTATATAGATATAAGATCTTCACAGTAACATCTAGGCTAGGATATAACCAAACAATTGAGCACTATAGTTTACCCATGTTGACAAATAAAATGAAATATCACAGTACTGTTTTTCCTCTAGATTATTAATGAGGAAACTGAGGCTCAGAGAAGGCAGGTAACTTGCTCAATGTCGAACAATGAACTAATACTAAGCTTTAGCATGTGCAATTTCAACATTTATGTTCCTTCTCACAAGCTCTGGCTGATTTCTTAAAATAATTGCTAACTTAGAGGAGGGAAAAAAAAAAAAGACCTAAAGGAAATACACCTTTACCTCATAAATCTTGATTCAAGGCAAAAGCTTTAAAAATAGGCCAGTCAATATGGAGTAATAAGGACCTGATTTACCCTTCTACCTGTAACAACTGAAATGAAGATGATTGTGTTAGCTTTCCATCACTATAACACTTATCTGAGATAATAAACAAGAGAAAAGGTTTAATTTTTTGCTCATGGTTTTAGAGGTTTCAGTCCTTGATCATTTGGCCCCATTACTTTGGGCTTGGGCTTGTGGCAGCATACAAGAGCATGTGGTAAGCAAAACTCCTGGTTGAGAGCACACTAGACAAATCCGAAGAGGTTAAGGTCACACAATCCCCCTCAAGAGTGTGCCCTCCAATGACCTGAAGACACCCCACCTCCACCCATAGGCCTGACCTTTTAAAGGTTCTATCAACTCCCAGTAGTACCAAGCCTTCAAAGCATGGGACTCTGGGGGACATTTAAGATCCAAACTATATCAATAATAAATATGAAATAAGAATTTGAAAGACATTGGACATCAGGCAGTAGAAAAGGGTGATTTTTGAGAGATGGTAAACCAATCAACCAACCCTACAATTGGCCCAGCCCCATAAGAGAGTTTCTGGGCAATGAGGAAGAGAAGGGAAATCCAAACAGATCTCAGTCATCTCTCAGAGTTGAGAAAACATAGATGAGAGTCCTGGGAGGTCAAGGTGATTACAGTTAGTGGTAGAGAAGGGACCAATATGGAGAGAGCATTCCAGAAACACGCAGCGGTTTTCCCATGAGTCTTTATCTGACAAGTGTTCACAAGTGTGTGAGGAAACTCTCTAGACCAGAGAGAGAACCACCTAAAAGAAGCAAAGATAAATAACTAATTACAACAAATTTTTAAAAGTTTAAAAAGAAAGAAAAGACTTTCCAGAGATCACACAGGGGCTAGGAATAGTTCTTATTTCAAGTGGCTAGAGTAAAAATTCCCATAAGCCATGGAACGCAATGGAACACATTTGGGAATTTTTTGCCTCGGTGGTGGGCAAATTAGAACTAATCTAACATTCTCTCTGGTTCTGCATAACAACCCTTAAAAGCAAACCTGTAAGAGGTTATTGCTTCCAAGTAATTTAATGATGATCCAGAATAGCATTTAAAAGAGTTCTAACAGGGGGCTGGGGATATAGCTCAGTTGGTAGAGTGCTTGCCTTGCATGCTGGGTTCAATCCCCAGCACCAAAAAAATAAAATAGAATAAAAATAGTTCTAACAGTACAAACATAGGAAGCATCCAAAAAGCTAATATTCGCAAAGTCTAGCATCCAATCAACCTTATCAGGTGCTTTGGTTTGGATATAGTTGATCCCACAGGGGCTCATGCATTAGTAAGAGGTGGTAGAATCTTTAAGGAGTGGGGCCTAGGCGGAGGTGACTAGGTCAGGGACACTACACTAGGAAGGGATTAATGCCTGTCTCCCAGGAGCAGGTAGGTCTCAAGGGACTAGATTAGTTGCCAGGAGAGCAGATTGTCACACAGTGCGGCACCCATGTGTGGTCTCCTCTGTACGCACTACTCGCCACTCTTTTTTTTTTTGCGGGGGCGGGGGGGATACCAGGGATTGAACTCAGGGGTACTCACCCACTGAGCCACATCCCCAGCTCTATTTTGTGTTTTTTTTTGTAGAGACAGGGTCTCAATGAGTTGCTTGCTGAGGCTGGCTTTGAACTCGCGATTCTCCTGTCTCAGCCTCCCAAAGTGCTGGGATTACAGGCATGTGCCACCACACCCGGCTCACTCGCCACTCTTGCACACATTCGTGCCACATGATACAGTCTACTATGTTATGGTATCTTGCCACAGAGGCCATCTGAGCCCTTAGCCTCCAAAACTATAAACCTCTTTTCCTTATACAATCTTAGGTATTTTTCTTTTTCTTTCCTTTCCCTTTTCCTCTTTCCTCTTTCCTTTCTGAGACAGTTTCACTATGTCACTTTGAGCTTTGATCCTTCCACCTCAGGCTCCTCCCTCCATAGCTGAGATTATAGATTCAGGTATTATAGCAACACTAAACAGTCTTAAGACACAAGGCATGGAAAGAAACAGGAAAACATGACTCATAATCAGTTCATTGAACTCACAAAAACATAAATCCTAGAATTAGTAAAAAAATCAAATAAAAAGCTATTTACATCTGTATTCCATGTGTTCACGAAATTGGGAGAAAGTAGAGACACCAAAAATATAAAATCTAAATTGAAATTCTATGAGAACTACAATATCTGAGACGAAAAATGCATTGGATGGGATTAAAACAGGTTAGATATTGTAGAGAAAAAAGATTCATGAATTCCAAAACATAGCAATAGAAACTAAATTACATAAAATGCTGTGAGGAAAAACACTGAAAAACTAAATGGCATCAGTGAGCTATGGAATATCTCCATGTAGCCTGATGTGTGTGTACTTGGAGTTCCTCGGTCAGAAAACTAAAAATCAGAGGGGATTCCCTCAATTTGAAAGGGTTATTAATGAAAAACTTTTAGCTAAAATCATACTTTTATGGTGAAGCAATGGATATTTTCACCTGAAGAAACGAGGCTAGGATGTCCACTCTCACTACTCTATTTATAATCATGCTGGAGCTGCTGACTAAATAAGTAAGGCAAAAGAAAGAAAAGAAATTCAGATTGGAGAAGTAAAATCGTCTTTATTCATTGATGACTTGATTTATGTAAAAAGTCTTATGGAACCTACCAGAAACAAAAAAAGTGCCTCCAGCAAATAAGTGACTTTAGAATGATTGCATGATACAAAATGAATTAGAGGAAGAACAGTTATTTCTAGAAACCATCAATAAATAATCATCAACTGAAATGTTTAAAAAATCTATTTGCTATTTTATTAAAATGTGAAAACTTTGGAGATAAACCTGGAAAAATCTGCATAAGACCTGTTTACATATCACTATAAAACTCTGTTGAGAGAAATGAAAGACTAAATAAATGCTGAAATTTACCAGCTAAATGTGTCAGATAACTCCATCTCCTGATAATTTGTAGAAACAATGTGTTCTCAATCAAAACCCATGTTGTAGAAATTTTTTGGTTGAAATAAACAAGCTTATTCTAAAATTCACATGGCACTATAAAGGACCTAAGAAAACCAAAACAACATTGAAAAGTAGAAACAAAGATTTTACATTGTCTTGCTTTGATATTTATTATAAAGCTATAGTAATTAAGATACTATAGAATAGCATCAAGATAAAAAATAGGTTAATGGAAAAGAAAAAAGTAATTAAGAACTGAGTAAGTAAAATAAATATGATATTGGTGTCAAAATGATCAATAGAAAAGAGAAAGACTCCAGAAATAGATCCACACAAATATGTTCAATAGATTGTCAACACAAGCATAAAGGTAATTCATGGAAAAAAGTATGATGTTTTAAACTAATGAAGATGGAACGATGGGATATCTGTTGTAGTTTGAATCTTTTTTTCTTTTTTTAAATTTGTTCTTTTTAGTTATATATGACAGTAGGGTGTACTTTGACATATATACGTTGAGTATAACTTCCCATTTTTGTTGTTGTACATGATGTGGAGTTACACTGGTCCAGCATTCATACATGAACACAGGAAAGTTATATCTGATTCATTCTACTGTCTTTCTCATTCCCATCACCCCTTCCTTTCTCTCACTGGACACTGTGTAATCCAGTGAACCTCCCCTGCTTCCCCCATCCACTTATTGTAAGTCAGCATCCACATATCAGAGAGAACATTTGGCCTTTGGCTTTTTTGGAATCGGCTTATTTCACTTAGCATGATAGTCTCCAGTTCCACCCATTTACCAGCAAATGCCATAATTTCATTCTTCTTTATGGCTGAGTAATATTCCATTGTGTATATGTACAATATTTTCTTTATCCGTTCATCTGTTGAAGGGCACTGAGGTTGGTTCCATAGCTTAGCTATTGTGAATTGAGCTGCTATAAACATTGATGTGGCCGTGTGACTATAGTATATTGATTTTAAGTCCTTTGGGTATAGACCAAGAAGTAGGATAACTGGGTCAAATGGTGGTTCCATTCCAAGTTTTCTGAGGAAACTCCATCATGCTTTCCAGAATGGGTGCACCAATTTGCAGTCCCACCAGCAGTGTATGAGTGTGTTTTTTCCACCACATCCTTGCCAACATTTATTGTTACTTGTATTCCTGGTAATCACCATTCTGATTGGAATGAGATGGAATCTCAGTGTAGTTTTAATATGCATTTCTCTAATTGCTAGTGATGTTGAACATTTTTTCATATATTTGTTCACCAATATTTGTATTTCTTCTTCTGTGAAGTGCCTGTTCAGTTCCTTAACCCATTTATTGATTCAGTTATTTGGGTTTTTTTAGTGTTAAGTTTTGTGAGTTCTTTATATATCTTGGAGATTAATGTGCTGAGATGCAGGTGGAAAGATTTTCTCCCATTCTATAGGCTCTCTCTTCACATACATGATTGTTTCCTTTACTGTAAAGAAGCTTTTCAGTTTGATACTATTCCATTTATTGATTCTGTTATTTTTTGATACTATTTCATTTATTGATTCTTGATTATTTCTTATCCTTTAAGAGTCTTGTTGAGGATGCCAATTCCTAAGCCAACATGATGGAGAGTTGGGCCTACTTTTTCTTCTAGTAGGCGTAAGGTCTCTGGTCTAATGTCTAGGGCCTTGATCCACTTTGAGTTGAGTTTTGCACAAGGTGAGAGATAGAGGTCTAATTTCATTTTGTTACATATGGATGTCCAGTTTTCCCAGCACCATTTGTTGAAGAGGCTATCTTTTCTCCAACATATGTTTTTTGGTGCCTTTGTCTAGAATGAGATAACTGCTTACGTGTGGTTTGAATCATAAATGTCAACCCAAGGCCCATAAACTAAAGGCTTGGTCTCCGGCCTGTGGCATTATTGGGAACCTTTAGGGAGTGGGGCCTAGTGGGAGGTGTTAGATCACTAGGGATGTGCCCTTGAAGAGGATCGTGGGAACCTGGTCACTCTCCCATGCTACCCCATGCTACCATGAGGTGAGCATCTTTGCTTCACCGCTCTGTCTGCCACTACGTTCTGCTTCATCACAGGACCCAAAACAACAGAGCCAGCTGACCATGGACTGAAACCTCTGAAATACTGAGCCAGAATAAACTTTTCCTCTGTTTAAGTTGTTCATCTCAACTATTTGTCACAGCAATGCAAAGCTGACTAACACAATATCCATATGCAAAAGAATTAGCTCTGTTTCAATCCCTTAATGTATGAAAATTAAGTCAAAATGCATCAGAGATCTAAATTTAAAAATGAAAACAATAAAATTTGTAGAATCCAAAGGAGATTATCTTTGTTAGGTAAATCTTTGGATTGGGCAAAGATTTCTTACAACACCAAAAATAAATAAATAAATAGATAGATATAATATTAATATAAGAATAGTATAATATAATGATATTTTATATATATATATATATATATATATATAAAATTTTTTAAAATTCACAAACAGAAATAAGCCATGGTCTATATAACCACATAAGCAAAAATGATAAATTGGACTTCTATTGCAATCTCTGCACAGGAGAGAATGGAATCAAATATTGTTTATATGTTTTTTGTTTTTCACATAAGAAACTGCTGCCAACCTTGCTATGGTTGTTTCAGATACTGCTCATACCTGAAGTTCAAGTTAGTAGTTCCAGTGATTTAGCTCAGTCTACTTGTTAATGGCCTGGAGGATGAAGTGAATGGCAGTGTAGAAAATTTGCTGATGACACAAAAGCATTGAGGTTGGTAAAAGCTAAGGAGGATTGTGAAGAACTTAAGATAGATCTAATAAAGCTGACTGACTGAACAAACATGAAAAAGATAACATTTCACAGAGAAGGGCAAAAGGTAATAGACACTGAGAGAAATAATTTAAGCTCTCTATAATTTAAGGAGTACCTACTGATGGATTTAGGATTTATGTGAGTTTCACAGGAAAAAGACTTGCTCTAGGAATCAAATTAATGAAAATATTTCAGTAACATCATCTACTCCGCAAGGGTCCCAAACAGAGGCCCAAACAATCTGAATATGTACTCAAAAAAGTGGAAGGAAAAAAAATACAGGAAAACATTGTGGATTAGGCTGGGTGCCTACCTAATAAGCTTTCTTCCACCAGTTCTCTTGCAATGTCTTTTTCCAGTTCCCTGAACCTTAACTCTTCATTTCCCAGCCCCAGAAAATGAATCAAGATCAGTCTGAGTTATAATTCTTAATGTGCGATCCCCAGAATAGTTGAGGCAGAATCATTTGGCAACTTATTCCAAATGCAAATTATCAGGTCCTATCTCCAATAGACTGTGGAGATAGCATTCTGTATTTTAATAAGCCCCCCACAAAAGATTCTGATTCATGCTGAAGTTTGAGAACCACTGGTCTAAACTCATCATGCTATTTCCATTCCCAGTGATTTTATTAAGGATAAGAATCAACCTTCTCCAGGTCAGTGAGATACAAGTGGAAGTCTGCTGAGAGACTCTAACGAAGGTCTTCCTCTCTTGTTATGAAGAGGAAAGATTTTGCAGCCTTTGGTCATAGTTTTGTGAACCATCTTGTAGTTAGGAAGGGGCACACGTGAGGATTATAGAGTTAAAAAGATCGTGTCATAGGATATCTGGCTATGTGAGGAGGTAAACCCCACTTTTGGTCTGATATGCTATT
This sequence comes from Geosciurus inauris, assembly GCA_004024805.1. NCBI lineage: Eukaryota > Metazoa > Chordata > Mammalia > Rodentia > Sciuridae > Geosciurus > Geosciurus inauris. The sequence continues at coordinate 144,271 of PVHX01000227.1, forward strand.
CTTCACAACTGAAAACATGCCCCCCCCGCCACAAAATCAACTCCATTCCTTCTTCATTGAGGTACAGATGAAGCAAACCTGAATGGACAAATGTTTGACATAGTGAAATAATTTCCTCTCGCCTGAACACTTGACAGCTGCATCCCCAAATCAAGTGCATTTTTCAGCCTTGCTGTTTTTATATACCATGTTTCCATAACAAATATTTACTTTTCGCACAGTTATTTGTAAGGTATCTTTAATAATAGAGCTAATGTAAAGAATCCTTCCTGGAGTCAGTACACAATCTACCCAGTTAGGACTCTGTGACTAAAGAATACTTCGTGAAGAAAGTTGAGAGGCACGGTAGTTTTTAATTTCAACCTCAGAAAGTTAAAATTGCATACAAGACACTTTAGTTTCCCATAAAAACCCATTAGGGATGGACCACTTATGAAACTACCCAACTCTTAGTATCACCCTTCCAATTATGAATTGAGTAACCAGATGGTAGAAGCAATCCTCATCTCTAGGATCACTTTCACGGGAGATAAAATGCCAAGGAGGAATGGATGAGGATCTTCACAGAAAGAGGGACACAGCCATTTGAATGAGTCTTGGGTGTCCTGGCAACCTGCGTTGCTTGGTCCTGGAGCAGTCACAAGAAAGAGGGCAGGATGTGGGATGACCAGTCAAATACATTTATCTTTTTCTGTGAACTATCTCAACTTAACTTTAGAAAGACATTTTATAACAAAGCCCCTTGAACAACTAACTGCAAAAAGCACGTATGTTTGTCATCATGCCCCACAGGTCAGGAAACTTGGGCTTTGCAGGACTGACAGCAGAAGTCATTCCAAAATCAACCATCCTCCTCTGAGAATTCTCCATCAACTGTCAAAGAAGCCTGTGTCCATTGAATGCAGCCCTCAAAGAGAGCAAAAGGGGAGAGCAGATTTCTCGGAGACGAAAAGCAGACCTTGCAGGATTCTAGGGATTAAGACCATTACCTTCCATTACACTCTGAGCCCTTACAGAAGCCAGCAGCATATGGATCCCAGATGTTCCAATAGTTTCCCTCTGGGAAGAGGCTGTCCTAGTCCGCCCCAGAGCTCAGAGCAGGTCATGAGAGAAGGCACTCAATATACCCAACCAGAAAAGTGCAGGGCCTAGCTTCTGGGTACAGAAGCAAGAGGCCAGGCTTCTTTACACAGGCTAGAGTCTTGCATTCAAGGCTTTTGTATTTCTACTTCCACTCCTTGGAAGGCAAGATTGCCCCTGTCTCATATGGTAGAATGAGGATAAAATAGCACAGGAAGTAGGAAGAGGCTTTTGGTCACATGGAATTTAAAGTTCCTGTGGCAGAGACACTGATGTAAGCACTAAAACCTGTTCCCAGGATCCTTTGCAGCTAGGTGGTTCCTATGACTGAGTTTTGGCTAATGTAATGTAGGCACTTCCAGCCTAATAGCAGCCTCAGCCCTTCTCACAATCTTTTCCCTTTGTTTACTGGTCATCAGCATTAAATCTGGCCCAGAATCCCCAGGCTTTAGGAGAAGGTGGAGCCACGGGATGGAAGAAGTCACCTGTCTCATAGTCCATGTTGGATTTGGCATGAATGAAAATGCTATTGCACTAAGCCACTCTGGGGCTTGTTTCATTATCCAGCATTACTTACTCTACCTAATCCAGGTCCTGAATAAATCCTAGATAAAGTGATTGAGAGAGTAACTGGAACATAGAAAGGGAGTCAGAGATGGCAAGTACATTTAGACAGATGACTCAAACCATTCAGGCACTTCATTATACCACTGCAGAAAACTCCTACAGTCTTTGTTGATGCAGACACACCAGCTGTAGAACTGCTCAGACTTATGAAGACATCCCCTGGATCTAGAGCCATAAACATCATCTCTCCTGTAGTGTCAGATCTTCCGTGCACCTCTTAATGCTAGCCCTGGTGAGATTATGTATTCCCATGCACTGGAAGCAGTGCCCACTGCAAAACCTGTATGTATTTCCCATCCATTTAATGATCCTCCTCACCAATGCTTTTCTGCTGGATGAAACCTCTGTGAACTTGCCTGGCTCTAGAACTGAGGGATGAAGTGGTCTCTGCTCTCCTCCTGCTGACTGTTAGGGTCTAAACAGACAGACTATGACACCTATTAAATAGTCTTTAGGTACCCCAGGTTCTGGAAAAAAATAAGGCCAGGCCAGTTACCACAGTTTTTTCTTTTAGAAAAAAGCAACGGTGGTAAATAAAACCCACTGAACTGCGTGTTTACTGCCATCTAATTTCAGTTTTTATCCATAATTAGGTTTTTTGGGAGAGAGGGTACTGGCGATTGAATCCAAGGGGACTGTGCTACTTAGCCACACACACACACACACACACACACACACACAAAGGTTTTTTTGAGACAAAGTCTATCTAAAGTTCTGAATCTGGCTTCACATTTGCGATCCTCCTGACTCAGCCTCTGGAGTCACTGCACCACTGCACCCAGTTTATCCGTAACTGTTTTTGACTAGTGTATGTAAAGGTGATGAACGATACCAGGTTAACATCAATTTTCATCAACTCTCAGCCAGAGAGGTCTTTTTTTATATAAATGTGCTAAGTGTAAAATGAGCTCTATAGAATTTGTATTCCAGAGACTGACCATTTTGATGAACACTTTAATGTAAAAATCCTGCTAGATATTTTTATACATGAGTAACCTTATCTGGGCAAATTCACTTCTGATAATCAATCTTACCTTCCTCTTTTTTTGTATTGTCTTACTCAGTATGGTAAAATGTCTATAACACAAATTCACCATTTTAACTATTGCTAAATATACAATTCAGTGACATTAATTATATTCATAATGTTTTGCAAATATTATCACTATTTTCAAAGACTTTCCATCATCCCAAGCAAAAACTTGGATACAAATAATTCCTCATTCCACCTCTCTCTCCCCAACCCTAATCTCTAACTTCCTTTCTATTTCTATGGATTTGGCTATTCTAGATATTTCATGTAAATGGAATCATGAAATATTTGGCCTCTTGTATCTGGCTTATTTTACTTAGCATAATATTTTCAAGGTTTACCCATATTATATCATGTATCAGAACTTCATTCCTATATAGGATCAAGTAACATTCCTTTGGGTATATATACCAAGTAGTGTTTAGCCAGAGATCTGTTGATGGCTTGTTTTCACTTTCATGAATAACACTGCTGTGAACATTGATGTTCAAGTCCCTGCTTTCGATTCCTTTGAGTATATACCTATGAGTGGAATTTCTGAATCATAGAATAATTCTATATTTGATTTTTTTGAGAAACTGCCAGCCTGTTATCCATAGAAAACCTGCAAGATATTTAAAGTCCAGATTGAATTAAAAATGTACAATAAGGCTCCTGCCAAGCTATAGGCTGATGAGCTGAGTGGTGGGAGCTCATAGGCAAAGAGTAGGTCTCCCCAGTCCCTTGCTCCTCTCTTGCTGTCATCGTGTTCACTCCTGAGGGACTCCTAGTTGCAGAGATGAATTGGCCATGAAGTAATGGACCTTGAGCTTCAGGGCTCCTCACTTTCCCTGCCCCTTCCAAGGCTCTAGAAATAGTTCTTAAAATGTTTATGTGCATGTGTGTATTTAATTTTCAGAAGTAAGATATTTTAACTAAAATCTGTTAAAACCATTGCCTCTTTCCATTCCCACTTCCATTCTATCACACCTCTCCTTCCGTGGTATGATGTTGGAGTGCCCATTGCATTTTAGACAACTGGGTAAAGAGAAATTATGTTGGCGATACAATTTCTATATAGATAGAGATTGTAGTTTTTTGAGCATAGCTAAATTACCAGGAATCATTCCAATTCGGGAATACTTCTGAGAATACTTATAGCTCACCAATATTATGACATGAAGGAGATATAAGTGGGTCTGTTATGGTTTGGATTTTGTGTGTCTCCCAAAGGTCCATATGTTAAAGGCTTGGTGCCCAGTTTGGCACTACTGAGAAGTGGTGGAACTTTAAAGAGGTAGATCCTATTTGAGAGGTCTTTGGGTTATTGAAGATGTACCCTTGAAGGGGATTGTGAGACCCTGCATCCTTTCACCCTCTCCCCCCCCACACACACACCCTAAAGTGAACAGTTTTGTTCTACCATGCATTCCTGCCATGATATACCATCACAGGCTTCAGAGCGACAAGGGAAATTCACCATGGACTGAAACCTCCAAGACTGTGAGCCCAAATGGATCTTTTATCTTTACAAAAGGTTTATCTCAGGGATATGTTATAGTAATGAGAAGTTAAGACAGGATCTTGCACTATCCAGCAGGAGAAATAAGGTTTGAAATGTACAGAGTTATAAACTAGCATGGAATAAATTCTTCCAGACATCATATACATAAAATTGTAAGTGGAAAATTTGCTTTTCATCAATATTGAGCCTTCATCAGAAGGTCTCTCGTATTAGTATTTACATTTGATAATGCATCATATATTTTGTTCTTTTTTAAATAAAAATTTCGCTAAAGAGAAATGGAAAATATTTCTATAGTTTTAAGGCTTGTTTTAGTTTTAGTGTCATAGTGGTGTAACTGGGGAGGGAGTATATTTTCAATTGATCATATATGAAAATGAATTGAAAAACATTTTTCACACTCAACAGCAATCCTAAACATTTTTATAGCAATACAATAATGGTTGGGAATATGAAAGAAACTTTTTTAAACTGTCAATGATAAAAACCACATTTTTGTCAATTGTACTAGAGGAAATAACTTTTTAAAAACTTTTTTAAACTGTCAATGATAAAAACCACATTTTTGTCAATTATACTAGAGGAAATAACTAAATTGTCTCTTCTCTGTAAGAAATACTTCAAAATTATTGTTTTACAAAGAAGTGTTCAAAAGTATACAGACAGTATATTAGGAGGAAAACAGAGTAGCATTATAGTTAATTAAAGTATGTGCATTAGTCACCTTTTCATCACTGTATCAAAATATCTGACAAGCTACTTATGAAGTAAAGAAGTTTTTTTATTTTGTTCTTATTAGTCATACGTGAAAGTAGAATGTATTTTGACATATTATACATGTATGGAGTATAAATTCCCATTCTTCTGGTAGTTTATTTTCACTCACAGTTTTAGAAGTTAAAGTTCAAGAACGGGCAGCCCCAGCCAGGCATGGTGGAGCACGCTTGTTAATTTCCGTGACTGAGGCAGGAGGACCATGAGTTCAAAGCCAGCCTCAGCAAAAGCAAGGCATAAGAAACTCAGTGAGATTATGTCTCTAACTAAAATACAAAATAGGGCTGGCAATGTGGCTCAGTGGTCAAGTGCCACTGAGTTCAATCCTTGGTACCAAAAAAAAAAAAATGGACTGCCTCATTATTTGGACCTCCAATTGAGTGGTCATGTTTGTCAATAAATGAATGAATTAAGAAAATGTGATATATATACACACTGGAGTTTTACTCAGCCATAAAGAAGAATGATATTACAGCATTTGGTAGTAAATAGATGGAAATGGCGAACATTATTCTAAGTGAAATAAACCAGACTCAGAAAATTGAGGATTGAATGTTTTCTCTCATATATGGAAGTTAGAACAAAATAAGGGAAAGAAAGTGGGAGCTGGAGATCAGATATCATAAAGATATATGAAAGATCAGTGGAGTAGAAAAAGGTTGAGCGGGAGAGAATAGGGACAGGAAGGGGCAGAAAATACTGACTCAATTTAACAATATCATGCTATGTGGATATATAAATATACCACAGGGAATTTCATCTTTATGTGTATATAGAAAGTACCAATAAAAAATAAATGAGCAAAATAAAGATCAGTAGAATAGAGGAAGAAGGATGGGGGAGGGAGGAAGGGAGGGAAAGGTGGGGGGAACAGTGAAATGGAGTAAATCAAATTCCATGCATGTATGATTTTGTCAAACTTAACTCAATTTCAATGTATAACTATAATGATCTAATAAAAAAGAAAAATAAATGAGTGATAAATAGAGGAAGAGGTTGGAGTCTCACCTTCCCCTCAAGGGCACCCCCACAATGACCTAAAGATCTCCCACTAGGCTCCACTTCTTAAAGGCCCACAGCACTTCCCAGAACTACCACCTGAGAACCAAACTTTTACACACGGATTTCTGGGAGACACTCAACCAAATCATAGCAGTGTGTTCTTTTTTGGATCCTATAAATGTAGGCATTTATCAGCTTTTCACAACTTTTAAAAAAAATTTTTTTTTCTTAGTTGTAGATGGACACAATGTCTTTATTTTATTGCTTTGTATGTGGTGCTGAGGATCAAACCCAGGGCCTCACGCATACGAGGCAAGCACTCTACCACTGAGCCACAATCCCAGCCCCTTTTCACAACTTTTAATTTATTTAGACTTCTCATTCCATAAAAAGAAAAAGTCACAGTCTTACTAAATTTAGTAATGGATTCTTTTTCTTAAAAAAGGGCCTCAGAATTGTGTAAGCTATAGTCCATACAAAATCTGGATCCACCTCTATCTAAATACAACCTGTTTTATTACTAATGGATCCTTTTCATGCAAATCCTTACACTTACTACTGTGCTTCCCTGGCATCTCAGAATCCCTTTATAGAACATTGTTCTATACCATAAACCTTTCAATAACCTTCATTTCTCCCTTCTTCTCCCAATCTACACTTAGCCAGCCCACTGGTGTCTCCCACTTCCAAGGCCTCTTCACCTCACAGAGGCACTCCACATCATCCCATTTGATTTACTGCTGCTTGCTTTTCTTTAGTAGCCTCCTGTTGTGGGTTAGCCATCCCCCAAAGATATGTAGGTCATACCCTCTGGAACCTGTGAATGCTGCTGTCTTAGTTAGTTCTGGCTGCTATAATGAAGTGCCATAAACCAGGTGGGTTATAAACAAGAGAAATTTATAATTCTGAGGTTTGGAAGTCTGAGTCAGCATGTTGGCCTCTGGTGAGAGCTCTCTTCTAGGTTGCAGGCTTGTAATTATATTCTCATATAGTAGAAAGAAAGTAAGAGAGCTTTCTGGAGACCATTTCAAAGGGCATGAATCTGATTCATGAGGGCTCAACCCTCGTGATCCAATTACCTCCCAAAGGATTTCCCTTCAGTTACCCTCACATTGGAGGTTACAATTACTACATACAAGTTTGGGGAATGATATAAACAAGGTTGCAGATGAGAAAATCTAAGCCTTTATTTGCACACAAAAAACAATGATAAAGACAACTTGGCATGAATGTGGATAACTCTGAGAGAACCCCAGAGTGCAATTACGGAGAAAGAGAAGCTAGAAGAGTGAAATGACTGGGGATGTAGAAAAGGATAGGAAATATCCAGCATGCATTACTTTATCCCCTAGGCTGACATAATGCACAAGAAATGCACTTGGCCATGAGTTCCTCCCAAGGTGGGAGAAAGAGAATGGGAAACCTCAGTAGTCCTTGACGTTGAGGATCCCAGTAGCCTTAGATACCACTTCAGAAAACTCCTACAGTCTTTGTTGATGCAGACACCAGCTGTAGAACTACTCAGAATTAAGAAGACATCCCCTGGATCTAGAGCCACAAACACCATCTTTCCTTCCTGTAGTGCCAGAACTTCCACACACTTCCTAATGCTAGCCCTAGTGAGGTTATGTATTTCCATGTATGGGAAGCAGTGCCCACTACCCATGCCCATGCAGTCCCAGTGTCTGCCTGTGCCACTGCACATTCACATACATGCCCACAGCACCAGGTACGCAGTGCAGCTATACATACACAACTGTGGGAAGCAGATGTTACCCAAAACTGTCCACCACCCACCAGCCCTGGTTCTTGTATTCACTACTTCCGTAGCACTTTTCCCTGCATACCTACTGAACCAAGTCTGCTCCAGCTGCACGTGTGCCATGTCCAGCAGATCCAATCATTGAGAACACACCTGGAACCAGAATCCTCTAACATGGAACCATGTCTGGAGCCATTATAGACATTACCTGGTCAGTGTCCTTGTGCCCTCCCATAAATGGACGTCTTTTTCTACCTAAGCCAATCTGTGAAATGTGAAAAAAGATTGGTTTTTCAAAAGCACAGACAATAGCACAAGACTATAACAAACGCAAAAATCCAAGAAAGCATGACACCACCAAAAGAACATAACTCTGCAGTAACCAACCATAAGGAAATGAATATCTATGAAATAGCTGAATTCAAAATAATTCTTTTAAATTATCTCAGAGAACATGGATAAACAACTTAACTAAACCAGTGAAACAATTTATGAACAAAGTGAAAAGTTCAATTAAGAGATAGAGGGCTGGGGTTGTGGCTCAGTGGTAGAGCGCTTGCCTACCATGTGTGAGGCACTGCGTTTGATTCTCAGTACTACATATAAATAAATAAAATAAATATCCATCAACAACTAAAAATAAATAAATAAATAGATAGATAGATATATAAATAGAGATCATAGAAAGAGCTAAAAATAAATTCTGGAACTGAAGAATACAATGGCTGAAATGAAAAATACAATTGAGAAGTTCACCAGCAGACTCAGTCAGGTAGAAGGGAGAGTAAGTGGGCCTGAACACAGATTATTTGAAATTATGCAGATAGAAGAAGAAAAGAATGAAAAAAGAGTAACCAAGTCTTATGTAATTTAAGAGACCCCATCAAGAGAACCAACATACTCATGAAATTTTCAGAAATAGGAGAAAGGAGCATAAAGCTTATTTAAAGAAATAGTGACTGGAAGCACCCCAAATCTTGGAGGAAAATTGACACCTAGGATCATGAAGCTCAGAAAGTCCCCAGTAGAATTATCCCAAAGAAGACTACACCAAGACACACTTTTATTCAAGTGTACATGGCCAAGGACAAAGTGAAAGTTTTGAAGGCAGCTAGAGAAAAATGACTTATCCCATTTAAAGAAATCTAGTTATGGTTATCCTCAAATTCCTCTGCTGAAATCTTACAAATCAGGAAAGAGTGGGCTAATATACTCAAAGTTCTGAAAGAAAAAAAAAAAACAACACTGCTAACCAAAAATTCTGTGTCTGGGAAAACTATCTTTTATAAATGAAAGACAAATTTTTCCCCAGACAAACAAAAACAAGTTCACAGTACTGGATCTGCCTTACAAGAAATCCTGAGGGAGTTTTTCAAATTGAAATAAAAAACATGCTAAACAGATGTGTAAAAACATATGAAGACATAAATCTCACAAGTAAAGGTAAATATGTAGAAAAATAAAGAATAATGTAATACTGTAGGGGTGTGCATAAATTACTTTTAATCTTAATATAAAAGCTGAAAGACAAAAATATTAAGTAACTAAAATCACAAAAGTTTATTGATGTCTACATAATATAAAGAAAAGTAAACTCTCACTGTAAGAAAACAAATTGTAGGTGCTGGAGGGAGTATCAGTGTAGAATTTTGTAGGGAATTGAAGTCAAATTATCAACTTGATATAGATGATTATAGCTACAAGATATTTTATGCAAACTTCATGATAATGATGATGAAAAGCTGTTAAGGTGCTCAAAATGTAAAGAATCAAAGCAAATTATTATCTGCCCCCAAGGGGGGGGGACAATGACAAAAAGAAAACAACAGCAAAATAGACAACTATAGTATAAACAAAATGGCAGTAGTAAGTACTGACCTACCAACAAAGGCTTGAAATGTAAGTGTAATAAACTCCTAATTAAAAGACTTAGAGGAGCTGAATGAATAAAGAAAAGAAGATCCTGTGATTTTCTTTCTACAAGAGACTAACTTTAGATTCAAGAATACAAATAAGCTGAAAGTGAAGGATGAAAAAGATATTCCATGCATATGGTAACCACAAGAAAGTAGGTGTGAGCCAGGTGCGGTAGTGCACACCTGTAATCCCTGCACTTTGGCTGAGACAGGAGAATCGCGAGTTCAAAGCCAGCCTCAGCAACAGCAAGGCACTAAGCAACTCCATGAGACCCTGTCTCTACATAAAACACAAAATAGGGCTGGGGATGGGGCTCAGTGGTTGAGTACCCCTGAGTTTAATCCCCAGTACCAAAAAACAGAAGTAAAGAAAGAAAGTAGGCATGGCTGTACTTATATCAGATGAAAGAGATTTTGAATCAAAATCTGTCTCTAGAGACACAGAAAGTCATCACATAATGATAAAAGGGTCAAAAAATCTAATAATTATAAATATGTATGTACCCAATATCAAAGCACCTTAATATATAAAGCAAATATTGATAGACTGGAAGGGAGAAATGGGTAATAATACAGTTATAGTAGGAAAATTTAATACCTTATGTTCAATAATGAATAGAATATCCAGACCGAAAATCAGTAAGGAAATTGCCCACTTGAACAAGATAGACCAAATGGACCTAGTAAAACATTCTATCCAACAGCAGAATACATATTCTTCTCAAAGATAAATGGAACATTCTCCAAGATAGACCGTATGATAAGTTATAAAGCAAGTCTTAGTATATTTAAAATCAAAACCATTCCAAGTATCCTTTAACAACACGATGGAATGAAATGGGAATGAACAAGAGTGAGAAAACTGAAAGATTCACAAATACATAGAATACTACTGGTTCAAAGAGGAAATCAAAAGGGAATTTTAAAAATATCTTGAGACAAATAAAAATGCAATGCAATGACATTTGAGGATACAGGAAAAACAGTAGGAAGGAAAGTTTAAAGCAATAAATTATTGTTTTCATTAAATAAAAACAAAAAAAAAATCTCAAACAACCTAACTTATACCTCAAGGCATTAGAAAAAGAAGAAAAAAACTAAATCAAAAGTTAGCATAAGGAAGGAAATAATAAAAACTAGAAAGAAGTAAACCAAATAGAGAATAGAAAAACAACAGAAAAATCAACAAATTTGAGAGTTGGTTTTTTGAAAACAACAAACAAAATTGACAAACTCTTAGACTCAATCAGAAATTAAAGAGGAGAGATATTACAATGGATGCTTCAGAAATAAAAAGGATCATGAGAATGCTTTAAAAAATGTAGACAAATTAAATTTAGCAGAGTTTATTTGAGCAAAGAAACCATTTATAAATCAGGCAGTAGTCCAGACTGAAAATGATTCAGAATGTCCCACCACATCACATGTGCAGGGCAATATTTTTACCTAGAGTAAAGGAAGTGACATACAGAAACTATCTGATTGGCTGCAGTTGGCATTTGCATGATATGATCATGTTTTGGCTATTTTCAGCTGCTGATTGACTGGAAGTCCAGCTGCTATGATTGGCTGATACTTGGCTATTTATTGCAAGAATATCCTTCCAGGTTAGGTTACACTCTGTTTACAAATTAGGTTAGAATATAGTTCACTATATAGGAGAAACTGTGAAATATGTATGGAGACAGTCATAGGCAAACAACTCAATTTAACAAGAGAACTTTATGAAAAAAAATGAGCCAAAAAAATTCCATAACTTAGAAGAAATAGATGAATTCTAAGAAATATACAAGACCAAATCAAGAAGGCATAGAAAGCTGAACAGAGTAGAAAAATAAGGAAATTGAATCAGTAATAACAAAACATCCCAACAAAGAAAAGCCTAGGATCCCTTGCCTTCACCAATGAATTCTATCAAACATTCAAAGAATGAATACAAATTTTAAATTACTTCAAAAAACAGAAGAAAAGGAAATACTTTGAAACTCTATGTGTCCAGCATCACCCTGATACCAAAGTCAGAAAAAGACACTACAAGAAAAGAAAACTACAAGTTATTTTTATTAAATATAGGTACAAGATTCTTTAATATTAGCAAACCAAATTACTAGCAAACTAAATTCAACAGCACATCAAAAAGACTATACAACATGTCTAAGAGTACTTTATCCCTGGGATGCAGGGTTGGTTCAATATATGCAAATCAATTAATGTGATATACCACATCAACAGAATAGAAGATAAAAATCACATGATAATCTTAATAGATGCAGAAAAGCATTCAACACGGTTCAACATCTGTTCAAGATAAAAATTCTCAACAAAATATGTGTAGAATGAACTTAACACAGAAAACAGCATTTATGAAAAGTCCACAAGTACCTCACAATCAACAGGGGAAAAACTAAGAGATTTTAAAATATGATATACAGCAAGAATGCCCACTCTGACCACTTCTATTCAACGTAGTACTGAAAGTCCTTGCTAGAGTGATTAGATAAGAAAAATAAAAGACATACAAATCAGAACAAAAGGAATGAAATTATCTGTTTGCAGATGGCATGTACTTATATAGATAGAAAACTCTATAGACTTCATAAAAATGTAGTTTAAATCACACAAAAAATTCAGTAAAGTTGCAGGATACAAAATCAACATACAAAAATCAGTATTGTTTCTTTATACCAACAATGAGCAATTAGAAAAGAAAACATTTACCAACAGCATCCAAAAAATTTAGGAATAAACTTACCCAGAGGGTTAAAGATCTCTTATACTGAAAACTAGAAGACTTTGAAAAAAAATTGAAGAACACACAAATAAATTGAAAAATACGTGTGCTCACATATTGGAAGAATTAATTTTGTTAAAATGGCCATACATTCCAAAGCAATACACAGATTCAATGCAAACTCTATCAAAATTTCAGTGGCATTTTGCAAATAAGTAGAAAAAAAAATCCTCAAATTCTTATGTAATCACAAAAGACCCTCAATAGCCAAATCTGTCTGGAGAAAGAACAAAGTTGGCGTCATCAAACTTCCTGATTTCAAATTATAAAGTATAGGAAATGAAATGAGTAGCTCGAAGAGATATCTGCATGCTCAGGTTCATTACATTATTCACAATTAGCCACAATATAGAAACAACCTGCATCTGTCAATAGAGAAATAGATAAAGAAAGTATGGTGTGTGTGTGTTAGAATATTGGGCAGCCTTAAAAAGATTTTCCATTTGCAACAACATGGTTAGCAAGACAGACTCTCAGTTATATGCAGAATCTATAGAAGTCAAATGCATAGAAGAGATTGGAATAATTGATGCTAGCAGTGGTTGGGGAAATGAGAGAAATGGGGATTTATTGGTCAGGAGGTGCAGACTTTCAGTTATGTGTATAAACACATTCTAGAGATCTAATGTGCATCATGGTGACTGCTGTTAATAATGCTGTATTGTAATTTGAAATTTGCTCAGAGGATAGATCTTATGTTCTCGCCACACCAAAAATCAGTAAATGTGAGGTGATGGATGTGTGAATTAGCTTGACTATAATAATCATTTCAGGATATATGCATATCAAAACATCAAGTTATATCTTTTTAAAAGCTATTATTTCAAATTTTTAAAAATATGAATTTTGAGGGGAAACAAATATTCATCTATTGCAGTTACTTTCTATGGCAAAAAAAAATGTAAATGTAATTAAATTAAGAATCTTACAAAGGGAGATTGCCCTGGATTTTTCTTTGGGTACTAAATATTTTTATAAGAAGAAGACAAAGTGATTTCACCCAGATAGAAAAGAAGGCAATGTGACCACAGAGACAGATTGGAGTGATCCTACCAGGAGCCAAAAAGTGGCACCAGACACTAGAAAATGGAAAAGACAAGGAAATGGGTTCTTTCCTAGAGCCGCCAGAGTGAGCATGGCCCTGCTGAACCTTGGTATTGGCCTAGTGAACTGCTTTTGGACGTTTGACTTCTAGCTTCTAGCATGTTAGAGAAGAAAGGTGTGCTAAGTTACCTGGTTTATGGTAATTTGTTATAGTAGTCACAGAAAACTAATATACTTCCTGTGTTAGTCAGCTTTCCTTTAAGGTGACAAAGCACCTGAGATAATCAACTTAAAAAGAGGAAGGACTTATTTTTGCTCGTGGTTTCACAGGGTTAAACCCATAGTTGGTTTGCCTATTACCTTTGGGTCTGTGGCAAGGCAGCACATCATGGCTGGAGGAATATGGCAGAGGGAGCTGCTCATCTCACAGCAGCCAAAATCAAAAGGCGGGGGCAAGGTGCCAATGTCCCCTTCAAGGGCACAGCCCTAGTGACCTAACTAGCTCCCGCTAGGCCCCACTTCTTTTTTTTTCTTTTTTTTTCTTTTAAATATTTTTTTTAGCTGTAGATGGACATAATGTCTTTATTTTATTGCTTTGTATGTGGTGCTGAGGATCGAACCCAGGGCCTCACACATGCGAGGCAAGCGCTCTACCGCTGAGCTACAATCCCAGCCCTAGGCCCCACTTCTTAAAGGTTCTACCACCTCCCAATAGCACCACAAGCTGGAAATCAAAAGGGGGCAGAGGGAACTTGAGGCCTCATGTTGTTAAGGTTTATGAACACTCCCTGCTCATGCTCATTGGCCAGCCTAGTGGTCAGAGAATCCTTGAAATGGCTCCCTCTAGCACAGTCCTAAGAGGGTCAGGATGCAATGACCCTTTTGGGGGATGCAAGGACCCCTCCTTTTGCATTCTTCTGGTCCTAATACATTCCTCTTCTGAAGAATCTCTTATATGAAAGCTGGACTTCCTCAATCACTTATCCAAAACAAGAAAGACAAAGCAAAATTCTTAAAACCTTCTTAAGGGAATATAAGTTGTAGTCATTTTCCCACTCTATCTTTCCTTCAGGGGGGAATATTGATTTTTCTGCCAGAAGCCACTGGCTAAAAATGCTCCCAGTTTCTGAGTCACACAAATCTCCACGTATCTATTGATTATGTTCAAGCATCTCTGGGGAAATGTAAAGATGGGCAATACATAGTTTCTGCCTTCAAGATATGTAGGGACTTGACTAAGGTGAGATGGGGAAGCAACAAGATATATGTTAATACTTACAATAAAAATCAGAACACAAAACCACAGAGCAAAGGGTGATGGGGTGAAAGGAGGGAAAAAATCACATTGGAACAGGAGTCAGGAAAGCCTCCATGAAGAGGGGCCCCTTGAGATGGGCCTGAGGAGTCTATTTCCCTGAGCAGAGTGTAAATTAGTATAAGCCAAGGAACTAACACAAGAAATTCCAGGATACAAAGTAATTAAACTGGAAAGAAATTTGGAACTATATTTTAGAGCTGGAGTCAGCAAGTTTTCTGTAAAGGGCCCAACAGTTAAGTATTTTCCATCTTGGAAGCTGTGTGGTCTCTTTCACAATGACTTCACTCCACCGCCATAGCACAGATACAGCCCTAAACAATCCATCAAAGAGTAAATGTGGCTATGTTCCAATAAAACTTTATAAGAACAGACAATGAGCCAGAACACGAGCTAAAGAAACTCTGGGCCATGAGAATCCATTGGAGGTCTGTGAGCAGGAAAATATAACCTCACCAACACTGTATTTGGAAAAGTGATCTGGCCATAGAATAATGTAAGAATTGTAGGAAATGAAATTGAGTGTAACAATAACAACTGGGGGTTGGGGGTGCTGCTATCATGCTTTGGGTAATGTGGCCTGAATTAGGGTATTGAGAGCAGAAATGGGAAGGCCATATTTCTAGGATATGGCAACCTACTGAATATAAAGAGGAATGGAGAGAGTTGAATTAAAAATGGCTTCACTTTAGAGCTGAGAGGATTAGGAATTTGGATATGAGGGAAAGCTCCGGAACAATATAATAAAGGAGGTGGGGAAAGTCAAGGAAATCAGATGGACAGCGTGGTTAGGCAGCTGTGTCAGGTCCCTTAGTCTCTTTGTACAGAGGCATCACAGCACATGCCCGGAGGCCATGTGGGACTCAGGGCTGACACTGGGCTCCACCCTAACCCCCAAGGCTTCCAGCAGACAGCACCTGACTCTCTCTGAGTCTCGCCAAGCCTGGGCTCTGAGCTAGTGAGGGCAAGGAGCCGCTAGACATCTCGGAGGAAAGCCAAAGCAGAACAAAACCAGCCCCGTCAGAAGCAGGTTGAGGCTGTGCCAAGTGACCGTGGAAGCTGCGTGTGTGGGCCAAATTGCTGTCTAATTACATTGCTCTCCAGACAAGACAAAATTGTGTCTCTCAAAAAGCATGTATGTGGAATCAGGGTAAGTCTAGGGGAGGTCAGGCCTCATGGAAATAAAGATCAGGGAGTCATGTTTCAGAATTCATTAACATCTCCTTGGCTTGGAAAGGCAGATCATGGAGGAGGGGTAGGGAGGAGGCTGTGACTCAGTGGAACATCACAGACACGTTCTAAAGAATCACACACGTTCAAATGGAGTAGGTGATTCTAAAAGAAAATGTGTCACTGCACCATGAATATCTTATCATTTCTCTCTCAAACTTAATATAATACCCTCCTGGAAAAATAATATAAAGATTGGTTTTTTGCCTGTGTCCTATAGCAAACATTCTCCCTGCTGCTCTGCATGCTGAGACAATTTAGCTGAAAAGAGCCGCCTTAGAATTTGCCACATTTATGTTTGACAAAGAGGCAGTTTACTCACTAGTTACACATTTTCTTGCTGAGATGCAAGTGCTCAGGTTTGGCAGATATTGAAAATGCTATTTTGATATTTTATGCACTTTCTTAGGAATCTATTTCAGAGGCAGAGCAATAAGGGAAATATTCCTGACTCAGAAATATAAATATAATGCTACCATTTGGGGTTATTTATTTCTCAGGCAATCAATCAAGAAATGTTAGAAAATATATTCTGAGTTGTTTCAAATATGATTCCAGTCAAGTGAGTAATCTTTCCATTTTCTTTTCATATGTTACATGATTCTTTTGAAAAGATGGAATAGCAAGAGAATTAAAAGTCACTTGAATTGTAATCAGAAATATGAATATGACTTGTCAAATTTTTAAAGGAATGAAATGACTTTAATTGTGCCAAAACAAATGCTGATAGTAAAACCAAATATTGCTCATGATATTAATGTGTACAATAAATAAAATTCAGCTGGTGATCGCAGGAAATTCAGACAACTCTTCTAATTTTGTCATGATGAAGGATCAGTCAGCTGGAGTCTTTAACCAGGTCCCATGTAGTCCAGACCAAGAGCATCCTTGGTCACTTCAAACTGCCACTGCATTTACATACTGTGTGCTCTGCATCACGTCTCTCCATTTGGAGACCCAGGTTGGTCATAAGCTTAGAGGTGCCAACCCTTGCATGTGCATCATGAGCAAAAAATTGGAAACCACAGGGCCAAGTCATGGTGCCTTTCCCCAGGTGAATGAGAATTGGACCTCACAACCAAGTCAGCAATGCTTGGCTATACTGGGGATGGGCCAGCCCAGTTGAGGATGAACTGAACATAAATCCAGCTCTGTATGCTGCTGGCCTGATGCCCAAGGAAGTCCAAAATGGTAAATGTCTGTTAGCATTGTCTAAAAGAAAGGCAGCCTCCTTCTACCAAGAGGCCAGGCACACAGGACAGGAGAATCAGCAAGGATAGACCAGGAGAGTTGTGGAGTGGGTCTGTCTTTGTTTTCCCTGCATGTCTCTTCATGCACTTCCAGACCCCCTCATCCATTTCAGGAACACCAGGACCCCCTGCTCTTGACCACCCTTCCTTGTTTCCATAACTAACTGCCTAAAAAGCTTAGCCTCAAGCAATAATCTGCAGGATTCGTTGAACTCTTAGTGGGAAATTTTTAGCCAGAATCTTCTCCCATCATATTGGCATAGAGTCCTTATATCAGATGGTATAATTAAAGATTTTGTTTCCTGTTTAAGTATTTCAAGCAGCAAACTGGTGGAGGAGGACATATGAGGAACATTTCTGCATGCAGATGGCACCCCAAGTTTGGCCCTGCTATATACACATCCTGGGCACACGTAATTGGCAATATTTGGAGACACAAAATAGAAATACGCTGATTCTTAGAAAAGAGAATTGCATGTGAAAAGCTAGTTCATCAGTGCTAATTTTGGTGAATTATGTGGTTTGGAGCACAGCACGTGACCCTCAGAAATAGAAGGGGAATAGAGATAATTCCAAAGTCTCCCTTGACAGAGATGAGGTATCAGTCTCATGGTAGATCACAGACACCTCTAAATAAACTCTGCATGATTTCCTTCTCAAGCCGGTTCTATGTTAGCCTACTTTCCATAGCCCCAGCTGACCCAGCCTGGGGGCTGTAGCCTGAGAAAGGAAGTGACCTGCTGTGA
Source organism: Geosciurus inauris (assembly GCA_004024805.1). Taxonomy (NCBI): domain Eukaryota; kingdom Metazoa; phylum Chordata; class Mammalia; order Rodentia; family Sciuridae; genus Geosciurus; species Geosciurus inauris. The sequence continues at coordinate 162,345 of PVHX01000227.1, forward strand.
TGAGAGATTTTCCCTGGTGACATTCATCCAGCTGGCCACAGTTGGGGCTTGTCTGGGGCCCATACATGCAGGATGTCAGAATGTGCCAAGATCAGCAAAGATAAGATCTTGGCACAGAATTTTTCCATCTGAGGGACAAGGAAGTGGGACTATATGACAGGTCTGACCCCAGAGCTTGCTTCTAAGATCTTCATCCAATGGAACCAAACTGCACTCAGGTAGCGGCCTGGTTGAATAAAAAAGAAGAAACAAGTCAAGGTCATAGCTGAAAAACTTTGAAGCAGTTGTGTCAGCTGCCCTGGAAGCTCAAGTCATCCTGTAGATAAGCTCCAAGAAGTTTAGACTTTGGAGAATCATTTCTATGTAACAGCTTAACTGTCATTCTACAAGTGACAGCTTTTCTCTGTTCATCTCCATACACTTCCAGACATGACCTTTACTTTCTTCTAATTGGTCTTGATGCCAAGCTTAGGGTCATAATGAAATTAGAAAAAGGAATTCTGAAGACAAAGAAGAAAACCAACTCAGACTGGCATTTGCTGAAATGCCTTCCCTAATTGAATACAGAGCTTGGATCTGGTATTGCCCTGATCTTCCCAAGTCACTATGCAGTTCTGAGATGGAAATTCCCTCACAGGCTCCCCGGGTTCCCCCAGAACAAAGAGTGAAGACTTGGGGGCTGGGATGTGGCTCAGTGGTAGAGCGCTTGCCTAGCATGCGTGAGACACTGGGTTCGATTCTCAGCACCACATATAAATAAATGAATAAAATAAAGGTCCATTGACAACTAAAAAATATTTTTTAAAAAAAAGTAAAGACTTAATCTTCATGACTTGGAGAGCTGTCTCTCCACTTGGCATCTCAAACTGTTTTGGCATCTCAAACTTGGTTAGTTGTAATGAACACATACATGTTCTTCCCACCTTTGGAAGGAGAAATGTTTAGCCAGGCTGAAAAAATTTTTAAAAAAGATTTTTGTTCATTTAAAGATCCAGGTTATACTTTCTCTGTTTATCATCATCACAGAGGGCATAATTATGGCCTCCCTGGTTGGGAGACAACCTGAGCTGCTCAGGTATCACTGCTGACATTTCTCAGCCAGTACCATTGTCAGAGGCACCCATTACTGTCTTGTTCTACAAGCTAACCAACCTGTTTTTTATTTCCACATTCTCAGGCTGCACAGGGTTGCCTTGGACCATCCACTGTGCACCAGGATCTCTGTATGCATTAAAGACCCTCCACATTGCCTTCAGTTAGTGCTGTGCTGTGCAAAACAAGGACTGAGAGAGTTGGAGAAATTGAGGATTGTACTTTAACTTTCACAGCAGATGCTCCTACATTTATTCTCCACCCTCCTAGGAGCACTGTGAATGCAAATTGTTCATTTGAGCAATTTCTATCCCCTCTGGATGGTCTCTATCCTCTTGGTGTGAAATGTGTTCAGCTCTACAACCAAATTGTATGAGATGGTTGTGAAGGGAGAAAGCCTAGTTTGCATACTTCAAATTAAAAGAATGCATTAAAGTATTCAGAAATCAGAGACTCACACCACTCAAGTAACAACCTACAACCCTTAGGGATAGAGTTGCATGAGGCTTTACAGGGCTGACACCTCAAAGGGGTAGAAGGAGATCTAATGATACTTATTTTAAAAAAAAGTAAAAATTATTATAAAATGTTTTGAAAATTTAAGTTGAGAATCTTTCCTAGTTATGTGTGTTTTTAGAGATCAAGATTTAAAAGTGTCCACCTCCATTCAGGTCAGCTCAAGCCAACTCTTGGTTTTAAGAAAGGGGGAGGAAACCTAATTAGGTTTTCCTTTCCTTCTGCAAATGAATTGCTGGCACTTACTTCCTCAGCAAGTTCAGTTTCCTTGGAATTTCTAGGCAAGCAGAAAACTCCGGAAACTGAAACCATGAAACCTACAGAGTTCCCAAAGGACCCTGGACCACCCGGAACCTTTCTAAAACCAGTGATAACTGACCAAATTACAAGTCTGGAAAACAGTCTTTGGTGAGTGAGCATTTCTGAGGTCTCAGGATGTTTTCACTTGACTGAGGACATTTGGACTCAAGTTTTTGGTTTTTGCATCTGTATTGGGAAAAAAAAAAATGTGTGGTACAATTTCCTCCTCAGGAGGACGATGCAAAATGACAGTGACTGTCCTTCAGAGAAGGCTGAGAAAAGCACAGCCAGCGCCTGCCCCTGCTCTCTCACAGCTATTTCAGGGTCCCCTATGACTCCTTCTCTTGGCAACCACTACCACTAGACAGTCACGTCACAAATATTTACCTCTTGGTTTGCTCTCCAGAAGTTCAATCACACAGACTTCTGGTGACAGAGATTTTTAATTGAGCTAGTAAAGTTTCACTGTTTTTCTCAGAGGATTTAAAAGTCCTGACATTCTCTGTTTCTAATTAAACGCATCTGCAGAAAAGATGGCTTGCTCCTTCATTTTCCTCTGAGTAAAAGAGTGTGGCCTAATGACATCTCTATTTGTCTGCCACCAGTTCGCTGGACAGTTTAAACAGGCCACCTAATCTCTCCACAAACTGAGAGGAATATGCACCTCATTGGTTGGTGTCCTGTGCTATTTCACTGTTTGTTAATATCCAGTGGTAATAAAAAAATAATAATGTAAAGTGTTTTAGAAGTGAAGCTTTGAGTTGTCAAAATGCCCATCCATCACCATGAGCAAATTTATTTCATAACATGTCAGGTCCTTAGAGCTAAATTGAATAACTGCAAAAAGTCTCTTTGAAATAAAAGGGAGAAAGATCAAGTCATAGCTTGATCCAAATGACAAGTAAACTACCTTCTGGGACTCGAGTTGTTTCCTTGGGGGGTTCATGATACCTTGATGGCACATATTCTCCTAGGAACATGTTGCTATCCCTCCCCCCTTCCCCAAAGCAAACTATTAGTTGGTTATATGAAACACACTTTGCAACTTTTCCCCAAAAATAAACATCAAAAGAAGTCATAGTATAGCAGTTACAATGTTAGATGATCTTTCCAGATGAATTGAGATGTTCGCTTCACATAGTAGATGAATGTAAGGTTAATTTTTCTAAATGAATCAAGGTGTTTAATTAATGTAAGGTATTTTCAGATCTATTGGTTGTAAAGGATAATAACAATAGGAAGAGAAGCTAGGACTTATTGAGCAATTAATCTATGCCCAACATTGTGCTGAATGCTTGTGTGTTAGTTCATTAAATCCACATAAACCCCTGGGTAGTCATTCAGTTTCCCCATTTTAAAGAAGAAACTGAGCTGCAAAGAGATTAAACAATTTTCCCAAAGTCATATGGTTGGTGAGAGAACTCGCATCTGTCCCTGAGCAGTGTCACCAGCCTAGTTTTATTCTTTTTTATTTCTTTTTTTTGTTTTTCTGTTCTTTTTAGATATACATGATAGAAGAGTATATTTTCACATACATGGAGTGTAATTTATTCTAATCAGGACCCCAGTCTTGTGGTTGTACATGATGTGGAGATTCACTATGGTGTATTCATAAATGAACATAGGAAAATTATGTCTGATTCATTCTACTATCTTTCCTATTCCCATCCCTCCTCCCTTCCCTTCATTCCCCTTTGTCTAATCCAGTGAACTTTTATATGCCATCTCACCTCCATTCTTCCTATGCTAATTTGATGCAGTTGCCCAGCCCTACTTCTATGGCCATCCTTAGCCTGCAATCCAGTAGTCCCTCAAGAAATAAAATTCTGTCTCCTATCCTTTCCCATCAATCCTATCTTACAACCATAAAGGAAAACTTATTTAAAGAACTTATTTAAAGACCAATTCTTCTCAGGGTCAGGAAAGAGTAAGAGAACAACCTATTTGAGAAGATCTTTGGCTCTAAGTTACATGAGGATTTAAATGGGTAGAGCGTTTCAATATTTCTAAATGTATGAGTCTCCAAATATTGATGATAGCTGCATTAGGTATTCTGGCAAGGACGTTTGTCAAACTCTAAAACACTAGTCCCTCTCAGTACAACTCACCAGAAATGTGCTCAAAGCTGCTCACATTGAAGACACTGGGAAAATAGCTCATTGTGGTTTATGTCGTGCCTCCTATAGCTCATCCATCCAGCTAATGGAAGATCCCCAAGCTGTTCCCTGGAGATTTAGATGTGACTGTGTTGTCACATCTCCTAGACGTGGTGTTTTTAAAATTTAATTTATTTTTCTGGAAAGAGGTAGGAAGCAATGAGTAAGTACCCTTTCTTTCCTAGAACCAGTCAAATAAGGATTGAACACTATTATAATTCCAACTGCTTTGACCCTGAAATGGAATTATCCCAACTTGCAGTGGATTGTACGAACATTCGGAAGGAGAGAGGGAAGAGATACTAGCACAGAAGGGTTAGTAATAAGATCCATATTGCCGGGTGCGGTGGCACATGCCTGTAATCCCAGTGCTTTGGAGGCTGAGGCAGGAGGATTGCAAATTCAAAGTCAGTCTCAGCAATTTTGCCAGACCCTAAACAATTTAGTGAAACCCTGTCTCAAAATAATACAAAAAGGGCTGGGGGTGTGGCTCAGTGGTTAAGTGCCCCTGGGTTCAATCCCTGGTATCAAAAAAAGAAAGAAAAGAAAGAACCAAAAAGGACTTGTGATAGTCATACACCCCACCGTGACCAAGATGCTTGCAAATTATCACGGTAAGTTGTTACTCTGAATGTTGTCTGATCATTCATGAACATAAACCTGGAGCTCATGTAGCTTTATCAAAGTGTGTGCGCACATGTTTGTGTGTATAGATAGTGTGTGTGTGTGTGTGTGTGTGTGTATCAGGGTCTTGAGGATGACTGTACATGCTCAGGAATGGCTGGAAATACTGAGTCCAGAGTGGCTGGCCACCCCCTATGAAAACTATCCCAAATTCCAGGTTCCAGTGAAGGGGACTAAAGCAAAGTGCTGTTTGGGGCTGTGTATGTTTAACTGGTTAGTACTGTTCACAAAAACCTTAGGAGGATTTTTGCTCTGAGCCTCTGGCCCTGCAGGCAGCACACAGCCCCTCCACCACATCCTGCCTCTCCACTTCCTCCTCTTCTTTCCCAGCTCAAGAAGCCAAGATGGGAAGTCTCTCACGACCCTGTGGCTTGGCCGGGAGGAAGCCTGAACTTGATACAGCTGGCTTTCCTGGGGCCTGGTAAGAGTATTTATCCCTGAGTGTGTGCTTCTTTGCTTACCTATTTTTAGACTGGTGCTGCAGACCTCTCCAAAGGGCTCAGATAGAAGGTTCCAGGGAGTCTGGTCCAAGCCAGGGATGACACTGATGCTAGGTCTGTTGCACAGAAGTCATAAACAAGAGAAATCAGCAGACTTTGATAACTCCTTCCCCACCCCCACAAGGTCTGCGATCTCCTTTCCACCTTAGCAGCAAGCCAAGGACAGTGGCTGAGCACATTGTGACCTGGGGATCCAGGCACACCAAAGAGGTGGCATGGCAGGAATGTCACATTCAGTAACCATAACCTCCACCAGCCAATCACAGAGCACTCAGGCCAGGCCTGGGCAGGAAGCTGCCTCTTCAGTCTGCTCTCCCATAATGGACTCCCCAGCAGAAGGTCACACTATCCCCAACCACCCCATTCACTTGACTCCAGGGTTTTGTACCTGTTGCTCACTTACCTATCTTCACTTACCTGCTCTGTGCTCTTTAGGATCTATGTCAAGTGACCCCATAGTCTTTACCTCTTCAAAACAATTTTTCCCAAAAGTGGAGAGACAGGAACCTTAACTTAGTCATCTCTCTTCTGCAGGTATGACAGAGACTAGTTATGTGAGGTGGATTTGTGGGATATCATGGGGATTAGGCTCAAGGCCTTATTTGGGGCCAGCTTGTGAAGCATTGCAGGTAATATCACATAGTAAATACTTGGTAAAATTGAAATGCATGCATAAACAAATGATATAGAACAAAAAGATGTTATAATTCAAGGTCAAGAAGAAGCAAATAGCCAAAACTAGAAAAAAATGAAACTAGCTAATTCACATTCCTGGTTTTATTTGTATTTACTTTCAGTAGGACTTTATGAATTGATTCTATAATTCAAGAGACTTATAGTGCCTAAGCCTGAGTTGGGTGGGCTAAATGTTATTCATCTAAAATTAAAACATGATTGTAAAATATTGAAAATATCTTTCTGACTTGTCACCAATATCAATCATATTCACCAGAATATCGTCATCTGAAATAATTTGACTTGACACTGGAAATTTAGAAGAAGAACTAGAATTTACAAGTTGGCAAAGGGCTCTCTACATAAGGCAAAAAGGTTGCCAGTTTTTAGCAAAAAATATGGTATTTTGTTGCTATTCCTGTGGGTATCTGCACAGCTCACCAGAGCTTAATCACATTTAGTCCTGGACAGGATGGATCCGGATTGGAAGTTGGAAGAGGAAGGAAGCAGCTTGATTGAGACTAAGCTGGAGAGGTGGTGGTAGGAAGAGCCCTGTCCTTTCTTTTTATTTTGGTACCAGGGATTGAACCCAGGGGCGCTTAACCACTTACATATATCTTCAGCTATTTTTTATGTTTTTACTTTGAGACAGGGTCTCACTAAGTTACTTAGGGTCTTGCTAAATTGCTGGCAGCCTCTAGAATTGCTGGGATTATAGGTGCATGCCACTGCACCTGGCTGAGCCCTGCCTTCTCTGAGGTTGGCTTTATGGTCAGGCCTTTGACTGTCTCCTGCACCGCTTCCACACCTGTGGGCACTTGATAAAAAGAACTCACCTTACCTTCCACCCTCCAATTGGAACATTCTCTGACAACAGAGAAAGTTCCTTCCTTTTTCCGGGGGCACTATGCTGAGTTCTCCCTTAGGTCTATCTTCTGGGGGTAGCTGAGCCCTCTATCATATCCTTTTATATTTGACACTTCCCTAAGGGCTACTTTTCTGACTGCTTAGTCAACTCCTCATGCTTCAGCAATAGGAAATTAGTGAGCTCGGCCCAGGTGCCTAGGTTCTGCTGCCTCTGACCTGATCTCCACTTGATTAAGAAGATTATCAGACAGGCATGAGGTATAGCTGCAGAACTAACACCAGAAAGCAGGCCAATCTCAAGAAATGAACTAAGTTTGGAGGAAAGATCAAGGTAAGTTTAGCATTGAAGGAGGGGCTCAAGACAGCTTCTGGGCTACACATGAGAGATGCAGCTGTCCAGAGTTGACTTGGGAATAGGTGCCAGAGCAGGACTGAACTTAGGACTGGGAATAGCTCCTCAGAAAGGAGCAGATTATCTTGGCCCAGGTTTGGTTGAAGAGAGGCTAGCACCCAGAAAGGAGCTGCATTCCAGAGTTCTGGAAAGATACCTAGACCAGGGGTTCAAACCCCAAGGATATATAATCAGAATTTCCTCAGGAAGATTTTCAAGATCTATATCCCCAAACCTTATTCTGAACCTGAGGAGTCAGAACCTCAGAACAGTTTGAGGTGGGGTAGGCAAGAACAGTAACTTTAGAAGGCTGCGCAGGTATTCTGATATAAATGCCTGTCGCACCCTGCCCCTAGGCAGTCACCATCCGGGTCATGTAATTTTTCGATGCCAGAGAGCAGCTCTTTTACCTCATACACAGTACAGTCCTCATACATATTAGGCCTAAAGTAAATATTTGTCTATTGATGGAGTGAATGAAATGAATTAGTGAACACTTTCTATGTATTGATTGGATTAATTATTAATAAACAAGCAAAATTAATGTTTAAGACTGAAAGAATTGTGCACTATGTCAATAAATACAGGGAACGAACAGACTTTCTCATAAGGGATTTTCACTAGAGGTGCAAGCTAGTCTTCTGTTTACTCATTCAGAACAACAGCTAAATATGACAACATTGATGTGCACCTTATCAGTGAGTGTGGCTCAGCAATATTTGGTATTACTGAATGAAATGGGATTTGTATTAACATCGTGCGAGTGTAAAATGAAAGAAGGTACTCCGCCTAACTCACAATTAATTATATAAACTGAAGCTTAATTCTAGCTTTGGAAACAATGGGAACCATAATTACATGTCCAAAGCCCAAAATGGAATCCTGCAAGTGTTTGACAAGTAGAACATAAGGATGATGGAGTGGTTTACCCATAAATTTGACCACAGGGCAACCCTGGTGAGTCATGAGTTCAGGTCGTGGTAGGATTTTTCATTATCCTCCATTCTTCTGCAGTGAGTATATTGAGCTCTGGGCCACTTGATGAATGTGAATCGGCTTGTGAATTCAGGCTGGCCTGCTGTCTATGTGGCTCTGACCGTACATAGAATAGCCATGCAAATTAGCATGGGCCTCGAGCCAAACAAAATTAATCCAGGACTAAAAGCAATCAAGTAAAAAGTGTCAAAGGGCAAAAAAAGAGAAATATATGACTGAGAGCAGTGATGCTCTATTTTTCAAGTTTCTCTAACCACCATGTTTTGTTTTGTTTTTTTCACAAGTAAACTTGAAAACATAAGAACAGCTAGTGGAAATCTTTCCAAATATTTGTGAATGAAAAGGAAAAAGCTCATGTTGGAAGTGAAGTAAGGGATTCAAAAAGGCTGTCCTTGACATTGACTCTAAAGTGGGCCTCCTCACTGGCTCCTTCATCTTCAGCTCAGCACCCTCTTGTGCCTGGTCACATTATTCATTCGTTTTTCAGTGTTTGTCTGTCTCGCCTATTGGACTGTAAGTTCCTCAAAGCTAAAAATTATGTGTGTATGGCCTACCTCTGATTCCTAACATGTGGCAGACACATTCAATACATACTCATTAAGTGAATGAGTAGACACTGTATAATAATCTAGATGCAGGCTTCCTGTAATAAAAGCAGACCACTGGATTGTCCGTGGTTCTCAGCCTACAGTTTGCAGTGTGCCTGTCATCCAAAGAGCTCCCTGCTGGCCCTACAGCTCTGGCCTCCCTCCTCTTCCACAGTTCTCCAAAAAATTATTTGCAAGTGATACGATGAACCAAGAGTTCCTATCTTCACTGTATACTGAGCTCCTACAAGTCAATAAAAAGAAACAAACAGCCCAATAAAAATGGAAAAGGACAAAAACAAGCTGTTTATGAAAGAAGACATACCAAATACACGAAATGACATTCCACTTCAACAATATAGTAATCCAAATAAAACATAATTAAAGTTCATGTGTGTGTTTGCCTATCAAATACAAAGAATAAACAGAATGAGAAAACCTAGTGTTGACAGTGTTGGAAAACGGGAATTGTCATGCACTGATAGTTGGAATGTGAAATTGTCATAACTTTCTGCAGAGAAGTTTCAGAATATATGCCAAAATTTAAAGTGCATGATTACCTTTAGCCCAAGAATTCCAATTCAAAAAACTTATTTCTTGTTATCGTGGTAAATTTTTAAATTTTATCATGAAATTGGTTATTGTAATCATTGTACAGGCATATATAAAAGTTTTTATTCTACTTTTTTTTTAGTTCTTGAAAAATACTTTTACATATCTGTGTACATGTACCTATATAATTATATCACAGGCACATTTTTTAAGCAGGCACATTTTTACAGCTTCAGTTGTACATGTTCAAGATATGAGACAATTAAAATGTTAACTGTTTTTAAGAGTATGGTTCCGTGGCACCAAATAGAATCACATTATTGTACAACCATCATCATCATCTGTCCACCTCCAGAACTATTTTACTCTTCGCCAATTGAACTTGCTCTCATTAAACACTAACTCGTCACTTCTCCCTGTTCCTTACCCCTGGTAACCACCATTCTACTTTATGTATCAATGAATTTGACTATTTCAAAGATTTATTTAAGGCCACAAGAGTACAAGAGCAATGTGTGTGTGTGTGTACACGTACATACACATGCATACATCCATACACACACACACATACAAAACATGCATTAGTTAATTCAAAAAGCTTTCCTAAAGACCTACTGCATGCTAGGTAATAAATAAGATAGATGAAGTTATTTATCTTATGTACTAGTAATGACCTAGAGGAGGAGGGTAGACCATAAACAAATGCGTGAGCAATAAAGCATTAGGTTAGGATAAGTCTTATGCAGAAAATAAATAGATCAATGTGATAATGATTTTAGGGGGTACTTTAGATTGGGTAGTGAGAAGGTCTCTCAGGCACTGTTTACCATAGCAAACAAATTAGAAAAAAACTAAATGTGTAAGCAACATCCCTGCTAGGGCTAGAGTCCACCTGGCTGGATGTCAGAGCATGACAGTTCATCATAGAGAGTGACAGCCCTTCTCAGAACCAGCTCCACTAATTCAACATGCGTTTTGTGGAATATGTTCCAGGAGAGAAAGAGTTTACAACATTATGGGGTAGAAAATAATTTAGAAGGGGTACATGCTGATGCTTCTTTATTCTAAAAAGGAATGTGTAAATGACAGTTGCAAGTGTTTGATGTCCAACCCTCCTAAAACTGTAAAAGAGCAGCAGAGTGATCAAGAGGCTGATCTAAATCTTCTTTTTGTGGTTTTACTTTTGTTCTGGCAGGCTTAACAACACTGGGAAAAAATGACAGTGTGTGCATGAGAAACATATTCTTTCCTCCTTGACTAACTGACATATTGGAGAGCAGGAACAAATAAGGGGCGGCGGCACTGCTTGTGATATAGCTGGAATACATGGAAAATTTTAAATAGCATCAAGGGCCTGGCCTACCCTTAGCTGAGGCAGGAAATTCAAGGGTAATATAACACTTTGCTCTTAAGTAATGCCATTGGAATAACAGAATGTTTGGGATGACTTTTGGCTTTAACTGGGAATTTCTGTTTCATTTGCTTCCAAAAAGAACTTTTTTCCTCTCTCTTAAGTTCTTAACTTGTATTTCAAAAGTCCTTGTAGCTATATAAACATGATATATGAATAAAAGTTGTATGCTGTAGAATAGGCTGAAAAGCAAATTCAGGACCTCAGTTTCAGCCGTGGGACTTTAAGACAGCAGTTTTGTATATATAATACAAAGTGCACAAAACAGGTTAAAGATCTCACTGTTACCTGTCAGCTGTGTGATCTTCGATGAATTATTTGACCTCTGAACTTTTAAAAGGGGAATAACAATAATACCTACTCAGTGGAGTTTTGTGACAATAAAATTCAAGAACATGAAAGGCTAGCACAAAGCAGGGCTTTCCTCCCCACTCCCAGAACTCATAACTGAATCTGTCATTCCTGACTCAGAGTGGAAAAGGACGAATATGGAAAATCAAAATTTAGTTCTGTCTGAATAACTTGAACATGATCTGTCCAATTCCCCCTTCAACTTTGAGCCATGCGCCTGCTGTGCAGCCCAAAAAGCAGAATTGTAGCATGAATTGAATTACCATTTTAAGTTTCTAAGGGACTTGAGCTAACTGGAGCATCTCTAGATAACTCAGGGGTGGTGTAAGAGACTTAGGACCCATGAGAGAAATCGTTGGAGGATCTGCAGATGTTAGATGGGTGATGACACTGTGGGGACATGGGAGCTGTCTCCAAATATTTGAAGAGTAATATCATGTGGAAGAGAAATTAGATTTATTCTGCATGACTCCATAAGTGGAGACAGATTCCTGTTTTATATATAGAAAACCTTCATTAAAAAATAAAAGAGTCAAGGAATGATGTTATCTTCTGAGGTAGGGAGGGTCTCATCTCTAGAGGGATTCTATCAGAGAACAGCGTTCTACTCTCTGAAAGCTGCACAGGAAATTCTGTACCAGAGAAGGGCTGGGAGAGATGACATTTAGGGATTTGTTCCAGGTCAGGAAGGCAACAATTCAGGTGTCTATATCAATGCAATATTTTACAGCAGGAACTTAAGGAAGAATAGCCATGAAGTAGTCTAAGGCACACACAAGCGCATGCAGGTTGTGTTAATGTATGAATTTAACCTCATATAACAAAAGAATGTCATGCCACATTTTGGGGGATTGGGTATGTTTAACTGCTAGAAATGAAAACATTCATACTTTACCGTATCACATTTTATAGGCTCATGTAGACACCAGGGCCAAATGAAACTGAACCAAGATCTTAGGCATTAAGTTACATTTTAAATTTATCTTCTCCCTGCCCTGTGATTTTGACATAAGTGATTCAAAATGAACTTGGGCCTTTGACCTGTCCATTTGGTTTTGGGTTTTTTTGTGTTTTTTCTACTATTTTCCCCCCTTGCTCACCTGCAAACCTCTGCTGATTGTTTCATAGTCTTGGTCAACTGCTTTTAACAGCTAAACATCAGAGTCACTGAGAGCATAAACAGGAAGCTGGTATTTAGGTGGGAGTTCCCAGGAATTTTATACCACTGACCACAGAGGCCAAGAGAGAAAGGAAATAGGAAAAACAGTGTAAATACCTGGGTGACTAATGACTGTGCAGCTCAGCTGGCTGTACTGAACGTTTAATGGTAAGTCTCTTACAGAGGAAACACCCTTAAGATGTTGCAGACACTGTGGCATGCAAGGGCCAAATAGGGGTGTTTACTGCACAGAGTTGGTTGGTTTCCTTCACCGGCTACCCGGCAAAAAGGGATTTTGACAATTTGGCCAGACGAATCTCCAAGTGACAGGCTGCATTTACATGCGTGGTGCATTTTCCTAGCACTGGGGTTCCCAGGCCTCTCCAGGCCTCCGATTGTTAAGGATTGTAAGGCCACCCCTCTCCTTGTTCACACGGATAGCGCCTAAGAGGATTTAGAATCAAGTGGGCACATTTGCACTGCGTTGTTCTGAAGAGGCAGCTGGAGCGCGGGCCGGCAGGCCTGGCGCAGCCCACCGAGAGTCCCCGAGGACTGCATTGTCCTCTGAGGGGCCGCCACGGGGGCTCCATTGTGCACGGAGCAGGCCTTTTTCTCTTGCCCTCTGTCTCCCCCAGCCTCCTCCTCCACCCCCGCACGCAGACCTTTCTCTCAAGCTGCCCGGATCTCCAGGCTGCCGCATTTCCAATGCAGAGGAGCAGGCAGGGCTTCGGGGCTGGCCATCTGCACGCGGAGATTGACAGCAGCCCCGGAAGGTCAGCGCCTCAACGATTTCAGTCTGAACAGCAGGCCACCCAGGCCTCCCGAGCAAAACAGGGACATCTGCTCCCCTTAATTTAGAACACTGGTTCTAATTTCACCAGAGCCCCTTGCTTGAAGCTCTCCTAGGGCTCCAGGGGAGGAGACAACGGGGCGGGGAGGGGGCCAAACAGACGGCCACCAGCCCCTGGCTCCCTAGTTCCCAGGGAAAGCTGGTGAGATGAGGAGGGGGTGGGGAGGCGTTGGGGTGTGGAGTCTGGTCACTCACGTGACCAGGGTGACGTGTTGTCAAGCGGCGGAAGGGGGGAGGTGCACGGAGTGGGCACAACAGTCCTGGAGCGCCTGGGATGCATGGTCCAGATGCATTTGTGCATCTGCATCTTAGATGGGCAGACTGTGCTGGCCCTGGGAGGCCAGACTGGGCATCCCAGAGTCAGAGGCTCCTTTGCTGTGGCTCTTCCTTGCGGGAAGAACAAGTGAACCAGCAGAATATATTTCTACAAGGGCAAGAGACCCAGCTCTGCCCTTCCTCCTACCTGTCCCTGGGCCAGTAGTTTTAAAGATAGCCCTCTGTGGCCAAAGACTAAATAAATCATGCCTGGACAGTAGACATCAGAATCCATCCTTTTCATATTTGGGCAAAAGGATGAAAGAATTGTGCTCCTGTTGAGTTTCCACCCCTGGGTCATAAACTCCTTGAAAACAGACAGGGCCTGTTAATCACCTTTCTGTCCCCAGCACCTAATACAAATGTTTGGAGACTAGATTAATGTGCGAAGGGGGAGGGGTGGTCCTCGTGAGCACTGAGTGCAACTGTTCTCTTTTTCTGTGCGAGGGAAAACAAGACATTGGGGATAATGAACCTGCGCCTACAGCAAGTATTAACTACTTTGTTCTCTCTTCCTCTTTCCCTTCCTCCCTTTCTTCCTTTCATGTTTTATTGAGTGCCCCTCCATGCCAGGTATCAGGCATTGGACTAGGAATACATAGATAGGAGCCTCCCACCCTTTACAACACTCTTCACTTTGTGGTAGGTGCTGTGTACAGGTCAACAGCTCTTCAGAACACTGTGTGATCAGTTAAGTGCTATGGAAAACAATGGGAGGATCTTAAACCCATCCACTAGAAGTAAGGGATTTGGTGGAAGCTGGGAGGATGAATAGAAGCTTACGGAAAGGGCCCCTTGTCCATACTGGTCCCTCTGCAGGGACTCCCCTCTTCCCACACCCACACCCATATGCTTCTGCTATACCTCTTGCCCATTCTTCAGTCCTTAGGTGAAAGGTACTTCTCTGGTGCCCTGACTAGATAAGGGCCTCCTATTAGGTGACTCTGTAGCTCTTTCGTACTTGTCTTATGTAGTGCTCACCACAGGTACAGTTGGGCCAGGTTCATCAACTCCACTGGACTACAAGCTTGTTGAAGCAGAAACTGGCCGTTCTGTTCATAGATGGAGGTACCACACCCAGCACAGGATCCAGCCCCTCATGTTCCCTAATATTTGTTGAACTGATGATTACCAAACTGAAAAATAATCTGACTTTTGTTCAGCTAATGAGAAACCCATCCATCCATTTTCTATTTGCAGTGTGAGGCCAGATTGTGACTGCTGTCTCTAGATACCAGTGGGGAGTAGCTGGAAGGAAGTGAACGTGGTTTAGAATTTATTATTGTCTGATATTCTAAAGCTTGGTGATTTAGAAACTGTCTTCTGCAAAATGACCATAAGTCTGATGCTCTTCAAAAAGAAATATCTTGAAAAACAGGTTTCTTAGTTATAGATTTCACTGAGCCTGCAAGTTTCTCAGGTAACTATACAGTGTCCCAACATAGGATCTAATACTATTTTGCAGCCAGGGAAGGGATAAAGTTAAATGGTAACTTTGCTGCACTATTTCTCCCAATTCTCCTGAGGCCCTGGAGGTAGAAGGGGCTAGTAGAGGGCAGCTGAACAAGATTAATTTGCTCTAATGAAAGTTGAGTCCTTCCTCTTATTTCTTTGCTATACTGTGTGACAAATTTGTTTTTTGTTTTGTTTTGTTTTGTTAACAGTAGGAGAATATAGGATGTAAAGAGGCATTTTTGGCACAGTAGTCTCCTCTTATCCACAGAGAATACATTCCAAGATCCCCAGTAGATGCTTGAAACTTCAGATAGTTCCAAACTCCCTCTATACCATGTTTCTTCCTGCGCATGCCTGTTATAATGTTTGCTTTATAAGTTAGGCATAGTAAAAGATTAACAACAATAATTCATAATAACATAGAACAATGGTAAAATATATAAATATAATAAATGTTATCCAAAACTCATGAGCTGTTTCTTCTTGAATTTTCTATCTAAAATATCTAGATGGTACTAACCATGGGTAATTGAAACTGCAAAAAGAGAAGCCACAAATAAGGGAGATGATTGTATAGTGTGGCCCGGGTTTGAATCCAGCTCTATCATTTCTTGGCTTATTTATTACTTCAGAGAAAATGCTTCCTTTTTCTGGGCCTCACGTACTTTATTGTGAATAGAGGTAATAGTATTTAACTTAACAGTATTGAGATATTTCAAAGCTCTTGTATCTGCTGAGAATTCTTATAAGTATACATTCTAGTGCTAATGTTTTAATTAATTAAAATTAAATATCAAATCTCTCAGCTTTAATTTGTCATTAAGTCTGGCATTAATAGAGAGGGATCACAGAAGACTAGGACTTAAGGCCTAGATTTTCTCTGCTTGCTGCCTTCGAGCTCCAGCAAAGGATTGTGCACCTTCATCACGACTTTTCCAGTGAGAAGGATTTCAATTGATTTAATAGCATTTGCTGAGCTCTTCCCTCTAAGGTTAGGGTGAGATTTCATTATACTTTATTCTCTGAGAGAAGAGTGGAGCAGCTATATGCCAAGATTTAAAAAAACAAAACAAAACAACAACAATAACAAAACTGCCTCTATTCAGTTTCCCAAGGACTGATTTTATAGCCGGTTGTCTCCTCGGCTGGAAGTGAAAGAGTAAGGATTTTACCTGTTTGATGCTGCCTAATTTGACCATAAAAGGATCAGTACTGGATTCTCAAAAGCATTTTGAGGAGCTCTGTGTTAGAGCACAGTATGAAAATTCACATTGTTTTAAAACTGCACATTGAACTGCAACACCTGAAATAAGCTGTTTCCAGAAAGCCAGAGGTGCCCTGAAATTTGTAGAAATGGTTTCTTACCTAAGTGTAAAGAAGGAACGGTTTTATTCCTTCATTTCTTCATTTTCTGCATATGACATTAACCTGGGAAGAGTTTTCTAGACTAGACTTGGAGAAAATCTTCTTCAGATATAATCTCTGATTCATACTTTGACACAGGAAGAAAATAACATTTTTTTTCAAATGTTGGCTGTTCTCATGGATAGACTCTCAATGTCCAGAAGAGTGCTTGGCAAAAGTATTTTTATTTCATTTAACTCATATAAGGAGTTAACTGCTTATGGATCAGCAATTTGCTAGTGATCAAAAGATTCTTAAAAAATGCTTTTAAAGCAACAACCAGTTTTCCACCAGGAGTATGCATCAGACACCTCTTGGGCGCCACATTATTGCCTTTAGGAGTCCCCTGTCCCTTACTTCAGCCCCTGATACTGGCTCTCAGCAACTTCCTGTGGGTGCAACTTGCCAGCACTTTGCCTGGTGCCCAGGCCTCCCACTTCTTCTAGAGCTTCCAGAATTTTCCCTGGAACTTCTCTGAGCCCTGTTAGGCCTGCTCATTGTCTGTCCCAGAAGTATGGGGGAGTAAGTTTTAGGTGTGGATTTTCAACCAACAGAGCATATGCTCCTGAATAACTGCTTTTCTCTCTTCCTCCAGACAATCCTGAAACATTTTTCATACAATGCCTCAAATAGCCAGGAAAAGCCAGAAACCATGCGCCAGGAGCTCCAGGAGCTGTGGCCAACTTCATAACTCATCCTTGTATTGGTTTCCCATCCTTCTGTACTTCATCCTTCTTGTCTCTTACTCCTACTCGCTGGCTCACATATCCTGATAAATATTTGCACTCAAGCCTTTGTCTCAGGATCTGCTGACTCGGGTGGGGTGGGAAGTCCAGGCTGAGTCCAAGTCATTTTTGACTATTTTTTTTTAAACAAAGGAAGTTGGAGAGTCTACCCTATCTTCACATCCCCTCACTTCAGTCAGTTTTCCAAATGCAAAAGAGTTCACTCTTGTCTTTGCTGTGTGAGTTTCCATTCAGTTATGTGTAAGAAACAGGTGATGGAGTCAACTTCTTGTCACCATAACAAAACAACTGAAATAATTAACTTATAGGGAGAAAAGGTTTATTTTGGCTCATGGTTTTGGAGGGCCCAATGCATGATCAGATGGACGCATTGCTTTTAGGTATGTGACAAGGCAGCACACACACATCAGGGCATGGGCAGTGGCAAAGTAAAACACTGTTCACTCCATAGCCAAGCAACAAAAGAGAGGAAGAAGAAAAGACCAGGGTCCCACAATACCCTCAAGGAAATATCTCCAGTGACCCAAGGACCCACCTCTTAAAAGTTCTACCACCTCTCAATAGCACCACACTAGGAATCAAAGCCTTAACACAATAAAGATCCAGGCTGCATCATGTGATTACGTGTCCTTTTGCTTTGGATCTGGTAGATCTTAGAGTGGTGAATCATGACGTCCACTTCAATCCCAGTGGGACCCTAATGGAGTTTGCAATTTGGGTCAGGTCATAAACTTTGAGCCTGGACTTTTGGTCTACTAACTTTAACTTTGCCCTATTTTATTTTTCCAAGTCAGATTTTTAACTTCCTCCAAAGTTTGTGTTTGTTCATTTTATCCTGCTCTTTTTATGGATTTGAAGTATACAAACAAGAAAGATTGGTGTGAGTAAAGTCTTTAAAATTTTTAATAACACATAAGTGGGTAAGCCTTTAAAAAAAATTGTATAGCCCAAATGTCCCAAAGTCACATTTTAGACTTTTACCATGTGACAAAACTTTAAAAGTTATAAGAAAATTATAATTTTTAAAACAACAGTTTTAAACAATTTTTACTTTCATTTGTAGATCATTTATTGAATTTATTTAATAACTACAAATCCTCTGAATTCACATCTGCTTGTGAATTTTCTTGATATCAAAGACATAGGCAAGAGGTGGAGAAGATAAAAATTAAAACAAAAAAATATAACCTGCCATGAATCTACAGTTTGTAGACGATAACTTCATCTCTCTTTCTCTCTCTCTCTTTCATCTAAAATATAAGCAGGCTAATTTTTATTGTGTGCATGTGCAAATAGGTAACAACAAATCTCTTCATTATGTACAACTATAATGCACCAATTAAAAAAATGTGGAAGGAGAAAAAAAGAAGGTTGGTTTTAACTGCTGTCTATAATGAACCACTTTATCAGTATTTGGCATTTGTGGGGAACACATGAATCTTTAAAGGATCATCATGTATGCACTATTAACAATAGTGACAGTTTTAAATGTAGTAATAGAAGATAAGTCCCAAACAATAGCTAGAAAATTCCAGCTTGAGCTTAAACTGGTAATTAATATGGTCGCAAAACTGGCACAGACCTACGAGAGTTGATTAATGGAAGAGTCCTGAGAACAGGTGAAAGGAAGAGTATGTCGTAAGCCAAAATAAACCTTTTCTCCTATAAGTTAATTATCTCAGGTGTTTTTTTTTTTTCTTTTTTGAGTAACAGGAAGCTGACTAACACACCCCCATAAACTGTTTGATATGCATAATTGGATGGAGACTCACACAGTGAAGAGAAGGGTAAACTCTATTGCATTTGGAAAACTGATTGAAATGAGGGGATTTGAAGATAGCTTAGATACTACAGATCCCTCTGTTTTAAAAAAATTAGTTAAATTGACTTAGACTTAGCCTGACCTTCCCACCTCACTACAGACAGCAGATCCTATCTACAAGCAACTGGACTGGGGAACAGCATAAAATCTACTTGGGACCTTGGCCACTGGCCCTTCCCAATGAGCTCATCCCTGGGACCTGAAGAAAGTGGCACCTCACACACTCTGTGAGGATGGTGGGGGTCAAGTCAGGGTCAGGGTCTCCTTGAGGGTTTGCTTTGGGAATACTGGAAACTGAGCAGTGCTTCTGTGTGCCCTGCCCCCAAGTGGTGTAATAGTCATCAATAAGGGTATGCAGAGCAAAACCAAGAGCTATGGCCAGGAGCTCAGCCATGCCCCCTTCTGGTGGAGCCTAGAAATAGTAGAAAGGGGGTAAGATTTTCAAGGAAAAGAGATCTATATTAAGCAGGTAGAATCAAGAGCCAAATGTGTTGGATCATCTCAATCTCTCAGTATGAGAGAATTTATTCCTTTAACTGCTGAGAAGGCTGCTGAAAGACTGCCTTCAGCTGTCAGTCCTCTTTGGCAATTGTCTCAGCTGAGGAAATTTTCCTAATCAGGCAGTGGTCAAGGACATGCCAGGACATCACATCCAAAGTAAAAGATAAACCTTGCTCTTCTTACCACAGTTTTTCAATCAGTTCTCCCCTCATTTCAATCAGTTTTCCAAATGCAATAGAGTTTACCCTTCTCTTCACTGTGTGAGTCTCCATCCAATTATGCATATCAAACAGTTTATGGGGGTGTGTTAGTCAGCTTCCTGTTACTCAAAAATGAAAAAGAGAAACAAAATTTGATTGGTGCATTTGGGTTCTAAAGGCAGAATATTCTATACCTAGGTATAGTGCTTCAACTTGGATATCATTCAAAGTGTGATGACTTTGAGAGTGGGCCAGAAAAAGAATAGATCCTGCATCGGGTCCAGGCTATAGAAGCAATGCCACTTGGACCACATGACCCCGCAGACCTTCTGGAATTGGATGTATCTGTGGTGGGAAAAGATGCCATGTTGAATTTTTGGCAAGTCCCAGTGGGAAAATCACCATGCAGACACCCGAACTTCCATGGCAAGGCCACACTGTCTCAGCAGAGAATTCTACAACTTTAAGCAACAGCTCTGGCATGCTATGGGAAACTCATAGAGTACCTAACCACAGGACACTGAGTGACCATGTGGCCAAAGCAACCCATCATGAGCTGGGTTCTATCAGAACCACTGTGTCATATTATTGGATGGGTTGTGGGAAAATCCATTGTAAAACTGTGCCAGAATATCTGGGATTATGCCCAAACAAAGCAAAGGATCACAGTAAATCTGCACAAAAGCTCCCTGTTGTTCACTATTATTATACCAGCATCACCCTCTCAGCTCACACTGACAGCCACATGGAAGATCTTTGATAATCAGCTGATTCAAAAGAAAGGAGCTCAAGCATGCTGCATGGATGGATCAGCCATGGTGGGTGTAAACTGAAAATGCACGGTGACTGCACCACAATCTCATTCAAAGCTGATCTTGAAAGACACAGGACAGGGAAAAGCTTCAGCTTCAAGTGGTCCCTGGTCATCTACTTTGCATTAGAGAGAAGCATCCACGGGTTGTAACATATACAGACTCATGGGTAGTAGCAAATGGCTTGACCAGATAGACAGGATCCTAGGAGGGAAGAGGTTGGGAGAGAGTAACAAGGAAGTCTGGAGGAGGGACACGTGCATGGACCTATAGAAGTGGGTGCAAAGCATGAACATTTTTGTATCTCACGTTAACAACCACAGGAGAGGAACTAAACATGCAGGTGACAAAATGACTAGCCAATTGATGGCAGCCAGCTTCTGTAATCAATCACTCCAGTGTTAGCACAATAGCACGTGAATAGAATTGCCATGGTGCAGGGACAGAGGCTATTCATGAGCCCACAAGCATGGCCTCCCACTGACAAAAACTCTTCTAGCAACTGCTACTGACAAATATCTTAGTGCAGCAACAGTGATATTGAGTCCCTAATATAACACCATCCCTCAAAGACACCAACAAAATACTCTGGCAAATACTGCATTAGCCATCTTCTAGTTCATTTTAACCTGAATGGACACATATTCTAAGTATAGGTTTTACATTTTCTGCTCTTGGCACTTTGGCCAGCACCACTAACCAGGGGCTTCTAACATGCTAAATGCACTTTCATGGGATCCATATACCATCAGGGCAAGGAACACACTTTTTAGCAATGAACTGATTGGAATGGGTACATGACCATGGACTCCACTGGTTCTATAACATGCTATACCACCAAGTAGCTGCCAGCTAGAGAGAATGATGTCATAGACAGACCTATTAAAAACTTAGCTGATAGGCCAGCCTAAAAGGAATTGTCTATGAGTATATGTCCAGGAGGCAGGGTGCACCTTAAATTGACCTTTATATGGTTCTGTGTTCATAATGGGCAGAATACATGAATCTAGAACCAATCAGTGAGTGTAAACAAGTGGTTCTGCCAACCATCACTCCCTATGTCCTATCAGAAAATCCTCAAAACACTGAGTTTTGTGGGTTTTAAGGTCCTGGTTCCTAACGGGGGAGTGCTTATGACATATCCCCACTAAGCTATGTATACAGCTGATTCTTGGGTGCTCTTTGCACCAAGGGATCAGTAGATGAAAAAGAGGAATCACCATGCTGGGGTAATCAAACCTGATGATCAGGAAGACAGAAGGCTACTATTAGATACAGGAAAGGAAAGAATACATGCAGAACCAAGGTGACCCACTTAGGCACTTCTTGGTACTCCCCTCTCCAATTTTGAAAAAACATAATAAACTACCATTTGAGAAGGGCATAATGGCCAGGAACTAACCCTCAGGGATGAACATATGGTCTTACCACTGGGAAAAACACTGAGATCAGAAGAGGTCCTTGTGAGAATGAGGGAGATCTTTAACAGATGACAGAGAAGGGAGAAGATCAATATTACTCATTGCCCTGAATCCTGGATCTGTAATTTGTCACACTAATTTCCTTTACGCTAAGCCCATTAGAAGCAGAGACTCACCAGTGTCTTGGAGAAACTTTGCCAGGAACTTATAAGAAGAAGAGGATCCAAGCATTGCAAGAGGTGGACTGTAGTGGATGCTTTGATGCACTATCCAGATTCCTACTCAGGAGGATTCTGATTTGGAGAGGAAGGTCTTATGTCCCTCATGCTGGGAATGTTGTCAGAATATGACTTTCAGCTGCTAGCCTATGGACATTTCCTCATCCAAAGAATGCAATCTATGTGATTTCATGGTCACATCTGCTGGGAGGAACTTATATTGAATGACTGGTTAAGAAGAAAGCAGGAAATTCTGACCCTCTTGTTCTAATTGTGACAGCTTTAAAAGCCTCCATGTGGATTGACTAATGTTTTTGCAGAGATGAATTTATGAATTGTTTCTTAACTTCCCCTTCTGTCTCATCCTGCTTTTCCCTCTCCTTTCAACAGATATTAATCCCAAGAACACTCCTTAATAAGCTTATTTCCTGATAACATGACCAGTAAAAACCTATAATAACCTGGGTTACTACCAAAAGAGATGATGTGGGTTCACAAATTGGTGAGGTCTAGAAAAAAATTTGATTATAAACAGTTTATTTTATTCAGAGTAGCAGGATATAAGATTAACAGCCATAAATCAAATGAGTTTCTATACATCAGTAATGAATCCACTGAAAGAGAAATAGGAAAACTACCTCATTCACAAGAGCCTCAAAAAAATTGGGGACTCAATCTAGCGAGAGGTGAAAGACCTCTACAATGAAAACTACAGAACACTAAATAAAGAAATTAAAGAAGACCTTAGAAAATGGAAAGATCTCCCATGCTCTTAGATAGGCAGAATTAACATTCTCCAAATGGCCATACTACAAAAGTGTTATACAGATTTAATGCACTTCCTGTCAAAATGGAGACAAGATAGCCTCTTCAACACATGGTGCTGGGAAAACTGGAAATCTATATGTAGCGAAATTAAATTAAATCCCTCTCTCTCACCCTGTACAAAAATCAAGTCCAAGTGAATCAAAAGACTTAGGTACTAGAGCAGAGACTCTGTGCCTAACAGAAGAAAATGTAGGCCAAAATCTCCATAATGTTGGCTTAGGAACTGACTTCCTTAGCAAGACTCCTAAAGTGCAAGAAATAAAATCAAGAATCAATATATGGGATGGTATCAAACTAAAAAGCTTCTTCACAGTAAACAATCAATAATGTGAAGAGAGAGCCTACAGAATGGGAAAAATTCTTTACTACATGCATATCATATAGAATATTAATCTCTAGGTTATACAAAGAACTCAAAAAACTTAACACCAAAAAATAAAATAACCTGATTGATAAATGGGCTAAGGAACTGAACAGACACTTCACAGAAGATATAAAATCAATAAATATATGAAAAAATGTTCAACATCTCCAGCAATTAGAGAAATGTAAATCAAAACTAATATTTCATTTCTAGTCAAAATGGCAATTATCAAGAATTCAAGCAATAATAATATTGTTATTTAATGTAGAAAGCATTCATCTAAGATTTTATTCATCCACAGCAGATTAACAGAATAACAAGAATTTTATCTTCAGTTGTTTTGAACATTGGGTCTTAAATGTATTTTTCTCACTTTAGGATCAAAGATAAATACATGTTTCTTCCATTATAGAACAATTCTAATATCTTTTAATATCTGTACTTTGAATTGTGTGTACATATACTACTTTTACATTTCACACTAAGTCATCAAAATAAAAACACTGAGGATTATTTTTAAAAAAGAATACAAGCAACAATAAATGTTGGCACAGATGTAAGGGAAAAGGTATACTCATGCATTGCCTGTGGGACTGTAAATTGGTGCAACCACTATGGAAAACAGTATGAAGATTTCTAAGAAAACTTGGAATGGAACCACCATTTGACGTAGTCATTCCACTCCTAAGTTTATACCCAGAGGACTTAAAATCAGTGTACTACAGTGATGCAGCCACATCAATGTTGATAGCAGCTCAATTCACAATAGCTAAACTATGGAACCAACCAAGGTACCTTTCAAAGGATGAATAGATAAAGAAATTGTGGTATATATACACAATAGAATATCACTCAGCCTTAAAGAAGAATGAAATTATGGCATTTGCTGGTAAATGGATGGAGCTGGAGAATATTATGCTAAGAAAAATAAAGCAATCTCAAAGAACCAAAGCCCAAATATTTTTCTTTGATATGCACAACCAGATTAATAAGCAGTTACATTCCATTTATGTATGATGTGTCAAACACATTCTACTGTCATGTATGACTAATTAGAACAAATAAAAATATGTTTTTAAAAAAGTAGTTAATTTTATTAATACCAAATTGTGTACCTAGGAGTGTCTTGTCAATTGATTTTGATCAAATACACATATGCAAGCAAAGTGAACTCTTTTTGAGAATTCCTGAATATATTCAAACTGGGTACATCTCACTTCAGATGCCATATTTCCAACCCCATTTTCAATTCTAGTTTGGGTTTTAGCCATTTTGTGAAAGATAATGTACTTTTATAGAACCAAGTAGATATAAACATTCCTGAGAGTTTTGACACATGGTCAGAAAACTTATGGGAATTTGTAAATTCATATACTCATTTCCAGAATCTTAAAATTTTGTGCCTCTTTGCATGCCTGACTTGCTTTTCAGACCAATCAGTTCTCAAAATTGAACCACGCTGATAAAGTAGATGTTTGATAATTCAGAAATATATGGTGATGTTTGCTTTCCATAAGCAACAGCAAAAGTTTAAACATAATTCATTTTTATCCAAGTCTATGAATCTTTTCTTGAATTATGACTTCATATTTACCCTTCATATTCAGTTCTTTAAGCTCTGCAGAGATTTGGAAAGCCCAAGGAATATCAGAAAAGGGAATCAATATCTGCTTGTTCACAGGTCCCCTTACATTGGTATGCCTGGACAAATCAGCAATGCAGGTCTTCTTCCA
Organism: Geosciurus inauris; assembly: GCA_004024805.1. Taxonomy (NCBI): domain Eukaryota; kingdom Metazoa; phylum Chordata; class Mammalia; order Rodentia; family Sciuridae; genus Geosciurus; species Geosciurus inauris. The sequence continues at coordinate 187,251 of PVHX01000227.1, forward strand.
CTGTGAGGTAAGGCCTGGACTCATCAGTAAGAAAACACCATCCTGAGAGTGTCTGGGAAACGAACAAAGTGGTTCCCTCTGAGTTCATAACCAAAAGTTACTGAGGAAATAGTTGAAGCAGGCTTTTCAACCACTTTGCACAAATTCTTCAGGTAAATGATGTAATGGCAGTTGGGCAGGTATATCTTGTCTTTGGCTTGGGTGAAGAATTGAGATGTTTTTCTCCCTTTTTATACAATCTTTCTGAGGCAAGTGAACTAGCTTTCCCACTGTTTTAGTTAGCTTTTTTGCTGCTGTGACCAAAGGATCTGACAAGAATAATTTTAGAGGAGGAAAAGTTTATTTGGCACCCACAGTTTCAGATGTCTCAGCCAATAGACAACAAACTCCATTGCTCTGGGCCCAAGGCAAAGAGAATATCATGGTGGAAGGTTGTGGAGCAGGAAAGCAGATCAGAACATGGCAATCAGGAAGCAGAGAACATACTCTGCTCACTAGGAACAAAATATAAACCTCTAAGTTTATATTTTGGTCAGGCCCCCAGGGACCCCCCTCCTGCAGCCATTCTCCACCTGCCTACAGTTATCATATCCTTAATTCATATCGATGGATTAATCCATTGATTAGTTTACAACTCACAATCTAACCATTGCACCTCCAAAAATTCTTGCATTGTCTCACACATGAACTTTTGGGGGACACCTCACATTTAAGCCATAACACCCACTTTGGATCAAACTTCTCAGTCTTTTACTGGAAGAGCATGTGAGCTAATTCATTATTTGATGTTGTCATTACAAATGGTCCCAGGTGGACCACACCCTAAGTAATGTTGGTTGCTTCTCCACTTTTCCCTCCCATTTCCATGTTCTGTCTTTTAGAGTTTGGATGAACCTGTCAGTTTTAATAGCCCCTGGCTTAAAAACTGTAAGAATAAATTCCTTCCTCTCTCCAACTGTGGAAGGTAGAAGATGTGAGCACCATTCACATGTTTTCGTGATGGAGGGCTGTGGAGGATGGGAAGCATATGGGTGGGTGTGGCATGGAGAGGCAAAGAGAACCAAGCAGCTAGGGTGGGTGGTTTAGGCAGATTCAGCCAGAAACTGAATCAGAACTCACATATTCTGGGCCTATAAGCTTTCTCAATTAGGTTAGGTCACCCCCTTCAGTCTACCTTCACAACTGATGTAGAACTGGTCTATGAGGATATTGAGTCCAGTCCTAATTTTTACCCAATAAAATACATTTTGATGTCAAAATACTTTCAGGAGTAATTTTTCTCTTTCTTTCAAAAACCATTTTGACTTTTCCCTGGATTTTTCCATTAAAAAGGCTGTGTATTAAACATTTGAAAGTTAATTTTTCCAGTCTCAGCAAATGTATTAGTCCATTTCCTGCTATTATAACAGAATGCCTGAGGCTGAGTTCTTTATACAGCACAGAGATTTATTCACACAGTTCTAGGAGCTGGGAAGAAAACTTACAGTGTGAGTATCTGGCAAGGGCCTTCTTGTTGTGTCATAACACGGCAAGGGGACATCATATGGTGAGGAAGCACGCATGATAGAAAAATTGGGCTAAACCCATCCTTTTATCAGGATCTCACTCCTGAGAAAAATACTCCACTCCATCAATAATGGCCTTAATCCATTCATGAGCACATGGGTGGACTAACACCTCAAGACTTAACACCTCTTATATGTTCTACTTCTTCATATTGTCACAATGACCTTTAAACATCAACATGAGTTTTGGAGGAGACATTCAAACTATAGCAGCAACTTTGTGATTTTCAGTTCTGATTAACCATCTAATGGGCCACACCTTGGGTTTCTCCTTTTCTTCATGCCAGATTTAGGCCCTCATATATTCACAGATAGAATAAGGCCCTGGGCTGGAGTCTCTGACTTGAATTGCAGATTCTTCCCTATACTCAGATCAAAAGAATATTTCTCAATCCATTTGTTTATGGTTTGGATATGAAGTGCCCCCCAAAAAACTCATGTATGAGACAATGCAAGGTTTAGAAGAGAAATGATTGGGTTATGAGAACCTTAACACAATCAGTGACTTAATCCACTAATGGGATTAACTGAGTGATAAATGAAGGTGGGTAGGGTGTGGCTGGAATAGGGGGGTCCCTGGGTTGTTCCTTCAGGGTACATATTTGTATCTGGCAAGTGGAGCCTCTCTCTGCTCTCTGATCATCATATGAGCTACTTCCTTCCACCATACTCTTCTACCATGATATTCAACCTCACCTTGAGCCTAAAGGAATAGAGCCTGCTGTCTATGGACTGAGACCTCTGAAACCTTGAGCCCTCCAATAAAGTTTTCCTCCTCTACAATTTTTCTGGTCAGGTCTTTTAGTCACAGCAGTGAAAAATCTGACTAAAACACTCTTCATGTATGCTCTGCATCAGAATCTAGAGTAGTTCCCTAGTATAAGCACCATATGATCAGAAACATGATCTTGTTTTTTCATCACTGTTTCCTCAGCTGCTAGGACAGTGCTGGCACAGGGCTGACCCTCAGTTACTGTTGGCTGAATCAATGAATGCTGCCTTAGGCCCAACCAGGACTTCAACCAGGCTCAAACACTGTGCTAGTCTCAGAGCATGCAATAAGACAAGCCACACTAGGCAAGAGAACTGGCTTTACAGGATATCAGAGTCAAGGATGCAGGGAAAGTGGAGGGATTGGAGTGTAATCAGATCATTTCAGTACAACATGATAAGTGCTATAGATTGAGGCACATCTGGGGTGGCATCAGGATTGGCGAAAGTGATCCAGAGATGATGCCTGTGAGGAGTCTTAAGGACAGCCATAATTTACCAATCCATCTGCACTTCTCAAGCTAATGATGGAGTCATTTGCCATCTGCTCCCTTTTCTGCCCTTATCTTTTTAAATCTAAGTTCTCCTTACTCCCCAGCCAGTAAAGCCTTCTGCTCTAGAGACCCTAATATGCTTTGTGAAACCCACAGGGACTTGCTGGAAACCGACTGGCCACTTCTGTCCATGCTAGTCCATCTCCGTGAATATATATTCATTATACCCCGAGAAGTCTTGCTCAGACTCCTGGGGTCTAGGCAGCCTTTCCTAATGAATTCTCTGCTGGTTCCTTTATTTCTCTCCTACTCAGAACTTAGGCTTTTAGCTTGTACATGTGATTCTAAGGACCCAGATAAATCACACTGGCACTGAGCATGATTTGGATATCTATATATGAGAATAATACAAAGAAAGGTGTCAGTATTCTCCTCATGTACCTTTGTAAAGACAGAAAATAAAGTGCTCACAGCATTACATGTCAATGTGGAAATCAATCCAGTAGCAGGTGTCCACCTGCCTTTCCTAGGGATTCTTAGTGTCCCCACTGTCACTATGTCAATGTGGCATGTCACAGCTATGTCAAGACATAGCTATTTATGTAAATGTAGCACTGCTTAGAGAAATGAATATTTAGAGGGAGGGGGACTGGAATGGAGGTGTATTAAAATGGGCTTTATAACCACTATCAAATTTTTGCATTTGACACTCAAGTGAGTTGTAGTCTCCTTGGGAATGTATCCATGTTTGTATTCCAATAGAAGAAGAGGTAAGAAAATAAAATAATCATAATAATTTTATAATTGTGCTTTGTGCTTTACAGTTTATATCTAAAATAAATGTCACCTCCTCCAAGATGCCTTCCTGAGTCCCCAGTAGAGTTGTTGTCATTTTCTTTTACACTCAGTGAATCTCCTCATACTTCCAGGAAAATATCATCATTGAAGTTATAGCTCTGACTTCCAAGCAGACAGAATTTTTCAGGGATGAGGAGCTTGGCTTCTTCATTTGCATGCTTCTATGATCTGGGTCATCAGATAGCTCAAAACACTTCAAAAATTCTTAATAGATAAATAAGTAAATGAATAGTGTTTATTAAGTATTTGATGAAGGCTTGTTTTATCATTCTTTCATGATAAAGAAAAATAAATGTGGATAAATCTTGTTAATAATTGGAAAAATATTTGTGGGGGAAAGTTTGAAGTTGTAGATAAAATTCAGTTTCTAAATTTTTCTGAGTTCTTTTATCTCAAGAATAGCTAATAAGAAGTTAGTTGTTTGAATTTGGGCTAACACTTCTACAGTGTTGTGAAATGGACTTAATGGGAGTCCTGCTTTTCTATAAGAATTCAAAAAGAGTGTTCCAAGACTTAGAAAAGTATAGAGCAAACAGTTACCATGTAAATTGTGGAGTATTAGGTGATACTTCGAGTATATTCTCCTTCATGTTGAAAAGTTAATTTCTGAGTTACACACTGTAATGTTACATCCAACTGAGACAGTGTTTCTGGCACTAAAGCATAAAATATGTGCATGCAATTTGGAGACTGAAAAATGGATCATTCTTTGGGGGATAAAGAATAGTATGAAAGTTACTGCCACTCTGGGGGAACAGAATGTGATTATCTACAAGGTTAGCCGATTTTAAATACTGATAGCCAAACTGTCCAATAAATATGAATACTTATTATGGCAATCCATATCACATGTTACATATCCTATTTCAGGGGCGATGGGAACCTTCCTAAAGAAACACACTAACTAGGTAATGTCAAACATTATAAAGTGAATGGAAATTGAGACTGAAGTGCTTATTTCCTATTGGTTGCTAAACTGGACCCTAACCTCTAGGAAAAGACTAACACTATAAACAAAACTCAGTATCCATGGTAACATGCATAAAAAGGTAATTATTTTTTTCTTTACATTTTCAAATTTCAGAGTTTAATAGCATATTATATGCATTGCCTCAGGCTCACAATTCTTCCAGTTGGTTATTAAGTATCAGGAAATGCCCTCTCTGCCAGTCATTATTACTTAAATAAAATGCCACTTACAAGCCTCATGAACAAAAGAGCTATAGTGCCAGTGGAGACACACCTTGACTATTGTGGTGATTCAGCATAGAGAGCAAGGACCCCTGGAACACCTGACCAAGGAGCCAGGTTGTGTTCTGAAAGCAACATTCATGAGGAAGCCTTTTCAGTTACGGTTAATTAGACCCCAGAAACAGCACTGTTATTCAGATGGCCAGACCAGAAGAGAGACCCTAAACCTGTGTCCTCATATGATCAACCAGGTGTCCATAGGAATTTTGCAGAGTAGAGTTCTGGGTGACTCCAACATTTGCTGATTTCTATCTTATTGTAGAGGATCACTCCTTGATACACCAATTTGGAAGTCTAGGTTTGTAATATTTAGTTCTTTAAAGAAAGACATTCATAGCAAATTGTGTGATTGAGAAAGTATAAAGGTATTTACACAATCTATCTATGTTTTACAATCTATCTGATGTTTTATCTTTGGGAGGCAGACTTTTGACAGCATTTTTATAGCAATCCAGAAAATTTGGTCTAAGTTGAAACCAAATTTTCTCTGGTTATAGACCTTCCTTCACTAGCCCTGGGGACACCTAAATATCTTAAACCAGACAGGTGCCAGACTCATGGCTTCGCCTTGCCTGTCTCAGTTAAGCTGTCCTCAGATGACTTGTAGAAACAAAAGGAAAAATATGTACTGAAAAATAAAGCTAATCTAGGAAGTTCCAAGTTTAGACTGAATTTTTTCTTCTAAGGGTTTGTTTGTAAATGAGTTTTTGGAAGCTGGAGCAAATATTTTTCCATAGAAACATTGTAATATATATGGGTATGTAAATTTCATCCCTAACAAAATGGAATAATGTACATTAACAAAGACATTTTTATCTGCTATTGTTTTTCACTGTTTTTGAGCTACATTATGGATTAAATGGGCTTTCATGGGTTGGTCTGGGAGCTAGACCACCATGTGCTATGGTCTCCCTGGGAAATTAGTCCCTACTCAAAAAGTCAGATGTAAGGAATCTCCTGCTGCCAAAACTTCATGGAAAAAAGAGAGTTGCCTTGACAGTTCTAACGATACCACCCAGAAGCAAAAAGGTTGGCCTTTTTGTGTAAAGGCCATTCATAAATTTGGTGTTTGTATTTGGGGGAATTTCCAGCACCGAATTCAGAAACTATTACAATTATATTAGGCAAAAGGTGAACTCCACAGGTGTAGCCCAGGAAGTCGAATAAGAAAGCATAAACAGTAAAGCAAAATATAGAACCAAGATTTTCACAGAGATACACAATGTAACTTTATAGCAGGACTATGGGCAAGACTAACATTCCAGCTCCACACAAAGAAAGGAAAACCCTTCTTTACTACAAAAAAGTAAAGCACTTCAAGGGCATCAAAGCAATGGATTGTGATTCTGATCCTGAGAACTTTCTATGAGCCACCTCCTAGCTACCTCCCCATCCACTCCACCAAGCACATACTGACCAAACTGAAAGCAATAGCTTTCCTAAACCATTTCCCCAATTGTTTTTGCCTTCAAATCTAAAAGCGATAGACATTGTTTTTCATCCAGAATAAGGGGTGAGACAGGATATGGTGGGGGACACAGATGATGGAACCATGAGCCATGAGAACAAGCAGGAATCAGTTTAAGGTGTTGTTAGGGGCGAGGGTCCTTTTGGAAGAGAGAGGAAAGCACAAGAGCCATGAATTCCTGGAGAAAGGAATTAAAGCAGAGGGCAAAGAGGAAGCCAGAGAAAAGCTGTGAAAGGTAGATAAAAGGTTGCTTGGAGTCTTCCAGGAAAACAAAAACAAAAAACAGAAAGTGAAAATGTATGTGAGGAGGTCAAATCGCTTGTGTTGTCTAGGAGGAAACAGAAGGTAAGTTTCTAAACAGGACCAATAACTTTGGAGCTGACCAAGGACTCTCCTGAAATGCCAAAATGGAGAGTTTGTGTCCATTTTATCTGATATCCAAGGCTCAGGGAAGTCTCCAGTACTCTCCAAACAAGCCTGTTCTGCTCACCCTGCAGTGTGAGCATCTCCTTGAATTTGGGGTTTATATCTCCAACTCTATCCCAAAGAAATCCAGTGACTGGCTTTGAATCCAAACCTCCTTTGATTCTGGAGAAATCAAAAGGCATCCAAACACTATGCCCCCATCATCATGTGTGCCCTACCATTTAGGACAATTTGTCCCATTTACTACCTTTCAAAAACATGGCAGAAGGGAGAGATGTTTCAAAGCTGTTAAAAGCATTTCACAGAGTCAACTAAGAAAAGGTGCCATCCTAGAACTTATTTCCACAGAACCAAAATACAAAAGTAGTAGTATGCCATGATACTATTGGAAGAGAAAAGAGAAACAGTGGGTTGATGGTTGGGACAGATTGAAAGAGTAAAGTAAATTATATCAACAGGAGAAGGACTTTCCCATCCTCTGGATCAGGGATTTGGGCATCTGCAGGACTATTCTCTATCTCATTTTCTCAGTTCTTAATATAAAGGCTTAGCTCTTTGAAATATGTTAATTTCAGGGGGGAAAGGCTGCATCCTACTTAATCCAAATAACCCCTCTTGGATGAAATAAATAAAGAGGAATAGGACAGGCAAATTTTTAAAAAGAAGCATTCCAATCTAATGAGATGTTGGATGTCTGACTTGCTGGGAAACCCTATCCCTTGGGATGCTTGCCACTACAGCTGTGCCCTTGTGGTACAGTGACTTCTCATGATGTTTGGAAAGCATGGTTTGGACAACACGGAACATAAAAATATATCAGTTTCCAGAATGTTCAGCCCACAGAGTTCATGCTCAGGTGAATGCTACACTTGGGTAACATTCCCTTTGCCTCTGAGAAACACCCACATCAGAAGGGCTGCATTTCTTTGTTGGTTGCATTTCAAAACATAATTTAAGCTGGGTAAAAAGGAATGGGTGTGCTATCTTGCCAGCTATTCCCTAAACTTAATTATAATTATTAGTGAATATTACTGGAGTGAATATTTTTTTTAAAAACCTCACTGAATGGGATACATTTGGAAAAAGGTCATCAGTGCATGTGGATTATGACATAATTTTGAGCACACATGGAGTTTGAGTCTTTTAAGTAGCTCCACTTGACTCTTCACTAGATTTTCCCAAGCAATAGTTGTTGAGGAAGCTGTTTCAACAAAACAATGTAAGCTTACCTATTATTGGCTTCTATTCCTTGCTGCCCTTACATTAGGCTGGGTGACAATCCCTTCGCCTTTGAGAAACAGAGCATCAAGCGGTGGAAAGGGATGGACAGATCATCTTGGAAGAGAGAGGAAAGCAAATTTTTCTATAAAGATGGAGAGATCATCTTGGCTAAGGGACTTGGCAAATTTTTCTATAAAGAGCCAATAGTACATTTTTCAGCCGTAGTCTCTATCATAATTACTCAGCTCTGCCATCAGAGCACAAAAACAGCCATAGGTAATATAGAAATGGATAAGTGAGGCTGTTTCAATAAAACTTTATTTGTAAAAACCACTTTACCAGTAATGAAAAAGCAGCCTGGGGAGATTGGAAATTTCCTAGAATCACTAGATGGTTAGTAGCAAAGCCAGATCCCCTAAGCAGAAATTGAATCTAGAATCTAACTTTCTTCCTACTATACCACAATGGTTCTGTCTTATTTCATAAAGCTTCTCCTGCCCTATGGATGAACTCATACTGTGGATTATACTTGTTTCTGTTTGTGTCCACTGAATCAAGACTGCTTTCTTCAGAAGGCTTTTGCTAGCCAGCCAACTACCCTCTGGAGAGCCATTCAGAGGAAAGGGACTTTGTTGGTCAGTGCTTCTTGGATCCCTCTTCAGGCTGCCTCACTAGAAAAGGGATTCTTCACCATTAAGAACCTTGTAACCTTTGAGAGTCACAAATTCTTTGGCGGATCTGAAGAAAACTATGTATACTGTTCTGAGAAAAAAGGTCCATACACAGAAAAACAAAAAACACAAAAAATTCTGAGGAACTGTAATCAAGCAAGGAGGGGTCACCTTCTGGGAAGATCCTGCTTAACTGTGAAAAAGTGGTCCCTCTTGTTCAATGCTCTTTGTCTCGCTTCCTTGTTCAGAAAGCCATTAACCTCCTGAATTCCTCCTGAATTCTATTAGGAGGCAAATAGAATTGGAAATCCTAGTTCCAGCACCAGAGGGCCTGCAGCAGTGATACTTAATGTCAGTGGGCAGTTGCAGGTTATCAGCTTGTTCAGAATCAGTGACTATAAATACTGAAGGTCAAATTCAGGTACCAGAAGCTAGAGCATAGGCTTGACTTCTGGCAGCATGGTGGACTGGGCTGACGCAGCCATCCCTACTGCTACACACACACAGACATTCTTAGATGAAGTAGAATGAAGAAAGGTATGTTGTTTTTGTTGTTTTTAATGCAACCTCGAATTCAAAAGAAAAGAATGGGAACTCCCACATACCAGAAGCAAAGAATAAACTCAAATAAGCATGGCCAGCTCAGTTGACCATGAGAGCTCAGCTTGAATCCAGAACTCTTAAAGGACTGCTAGCCCATGAGAAGGGGTCCAGAGAACTCTATCCAATGGCCTGAATGGGTACTAAGGAACCTTTATGCATGGCCCAAATTTCTAGGTAGGAAAAAATAGACCACATTCTCCTGCCTGTCCCTCTCTAGCTTGGTTCCCATCTAGTGCCTCTACTTTGCCACAGCCCCCAATCTTAGCTTGGCCATATCCTGGGGACCACTTTTTCACAATTAAACAGGATCTTTCCAGAAGGTGACCCCTCCTTGCTTGATTACAGTTCCCTAGAATTTTTGTTTGTTTGTTTTTCTGAGAACCTCCTGACATGTAGGGGAGCATAAGGGAAGAACAATCACCACAAGAGTCTCAGGACAACTTGATTTGGAGACTGGAGATGAATTTTCATAATCCCATTACTTAGGGAGCCCCAGAGAGTTGCAGCTGTTAGCATTTTGCAGAGATTTGGGCAGCACATACTAATGGTCAAAGGAAATATTGCCATTAACTTTGTAATGGTGTGACAGTATCTCTGCAGACAGGACTCCCACAGAATTCAGAGGGACCAGCCGCCAGGTGATGTTCAAATGCCCTCTGCCTCCCTTCCTTGTTCAACATGTACAGTTTCAAAGCTGAATCAGCAGTGTGAGCTGGTTTTAAGGTAAAATGAGGACCTTTGTTATCTTAAATTACTTGTACCATCTAACTCCCAATATAAAGCATAATGTCTCTTAATAAAATAACCTTGATTTCCATAAGTGTGCAATTCATCATCACAGTGATCAGAGATTATTTTATTAAGACACTAGAAGTTACCCTCAGAGAGCGTTAAAAGGTTGGCACCAATGATGTCAATTTAGTAGGAGAAAGCTGAGTGTCCACTTTTCTTCCAGAAACTACAATCTGGATATCTGTACAGACTTTATTAAATGACATCTCAAGGCCATGTTGGTCATCAAGATATTCTTTATTATAATCCAAAATTAAAACCCAAAGAAACCCCCTGCTAGATAGCTACTTTCAGCAAAGTATTATGAAATTAAAATGTTTTTTGTTTTGAGTTTTGCTCCTGTTTTAAAAGTCACAAGCAGGAAAATGACCTCTTTCAATTTCTTCTCATTATTCCCCATAAAGTAGACCTGATATGTTTTGGGTCTGTCCTGCAGTTTTGATGTGTGCACAGAGCACATATTCTGAGGCCTTTCAGTGGCAATGTGTCAGGAGCCCAAACCACTTAGAAGCTGGGAAGTTTAGATAGAGTACAAACCCCTCTCTGTCATGTGCCTTCTAGGGGGGCATAGTAATGACAGTGACAAAGAGCTGCCTGGGCTTGAATCTCAGTTCTGCTATTTATGAGCTGTGTGACTTTGGGCATATCACTTAACCTTTCTGTGCCCTGGTCTCCTCTTCTATAAAATGAAGATAATAACAGGCTACCTCATAGAGTTGTTTTGGGAATCAATGTATAAGACCTATAAAGCACTTGTCTTGTAATAAGCTAATTTTTAGCTAAGGAGAACCTTTCTTCATTTCTAGAGTAGGTACACATTACACACCTAAGAGAGTAATCCCTCCAAAACTCTGTGTGCAGAAGAAAACCTTTTATGGCTAGGTGGCTGCTGGGAAAGATACAGAACTTCTCAACTGTACTTGGGTATCTGTAACTGAAAGAACATTTTTGTTAAACAAGAATAGGGGTTTGAGGGTGTAGCACAGTGGTAGAGAGTTTATCAAACACGTGTGAGGCCCTGGGTTTAATCCCAAGCATTGAAAAGGAGGAAAACCAAACCAAACCAAAAAAGAACAGGACTCTGGTGAGGCTAGAGATGCAGAGTATCTCTAGTGACCTGCACAGGCTTTGATGCAAAGTAAGTACTCATGTGCCTGAAATTCTTTTTTAAAAGAAATATTTTTAGTTGTAGATGGACACAATATCTTTATTTTTATTTATTTTTATATGATGCTAAGGATGGAACCAAGTGCCTCACATGTGCTAGGCAAACATTCTACCACTGAGCTACAACCCAGACCTCATGCTCATGAAACTCTTGCACATGGCTTCCTGTCTACAGCTAGCCATGATCCATTACAGATCATGTTTTCAAGAATCAAGGTCTCAGAGCAATTGAGAGCTGTGACTATGGGCAGGAGCCAGAGCTATGGAAGCACCATGGCCTGTGCTTTCAACGTGTCTCTCTGTTTCAAATCTTGGTATTTTGAGAGCCCCAGGGCCTCCTAACTTGTTCCTAGGACTTGACCACCATATAGTACCTGTGTGCCCCTTCAGGGAGCAAGATGGCTGGTACCTACCTGAGCAATTCCTCTGTCCAGTGCTTTAATGAAGCCATTTTGGGGTTCTTGTTAGTAAGGCACCCCTAACAAAGAAGAGCTGTTCCAAGATGCTATAGTGTAGGAGCATCAGTCTTCCAAGCCTCCAACCCTGAAAGCACCTCATGATCAGGAAGGAAAAATCAACTCTATAAAATGTTTTTAAACACACTAATTAGTAGACCAACCATTACTACACAACAGAAGCCATAAAATCTCACATAGCAGTCATTTTTGTGACACTGTTTATTCAGGTTTTAACTGGAGCTTTTGTTCTCCTTTCTCTCACTTGCTTCTAATCTGTGGAATTCATTAGCACCTATTCATTATTGCAAATGATCCCAGTAACCTGTGACATAGGTCTTCTCACTTAAGATTACCAAGAGAATTTGATTAGCAATATGATCCAGAAGCCTGGCACTCTTTTTTGTTTTCATTTTTTTAACAAACAAACAAACCATGATGAGAAGGTAAGGAGGTCTCTAAACGGTCCATAATATCCAATCTGCACTTGGATCTTGGAATTTCTAGGGGAAAATGCTGAAGAGTTTAAGATTATAGTTCTATTTGCAGGTTGATCAACTTTCAAAACAGTTGACAAGCATATTGTCTTGCCAAGTTGACCCAGGATTTTCTTATCCATATCATACTATCAAAAACCCTGCAGAGTAGGCAGATAAGGCAACAGAGCCTCTGAGAAGTTGTGACCAGCCCAAGATCACAGAACTCAAAGGTTTCCCTGGCTTTGGGCCCAGTGCCTATTCTGCTGTGCCACCCCATCTCCCTGCAGATAGTGGAAAATGCAGCTAACCCTGGACCCAAGCGGTCCCCAGGAGAGCTGCTATGAGAGTCTGGGCAGTTTATTAGAACACAATCATTTGAACAGCTTGATAGGATTTAATTGTTTGGAAGGTATTCAATGCAGTATTTTCAAACACTGACAGAGTGCTGGAGACTGTTTTCCTAGATAATGATGCTATCTTAATTTTGGAAAGTGCATATTTACAAAGCACTTTCACAGTTTTCTTCCTTGAGCCTGGGCCCAATTTCAGACTGGTATGGAAGATTTCATTTTCATTCACGAGTGCAATAAGTTTTCAAAAGGAAAAAAGAGATGATGTTGGAGATGAACAAAAGGAGACAGGCAGGCTTTCTTTGTTCCAACCCCCTCTCTGCTCCCCTGAGGCCTGCAGGACTGGTGTGCCCCCTGGGCTGGAGCTTTGCGCCACCATCTGAATTCTTCCTGCCCTTTAGGCACTGTCCATTAGACCTTCTTGCCAAGTGAGCTTTCTGACCTCAGAGAGACACATCTTTTATGGCCTGCAAAGGTGTTTTACTGACTTGAGTTAATGTCTACAGGGACTCATTTGAACACAAGCTCCTGGGTGAGCCAAATAGTGCAAAAGCAGCTGCTGCTTAGTGGAAGGACCTGGAGAAAGCATTACAGGCCTGGGAGGGGTTGAAGGAGATATGAAGCATGGAGCCTCCCCCATCAGAGGATCTAAATGACACACAATGAAAATCTGGCTTATTGTTTTCTTTTAAAGAGCATTTCTAGCCAAGGAGATGCTTTGGCAGCCTTGGTGACATGCTTTTTCTTGGGTGGATTAGACTGCAAATGCTACTGAGGCTTCCGCACCAGAGGCTCTGAGAAAGAAGTGAAAAAAGATGAAGCTGGAGGTGGGGGCCCCCGAGTTATAGGGTTGAAAGGAATGCACTTCCCTCTGGGTCACTAAGCTGCGTTCTGAAAGGCTCGAGGCTTCCACCCTTGCTCTCTAAGTCTGTGGCCACACAGCAGACACAACATCTTTTGGAATGCTATAAACTGCTCTGATAGCTTTCTTTTCACTTGGTACAATCACAAGTCCTTCTCAGGCCCTTTGGAATGCCCCTACCTTGGTGCTAGCCTCTAGCCTCACCTCCTACCACCCACCTCCTCTCACCTGCTATGTGACACGGGTTGCTCCTCTGCAAGCCAGCCTCACTCCCACACTGGCCTCTGACACTAACTGTACCCTCTGCTAAGAATGCTCTTTCCTGAGAAATTCGCACGCTCTACATCCTGACTCCTTCAGATCTCAGATCAGACTTCCCCTTCCTTTTTAAAAACATTTATTTATTTATTCTATTTAGGTTTACATGATAGCAGAGTGCATTTTGATTCATTGTACACAAATGGAGCACAGCTTTTCATTTCTCTGGTTGTATGTGATGTAGAATCACAACATACATGCAGCCATACATAAAGCTAGGGTTATGATGTCCATCATATTCCACCATCTTTACCATCCCCATCCCCCCGCACCCCTGTGACCAAAGTTCCTCCGTTCTTCCCGTGTCCTCAGATTCCCCCTTCTCAAATTCTCCAGCCATCCCCATCTTCCTCTCCCTGCTTTTATTTTTCCCATAGCACTATTCATTTCCCAGCCCACAAGTTTACTCATTTATTGTCTGTCTTCTTTCCAGTGGCAGGGACATCTTTGTCTTGCTCAGTAACATGTCCCCAGTGCCCACAGAATGCCTGGCAAATGGTTAGTGCTCAGTGCAAGTTGGTTGAGTAGATGGTGACTCAGAGGCATTGGCTGTAGCAGGCTGGGTACAGAAGTGATGGTTTCAGTCCCCAATTGTGGCTGCTTCAAGGTATCCAGTGTCCCCTTCTTGTTGGATCAAAATTCCAAAGGAAACTGCAAATGGCCATGCCAGTGTTCAGGCTTTGGAAGAGGGTCTGGAAATGGCCGGCAGGTAGCCTGGCTTTAGCCAAGCCATAAGAGAAGATTGGTTTTAGCAAACGTTAGGCAGGACCTCACTCCTACAGGAAGCTGGTATCTGGTGTGGTGAGGCAGGGGCTGCTAGGACAGGTAGTAAACAGAAGGCTCATGCTAAATCCCTCTGCTGCACAGGACAGGTAAGCCAGCCCTAGTCAGGGTCAGCTCAGCGCTCAACAGATTATTTTGGGTTACACTGCAGGGCTAATCAGTAAAGCATCCAGGCCACAACGAGCTATACAATCTGGGACACAGTGCAAAAGGAAAACATGAGGCCCCATGTTTAAAAATTATTACAAATTTCAAGATGGTGAGAACAGAGCTCTGGATCAAGTATAGGGTCTTTCAAGGGCTCTGTCACACACCCTTGAAGCCAGATCTATTCAGGACTGACCATGCTAATGGCATTTTACAGATACTCCTGCCAGAATATGCCCGTAACAAATACAAATCACTTATGCCCTTGAGAAAGGAAGCCCTAGGGTGGAGTGGGAAACAATCCCACAGAAAATCTAAAGGCTCCAAAAACAATATCCTTGCAACTAGCAGGAGGACCTGCTGTCATGTTATGGGGTGGGGAGGTGGGGAGCAGTGGCAGAACAGGTGGCAAAGAAGGTAGCATCTGGGGCCAGTATAGATCTGTGTGGGAAAATGAGCAGCCAAGTCTGCATTTAGAAGAAATAATATTGAGGTTGATTCCTATGGCTGATTCCTATGACTTATCATGCTGGGAAGCCATGGGTCTTTCCCCATGAATTCATGGGTCTTTCCCCATGAATCAGCTGAAGGGGGCATATGGTTACCCTGAGTAGACGTCCATGGACCACGCACTAAGGTAAGAACCACCGCTTTTCATTTGGATGGCAATTCACAGTTTGCACAGTGCTTTGATATACAAAAATTATTTCAGTTGATCCTCTCAATACACCCAATAGTTTATCAGAGTATATTGGCATCCCCAGACAGGTGGACTAAAACTGATTCTTCTGCCATTGAGTCTAGATGAGGTTGGACTCAAATTTTGTAGCAATTTTCTTTTCCTCCATGACACCTGTAGCTACGATTACCCCGATTACCCCGGAATTCCTAGCCTGAGACTGACAAATGCAGGGCAGGGTATTACAACAACATATTTACATATTACAACAACATATTTAGCAACATATTGACTAAAATTGCTTCCAGAATTCCAACATTCTGCCAGCACAGCAAAAGGGATGTATTAACTGCTGGGGATGCATAGAACTAGCCCTATACCCTGGAAACGTTTTGAGAGGGATTGGATGTTTTTTGACATGAACTACTTTTGGGGGTCATCTGAGAAATGTGAACTACAAGTTAAAATGAATCAAGGACACTAACCTGAGTACATATATATTTTGATATGACCATTAACCTTTTATCAGAAAGATTCCGTTGAAGCTTTGGTGGTTTGCTGCACTAAAATGTGAGCAATTTGCCAGATTGCAAACTGGTACCTGTAGATGAATAGTCGCAGGGGTTTGAGTTAAATACTTCAATCATTAACATTTTCAGTCAAAATTAACAAGTGCAATTAGCTCATATTAATGAAATAATCTCTTGAGGAGCTCATTTTTATAAAAACTAAAGCTCCACTTGAGTCACCCAAAAAGAAAACGCATCTTAAAATCATTTCCATTTTAGCACAAGCACATGTTAAAAACAGCTGAACTTATTTTTCCCTCTTCAAATTCTGCAAAATTCACTCCCAGGTTGACTTTCTATGCCAAGTTTCAGAGCTGAGCAAATTTTTATGGTCTAGTTATAAACCCTAGAAAAACAGGGTTTATAGGAAATGTTGACACAACCTTAACTAAAGTGGCGCTAGCTGACACCTCTATATTTTCAATTTGGGGATTTCTACTGGGAAAATATAAACGCTAATTCAGCAAAGGAAGCCAACTATAATAAAAATGTTGTAGTCTTCCTGTTCACCCCGTGAAGTTCTACTTCAAAGATGCCAAGGCAACATGGAGGTGAGTTAGAATAAGAATGCTCAGTATGTAGGGCACCTGCAAATAGCTCAGCCTCCTGGTTACCTATAAATGCTGCCTGGGAATGCATGACCTCAGCATGAGTCATGGCTGCCCACTGCAGTCCAGGCCAAGTCTTGATGGAGGATTTCAGGTCTTTACCAAAGGCGTCTACCATCCATCAGTTTATTGCTCACCTTCAAATCTGCCCTCTGTAAAAAAATGCAAATTTTTCACATACTTCATGGTAGAGAAAACGACTAAGTCAGAGAAAAACCAGAAAGATGAAACCTGGAGTAAAGTCACAACATGGAAAGTTAACTTTGAACGCAGTGGCTCTATGGCCTTAGCAGTGTCAGCGGGACCCTAGGGTAAGGGGAGGCCGAAACATAAGGAGAAAGAGCCAATGACAGTTCTCATTTCCCCCATCCCTCTGAACAGCCCAGATGAGAAGCACATGTGTTCCATATTTAGGCTTTGATTTTTTTTCCCCTTTCTTCTTCTGAAACAAGAAGGAGGTGGGAGAAGGGGTAAAATCTGATTCAGGTCCAGAGATAAAGACTGACACTCACAAATGGACCATAATAGGGGGCAAAGTGAGTTAAGCTGAAGTAAATGTTTTAAAATCCTCAGCTGGATAGACTAAACAGCCTTGGCCCAGGAGTCGGGAGACCAGCTGTCTCTCCAAGCATCCCCCTTAGAAGCCTGACTCAGGCGATCTGCACAGCCTCCCGGGTCCTGCTGCTAGTTTGTCATCTGTAACACAGAGGCCAGCCTGGATTGTGGGCGAGTGGGGAGGAGTAAGGAGAGTTATTTCCCTGTGAATTGTGGACTCCATGATGAGAGGGAGTTTTATTTCATATTGATTTTATTTCTACTTTGGAAAAATATGTTCAGATAATGAAAGTATTTTCAATGGAGGGACAAATCCATCAGGATAGAAGGGAAAATAATTCCCCCCAAAAAACAAACCCAAAACCAAACAACAACAACAACAAAAACCTCTCCAGCATATTTGCTGCTTTTAGTTCATCCTGAAACTGATTTAGAAGGGAATCCATTGCTGACAACTTTGCTTTTGTGTTAAGTCCGATAGTCTACTAAAAAGGACATTTAGGTTATACCCCCAACTGCTAGCATGAAAGTGACCTTCACCAGCTCACAAGATACCACTGAGTTACATATCTTCATGAGCAGAAAATATTTTGGATGATTTTTTTTTCTCCCAGGTTTCTAAGCCTGTTGGCAGCATTTTCCCAGAGTGGTTTTCAAACGTTTCACAAGATATACTCATAACGTTAGCAAAAAAAAAAAAAAATTATGAGGCACACTTTAAGGCAAATGCGTAAGTTCTAAAGGTCCTGAGGTTTTTTCAGGTTGAAAAGGAAGACAGTGAATTTCTGGATGTACCTGTCAAGACTAAATGATTGTTCATTTCCTGTGAATTGGGAATAATGTAATAACATGCAGCTGGGGAACTAAGCTGTGTATCTTGCTTTTTCCTCTTCCAGGAGCTGGGTCCCTTACCAGCTGGGAAATATTACCATGTGAACATGCTGACAAACTTCGGGGAAATGAAAAGAACAATTTTATAGATATCAGCAGTTGCTGATGATCCTACCTGTACCAACCTGAGAATATTTTAACAGCAACTGTACACAAAGATTTATTTAATTAAAATGAGCTTTTGGGGAAAGGGAAGTAAAGGTTTCCAAAGACTCAAAAATATTTGTAGAATTGAGTGAATTAGAATTAACTCTGCAAGATATTGCATGCTAATGACAGGGAGGGTTTGAGAGAAATAGTTCAAAATAACAAAATATTTTCACCCAAGAAAAACAAATTTGTACCAAAGTGTCTATGCTTTGCCAACACCGTCATTACCTGAAACAGAAAAGAAGAAAAAATATAGCATAAATTTAATACTGAGTTTAAAATTGGAATTCAGCAAAATGTAATCCCAGGCACTTACTTTAAATGCATGCTTATATCTTTTGGTATAATAAATTTTGTTCAGTGTTTCATTAGCCATTTTACTATATCTTGTGGTTGTATCAGATATTAGATGCTAAGAGATGAAGCCAATTTTTCACTTCAGGTGGCTCCTATTGCAACCCATCATCACAATTAATTAGAGAAAGAGGAGGTGGGGTGTGGGCAGAAGTGATGCATGGATTGTTCCAGGTCTCCTGATTCTCCTGAGAAGGCAGAGAAAGGAAAGAGAATCCAAAGCAGTGAGGAGGTCTCTGCCAATGGAATGTTGCAACCCCATTGCCCACTGGACCCAGACCTGTGCATAGGAGATAAAAACCTGGGGTCGAAAGGGAGTGGAAGAGTGATACAGCTGTTCTGGATCATTTTTCACTGTGGTTCTCAATCCCGGATAGATATCAGAATTACTGGTAGAATTTTAAAAATATAAACAACTAGGTCCCATCCTGGCTGGCAATAAAGCCTAAACAACTCTTTGTGTGGATGGGAGTGGGGCATTAAGTGTATGTTTGTTTTTTAAGTAAATAACGACAACTGGCTTTTAATGCTAAGCCTCATTGAAAATTATAGATAGGTAGTGTTTGGAAATAAATTAAAAGGTAAGTTTGACAGTGTTAGCCTTTTATCAACGTATCTCTTGCATCTTGCTTGAGTGGAAAGAAAGAGCTATATATGTTAGGTAGACACAAAGATGGTGAGAATGCCAATAATAAAATAATACCTAACACTGCAGTTGCTATTTGGGAACTCTTCCCCCAGTTGACAAAGCACTTGTATATCCATGAGGTCATTTTAATCCCCTCTCTTTCTTCCTTAGTGCTATGAGGCAGATGGTGCAGGAATCATCACCCCATTTTACAGATAAAATAATGTGTCACATCCTCCTCGATCCCCTAACAGTGAATGACTGGGCTTCTCCCACTCCCTGTTCTTTCCCTTATGCCTGACAGCTGCTCCTGCAGCATAGCAGGGTCAGGAAGCAGGGGATCCTGCTCCCAAATGATTTTATGCTCGTGTAGTAGAGGAGAGAGAACTCAGTGAACACTTAGCTCTCAAGTTGATTGCACATGGAGAGAAGGTTTGTGTTTTCTTTTAACCCTGAAGCTGGCTTATGTCCCAGCACTTTTGATAGGTTTTTGGCTTTCCACTGCACACACGTCCTTTAAGTTAACACACTGTGTCTCTTATTTCTATTCCGTTGCTTCTTCAGATTGCCAACAGGAGGAGAAAGTGATGCAGCTAGTCCCTTGCAGGCATCCTGGAGTAAGCAGCTGTGATGGACACATGCCCACCTTCCTTCACATCACAGGAAGCAAACAATCCCCAGATGAAGAGTGAGAGAAGAGGCTAAGAAATCTTTCAGTTGTGTTCAGTTTTATTTCTCTGCCATCTGAGCAAGCTTTTGGTAACCTTGGTCATATGATTCAACTCTTCTAATGGAAAGAAATAATGATCACAACACTAGGTGCTGATGGCTGTTTAGAGCAGGAAGTCACCCTCCTCTGGGGAAGACTGTTGGGAACAGACTAGAAGATAAGAATATTACAAAGCATGGTGCTGGAATCAGTGCTTTTGCTGATACAATTTACCTAACCAATGAAATTACTTTTATATTAACATTTTAAAAACCCAACTTCCTAGATAATATTGCTTTTTGGAGGTGTATGACATGTAGCAGCTACCACTGTGGTCCAAAGAGCAGGGTTCAAGTTCAATGAACCGATGTCCTCTGAGATATTAATATTTCACAAGTCAATAGAACTGATTGTACTTATTGGTTTACCCCATTGTCCAAAAATGTGTTTACATATAAAGTAACTCATGTTTTTATAACTTAGGAAGCTGACCATTCATTTTATCATCCTTTAATTTTTACATATGTAAGTTTAAAATGTTGATGGTGCTTCCGCCATGTTAAAATCGCATCTGGTTTCATAAAAGCTGATTGAGAAATATATTTTTGACAATAATAAGAATGTATTTTAAATACAGTTGGATATGTGAAATATAACTAATCTCTGAAGCAGATATGAAGAGCTACTTTCTGGCACAGGAAGGGCAAATGGTTTTCACCTGAGCGTCCACTGCCCAGCCACTCATTGAAGTGTTTGCTCTAGGAAACTGGTCTGGGCTTAGCAAAAAGAATGCCAAGGCTGATTAGCAATGCCTACTGTGGAAGAAAGAAGAGCATCTGGTGACACCTGCACCATGTATTTGTCATCTTGGCCATGGGAGGAAAGGGGAACTACATCTACTGGGTAATACATATTTCACTGATTCACAAAGACTATTGCTATGTGTGAAGAATTCCTTTGATGACATAGTTTTTACAAGAGCCAAGACTTGATTGATAATTTCAAGTAGTCATTTTCTTCAGAGCATTATTCAAACTGTGTGATGCATATGGGGGTTCTAAAGGAATGAGGATTATTCATTTTTCTCAACTGCCTTACACTGTTATTGAAATTCTGGAATGGAGTCTGTCATGGAGACAGTAGTGAATGTCAGTCAGGATTGTCCAATTATACAAACTGCTCACAAATAAGGCTTTTCTCCTGAATTCCATCAGCATTCCAGCACGCTCCAGCCTGGTCATTTTCATTAGTGTAGTTTGCATGGCACTCGAAGTCAATGCCATCATTTACACTAGTGATTATGGAGCCCCTGGGGAAGTCATAAAACCTGTCATATTTCTACATTCCATCTTAAAGAATTAGGAGGATACAACACTAGTAAAGTAATTTGTTTCCTGTTAAAGATCATACACATGAAAAAACAAAGTGGGGGTTATCCCTCTGGAGAAACCATGAGTTTAAGATGATTAATGTTGGAAAGAAATAACTTTTTTATTGGATAAGTTGCCTTTGCATCAGAGTGCATGCTATTTAATTATGGAATTTAATTTCAGATGGAAGAAATTATTTCTCAATTACAGTATTTTGTAAATAATGATGTATTTAAACACATATCTTTAACATGTTCGCTACCAAGGATTTATCATTATAGATCATTTTTACATGGTGTATTTCTTAGTTGCAGATTCTTCCTCTTATTTTTCAAATGACACTTTTTGTTGTCTATCGATTAGGTCTTTGCAAACATGAGTTGACCAGGAAGGGTTTTGGTTCTGGTTATTTTATAAAGCCAGGCAATGAATAGTCATGAATAAAACTCTCCAATTTGGTAACATTCATGTCTATCATGTCTGTTCTCCCTTAGCTAACAAATCCATTTACCCAGACCCTCGGTCAATCCACATTCCATATTTTTGGCTGGTGCCTGAATGTATTGTCAGACTGCTGCCTTCTCCAAACCAATGTGAAACCCAGCCTGAAGTCTCTTCCAACTGAAGGTCTCTCTCTCTCCATATGATTTCCACACATGTTGTTTGTTTTCCTTTTTTTATATTTCTGCTTTTGCTTTAAATTATGAAAGTAGCTAGCCTGAGTTACAGGAAGAAGCGGGGCATGAGTTTTCTGAATTCTTACATTGCCCTTGTGAAGGGACACGTTATCTCTTCTGCTTCCATATGCCATTAGTATTCAGTTATCTCCAGGGACAGGAAATTGGCTCTCAGCCTCAAGCCCTGTAAGAGGTGAGGAATTCCTCATTTAGGGTCATCATTTTAGAGTTGGTTGTATTCACCCAAAGGGAAAAGTTCTCCAAACTATGCATTTGCAGAACCTCTGGGAGAAGAAATGTAGAGAATGATTTGCCTTTATTCAACCCTAGTAGTCAGCACAGTAGGTCTCTTCCTCCCCCTAAAACAAGATAGCATACATTTATAAGTACATATTCTCACCTAAATGAGTAGAAAGTGATAATTTACCCACATTTCTGCACTTGGCTGGGCCTTCTTTTAGAACCTGTTTAGGACCAACCACTTGTTATATCCAGGCAATGCCCATATCCCCATTACCAGTAATGTGTCCTGTAAAAATACTTCATTTCCCAGACTCCCTTGCAGATGAGGAAGGCCAGGCAGTCAGATATCCACCTATGTCCCTGGGAGGAACTTTGATATGGGATTGTTCCTGGACTATCTCAAAGAAGAGGTTTTGCCTTTTATCACCTGTCAATAGGTTGCTGAGCCCTTAAAACTGGTCTTAGCTCTTGTCTCAGAAAAAAAGAAACTTGCCCTTCTAATGAGTAGCTTGATAAAGGTTATTAGGAGATAGAGGAGGGAATTTTTTTCATATTAATACAATAGCATGTAAGACAAAAATGGAAAGATGTCACTGAAGAGCTTATTGATTTAAGTCTAATTATAAACACATTGTCTTGAAAAAACTTTAGGTACGATAAATCCAAGTGGGAAGGTCGCATTTCAACATTCTATGCATTAGCAACATAGATTTGTTATTTTAATTTAAAAAGTTAAGCATTTAATAATTACCAGCAATCTGCTGGGTATTGAGAATAAAAGGTTTCCATCCTTTTGGAATTGAAAATCTAATGGGGAAGACATGCAATAAAATAAGCAAACAAGGTAGAAATGTGCAACGGCACAGTTTTTGTACTGCCCATATTTAGTGGATGCAATTCACATAGGCTATGGTATAAATGATGCCCCACTGCAAGACATGGCCTATACAACCAGATGGTGGTAGTCCTTCATGCAATATTTTTGAAAGTGTGCTAAATAAATAGTGATAGGGATGTACTGTGCCATGGGAGCTTATAGCAACACTACCTAGTCTCGTCTAGATTCTTGGAGTAAATGATGTTCCAGCTGAGGTTTAATGATAAGCCTGAGTTAACCAAGCTAAAAGAAGGAAGGTTGCCTATAAGTAAAGGAAATTTCATATTAGAAAGCCAAGCATAAGGGGTGCACCAAGGAAGAGTATAAGGGATATTTTGGTTGCTCAATCCTGCTGGCCACCTCTGAGGCTCATTTCTCCAGCTTTACAAACCCTGGTCAGCTGCACCCAAACTTTATGGATTTCAAGCTGTTTTCTAACTGGGACTCAACAATATTTCCTCATATAGAACACTGGATTCAGAAGTGTTGGCTCAATGTAACTGTTAGACAGGGAAGATCCCCTGTCTTCAGACAGATGGTTCCAAATGTCGGGCTCCCATTCCTACCACCTGTTCAACTTTATCAAATGTCAGGCATTTTGATTTAGACAAACTCAGTCGATCTGATTGTGACAATCACCTGCTTGAAGCCTTTTAATAGAATGCTTTGGGGATTAAAGAACAAAACAAAAGATACTTTTTTTTTTTTTTTTTAGATAAAGTTCAAATCTTAGCATGGTTCACAAGATACAATAGTGTTCCAGAGGGTAGGAAATATTTATACATTGTCACTTAGCACAGTGGCTTGAGCAAACATGATGGAATGAATGAGTAAATGGATGAGTTACTGGATAGATGGATGAGTGAATGGAGAACTTTACCATGCCCAGTGATCTTCTTTATTCTACTCCAAGAAGAGGTGACTGAGCCAGGCATGGTGCTGCACACCCGTGATCCCAGCTACTTGGGATGCTAAGGCAGGTGACAAGCTCAAGGCCAGCCTCAACAACTTAGTGAGACACTGTGTTAAATAAAAAATAAAAAGGAATGGGGATATAGTTCAGAGGTAAATTTTTTCTGTATATGTAGCATTTTTTTTTTACAATAAAGATATAGCTTGTTTTCAAAAGTAAACATTATTGTAAAAGGAAAGAAAATATTTGTGGAAAGTTGCAAAAAACAAGCATCCCACTTACATCTGTATGAGTCTGTACCCTATGGGCAAATCTAAAGAGGTCTTCAAGGCCCATAAAATTATACCCACACTTTTGATTTCTGCATCACACTTAGCATAAAATCTGAGCTCTGTTCAAGGACCAGCACAACCCCACCCCTCCCTATCATGCCTGCGTCACAACTAACCACTGTTCTGGCTCTTCACTGCACCTGCCAAGCACAACTTCAGTCCTCAAATATGCCAAACACACTGTCCCCTGGCTCATCTCTGCCTGACATTTAGCATCCCTCCACCCAAACTAACACAGACTTTCCTCCATTTTTGAAACCACAGCCCTGATTTGCTTCTTTCAGAGTACTAACTACTACTACCCAGGAACCATCTCATGTATGCATCCGTTGCCTTGTCTGTGGTCCTACTCTCCCTGTGAGCTGAATCCCTGGCTGTCATGGTAACCACTGAATCCTCAGTGTATGTAGGTTAGTTTGCCTCCTTAAAAAAGCAGAAGCCACAATGTGATTAGATGCAAGAGAGATTTAGGTGGAGCAGCACCTATAAAGAACAATGGAGAGGAAGCAGGAGGAGGCAGGGAGAACAGTTCAATCACAATATAGGTCCGAACACAAGGAAGGGGCAAAAGGAAGGGAGAAAGACCAGGTGAGAAGAATCTCAGGCAGCAGGAAATGTGGCGATAGGCTTATGGAAAGTCCTGCAGCCAAAAGTTGTCCACCTGAGGACTCTTGTACCCTGCAGGAAAGGCTCAGCACCATCAATTCTGCTGTGTCCCATCATTGGTGGGGACTGGGAGCAGCTTTGGGGATGGTGGCCTTGATACAAACATGGCAGTGGATCCTGAATGGCGTAAGTGGGGTTCCCTGCAGCAGGAGATTGGAGAAGCATATTTCCATGGCCATTACAGTTTGGAACAAAGGGAAATCTTTATACATATGCTTTTAAAAATAAATGAAAGGAAAGTTTTCCTAAGTAGTCCACAGCTCAACAGAAGTTAACAACTACTGCTCTAACTTTTTTCCCTGAATACGTTCTACATTCATATCATGTGATTCCTTAGGAGTTTTTTTTTTTTTTTTTTTTTTTTTGTGGTACTGGGGATTGAACTCAGGGGCACTCGACCACTGAGCCACATCCCCAGCCCTATTTTGTGTTTTATGTAGAGACAGGATCTCACTGAGTTGCTTGGCGCCTCGCCATGGCTGAGGCTGGCTTTGAACTCGTGATTCTCCTGTCTCAGCCTCCCTAAGTGCTGGGATTACAGGCTTGAGCCACCGCGCCCGGCTCCTTAGGAGTTTCTTTTACTGAATCGGGTGATAGAATTTTGACTTCAACCTCCTTCAACTACGGGTATAAGAAATATCTCACTGAATAGCTTAGCACATCACTTTTGCTAAGGCTGGCTTTGAACTCATGATCCTCTTGCCTCAGTCTCTCGAGCCACTGGGATTATAGGCATGTGCCACCACACCCAGCTCCAGTGCCTTCTTTGTGAAGACCCATTGGGGAAAATACTTCTGTCTAGTCTCAGGACCATGAAGCATTATGCTTTATCTGGGCAATCGGGTTGTATATTTACATGATTGACAATGTGAGCAGAGATATAGGGCAGGAGTTGGAACCAAACTTGGGACCCATTTCAGTCAATGCAAAGGAACTCTTACATATAATTCTGTGTATTATTTCCACAAATATTAATTTTAGACCAACCTTACTCATGCACCAATCTCATTTTCCTCTCCTTAATTCTCTTGTCGCAAGTTCTCACCATGCTATTTACCTTCTCTTCTTGTATTACACATATTGTAATAGGCTACTTATATATTTTGAAATGTGGAGGGATATAATGACTTGTCTTGTTGTTGAATGCTAACTATGGTAATATAGAGCCACGATTTAGTGACAGTCTTCAGTCTCCCACCCAACACTCCCCTCCAGCCTTGCCCTGCTGCCCTTAGTTTTCCTCTTCATCCTCCATTAGAGCCCCTCACACATTTTATTACATAGATATTTTTAGGGGCACTGGCTTCCCTGAAACAGACCATTTTAATGCAGGCCTGCTTAGTTACCATCAACAAATAAAACTACTATTAATTACTAGATATCACACCTGGCTGCACCTTCTCCCTCATTCCATCTCCAACACCCTCCTGTGCTAATTGTGGGACACTTTCCTTTCCTACTTTATTCATTTCTAAATTGCCTATAATTTTATGGACATATTCTCTTTAACATCAGGGAAGAAAATAAGGATAAAGACATTAAAATCTATACCTGGGTTAACCTCTAAGCGGTTTTAATCTTTTCCCTCCAACCATCATTTTAATGAAGTTTCAGAATATTAACTAAAATAAACGTATACAACAGAGTGTACCAAAAAAGAGTCATAATTTATTTTATTCTAGAGCTAAGAATAGATTATGTTCTGAACCAAATGTCCCCTTACTCTGATGTCCTATATATCTTTAATCAATGAGGAAAACCAAATCAGAAAGAATACCAAAAAGAACAAGAATGTTCATATCAAAAATAGAATGGTCTCCATAACTAAACAGCTAAATCTGTTTATTACTAGAAAGTAAATATATTTGACCACTGTGACATTAAGGAAGCATTCAGAGAATCTGATATGTGGACCATTCAAGATTTATGGGAAATTAGGAGAATGAGCAGACATCTTATTTAGAATGATTGATGGCCCCTGCTGGGATGAGCAAGTGCAAAAAACATATGCCGCCTGGTTTCATGTGTTTCGCTGCCAGATGGTGTCTCACCCCATCCCACCCCTGAACCCTACCTCCCTCCCTCCCACCCATGTCAATCCCTGCCTGTCCCAAGTCCTCTCCATTCCCTGTAACCCATTCTCCACCAGGGTGGGGGTGGAGGCAGGCAGTAGTGATGTGAGAGGTCCAGGTATGAGGTACAGATGTCTGTTTTGCATATTATTGGGTAAAAATGAAAAGTTGCATTAGAATAATTTGTTTTCTAGGACATATGACTGTTGGCAACATCTAAATGTCATAGACCTGTCTCTCCTACTAGAAGCTTATCTTTATATCTTCATGGCCAAGATAGTTGCTGGAACCTAGTAGTTATGAAACAAATGTTTGCTGTAAAAGTGAAGAAATACCAAATCCATGATCAACTCATATAATAACCTAGCCAAAAAAGAAAATGAAGTGACTTTGGCATCATCTGATTTCTGCAAACCCAGGCTTTCTCCGAACAAACATGGTTCATCAGTGGAATGGGCTGTTATAGTGTAGAATTTCCTGGAGAGTCACATCGACCCTCTTGTTTTGTGACTTCTAAACTATACCAGTTTCCCCTCTAGGAGAGCTGGGGCACCACCTACTTTACTTTTCTCTTCTGCTTCTGTTGCTCTTTTTCTAAAGTTGCCCAGTGGAATTGTGATCATGTTAGCAATCACTTATTATTACCCAGATTATAATTTGTCTGGTTTTATAGGCTAAACTTTCTTTGGGATACATACTACTTGACTTGGAATCAAATCCTCTCTTTTTTTGTATATTTACTAGGAAAGTAATGTAAACACATTGTCAAAAAGTATAGAATATAGGGATTGGAGCTGGGCATGCAACTCAGTGGTTAAGGGCCTGCCTAACATGTGCAAGACACTGGGTTCCATTCCAAGGAATGTTCCCCACTCATTCCCCCTGAAGAAGGTAGAGATGAAGAGAAAAGAAAAAGCACTCATAAACATAATGCCATGTCTAATACAACCACTATTAGGATTTTGGTAAATTTCCTTCTAATGCTTTTTCTTATATATCTGTTTATTTGGTTGTATTCAGTATACATACATTTTCATTCCCTAATTATTTTTTTTAACCAGTCAGGGAAATATAAATAACACCAATGACTTGGCAGAGAGAGTGTAATATAAGCATTGGTTAAACCAATAATAGGAAACTGAAAACACATAAAGGAGACCCTGACATAAAACCAGCATAGTAACTGTAGGAAGTACCTACCACCCCTCTGGCAAGAGGATCAAAGGGGAAAAGTTGGGCTAATCAGAACCTAGAATCTTGGTGGGGAGGGATTGCTGCAGAACTGGGACCCACACCACTGGGGAGGGGGACTTGCCAGGGCTCCTGCTGACACCTCTGAGGTGAAGGGTGTAGGGAGGCTAGTTCTGGGACCAACTGCTGGTGACCCAGCTAAGCTATCCAGAGTGAGGGTTCTAGTGAGGTAAATGACAAGACAGGAAGCAGACAGGGGCATGCCTCCTGCCCAGCCTTCAATATCCTTCTAGTGCCTCTATGGGTAGAATCTAACAGGGAGCCAGCAGGCAAAGAAATTTGATTCCAGTGTGGGTTCCAAGATGACTGAGTACAGCTTAATAACCAACCTCTATCTCGAGTTTTGTTTTGCATGTTACTGAACATTGTTAATGACTTTAATGACTGTAAAGTGGTTGTATCTCATTTGCTTAACCATTTCCTTAACCATTTCCTTTTGTTAGATTTTCCAGTTTATGGGCAAGATTTTGCTTTTGAAAATAAAATTGCCATGGAAATCATTGTGCATTTGTTTTTCCATTCCCTTAGGATAAATTTGCAGAAGACTAATCTCTGTGTCGAAGGGCATGAAGTGTTATGACACTTTAGATTGCCAAATTGCTTTTCAAACCAATTGTTTCAGTTTGTGCTATCACCACCAGCATGTGAGAATAGTGCTGGAAAGAAGAGGCCTAAAACCTACCAAATGCAGACAATGTGCCTCTAAGCCTTAAAGCTTCCCATTCTGATTTTATAAACAGATAATCAAACACACACTTTCTCTGTATATCTTGGGGCAATTAAGACCTATGGCAACATTTTTGCTAACGTTCTAGACAAGCGTATGGTGATTTGATTGGCAAATTTTTGCTATGGTTCAAAAGTCGTCTTTTTGGTTTAGACAACTCAGTTGAAGAAAGTTCTTTTTCCCTTCTTCCTTCATCTTCAATTGTCCTTCAACTCGAGCACCCAGGGGCTCAGCCCTCAATGAGAGCAGAAATTATTCAAAGGAGTCCTACCTAAGACTTAGACCAACAATCCCAATTCTCCCAAATCCATGTGAGTGACTAGTATAGTCTGGGATCTGTCAGTTGATGAGTTTGAAAATAAAAAATGAAGCATAAATCAAATATAAAATTCACGAAAGACCATATTTAGAAGCAGACTCACTTTTTCAAAAATGATTTGAGACAGGATGTTTAACTACCTATCCTTTGAGTTTATATTCTTGTCTCTTTTTTCTTTTTTTGGGACCAGGGATGAACCCAGGGATACTTAGCCACTGAGCCACATCCCCAGTCCTTTTTAAGTTGTTTTTTGTTTTTGAGACAGGTTCTTGCTAAGTTGCTTAGGGCCTTGCTAAGTTGATGAGGCTGGCTTTGAACTTATGATCCTCCTACCTCAGCTTCCTGAATTGCTAGGATTATAGGCATGCACCACCTTGCCCAGCTATGTTCTTGCCTTTTTATTTTTAAATACTAAAAATTATGACCTTGTTATATTAGAGATCTGAAAAACAAAAGTTTATAAGGAATTCCATATTGTCCTTCTATTGTTTTGGTGACAGAACCCAGGACCTTGTGCATGCCGGGCCACTGCTCTACCACTGAAGCACACCTAATCTATCCTTAATGTCTCTGGCTAGGAACCTTTTAAAACAATGTCCCACACTGATTGTCCAGAAGAGAATAGAATACATAACATGGAAAACAGTGTATTTTGTGAATGTGTATGTCAGTCATTTTGACATAACAGAATTTTATAAAATTTTACTCTTTATAATATAGATAGCATACATTAACCACACAATGAATTATCATTTGATTCTATACCTTTAAAATGTTCTTTGTATGAATAAATTCACAAATGAGGAAAAAAATCTCTTTGGGTTTTATAGTTGAAATAAAAAATGTTGTACTTAAATACAGACACATACTGTATTACCTCTACCCGTAAAACTCACATGTATCTATGAATGGATTTGTATTCACAAACTATTCCTTAGAGAGCTAGATTCTGTTAATAGATGACCATTTCCACTTCCTTTAATTAACTTTAATAAGACAGATTTCATGTAGCAGTTTGTTCTATTAAACCTAAGTCATCTCTCCTCGGCTCCCAAATTTATGATCTCTAATTTCAGTGCACTTCATATTTATCAAAACTATGAAGATGATGGCAGGCATTTCACAGGGACTTATGATGTGTTGTGAAGATATTTCCTTTGTTTCATCCTTTAGCCCTGCCAGGTTCATGGAACTGTTTTGTATGCTTTTCTTCTTCTCTCAGGGAGGATGGAAGGAAAAAAGAAAAGACAGATAGCAGCTTTTGTCTGCAGCCTCAATGTGGCCCACAGACCTTCCCCAGTGTGCGGAGAGTGATAGGGTGAGGGGTGCAAGAGGCACCATTTTAGGGTCATTCTCAGTTAACAAGTTAGTCAGCCCAGAGCAGCTAGAAAGGATGCTTCTGTAGCCGGCATCGGATTTCAGGTCTGAGGCCCCTTTTCCTTATAGATAAATGAAGCAAAAGAGAAACATTTGGAGCCAATTTTAAGGGACAATGGCAATGCTACAAATATGTGGTGAAGAGGAAGAGGAAAGAAAGGTAGCTGGAGAAAACAGAATTAAGTTCATAGGCAAGTATCTGGAAAGTTCTGGAAAATGCAGCAAATGTCACATACAAACAGGGTACTCAGGAGAGGGAGAGTGGAGAGCAGAGGAGCAGAGAATATTTTAGGAAAGAACACAACGCAAGTGTACCTTTTGGCAAAGAGGACACATTCTGGTGACACAGTTTGCTGTGAGAAACCATGTTGTCAGAGGTAGAAAAAAATATAAAGATCTTAAGTATGCACTTTGGGATGAGAACAGAGGATCAGGATGTACAAAAATTCTAAAATGTTAAGGAAAAGAGAATTGAATAGATTTATATACACAGGCTATTTGAACAGTATCTATAATGGAAGTGCTTACTGCTGTTCTTAGCTCAATGACACGTGGCAGAGGCGGGGAAGGACAGGAGGAAGGGGAAAGGTTAAGGTGGCTGGGTAGCAGAGGAAACCTCCAAGCACGTGGGCTGTGTGGGTCCCAGAGGTTCTAGGCCTCAGGGCAAGTAGATAAGAAAGTTGGCCAAATACGTGTCCAGGTTCTGAAAATAGGTTTGGCAGGAGGCCAGTCAGCCCTGGGTTGGTCCTCCTCCCAGATCTCTCTGGGGAGTGTGGGGCAGAGCCTACTGACCTTTTTGGATCAACCACTTCAGTCATACTAAAGGAATATTCCTGCTAAAGCAACAGTTGGCTTAAATATAATTTCACCCACTGTATTGCCCAGCTTTCTCCTTCCTGTGGCCTCCTGTTCTTTTCTTTGGGGACCCAGACTATCATCCCACAATTGAAGATGAGGCATGTTAAAATGTAAATCCTGGGAGTAAAAAACATCTTGCCTAAAACTTAACTCATTGGGTACAATTAGCTCATTAGTGGCTGTAATTCATTCTTATTAGATCCTTAGGATGGTGAAAAGTCCAGGCTTTGGTGATTTGACAATCACCTTGGATTTGATTCCCAGGTCTGCTGGTTGTGACCTTGTTGAGTGACCTTGAGCAAGTTACCTAAACTCTATGAGCCTCAGTTGCTTTATCCACAAAACTGGGGTAATAATAATTCCTACCCTCAAGATTATTGCAAGGATTAAATCATCTTATACATGTGCAGGCTTTCATACATACCGAGGCTCAATACACAGGCATAGTTGTTGCTATTATTGATAATGAGGGATAGAAAGCAGAACAATGCTGATCATAAAGAGGAGAAAGGGGTAGGACATGGTGAATATCCTGATTTGGCATGAGTGATGAGTGCAGTCTGTAAAACTTTGGCTTTGTATAGCTAAGCCCTTGTGATGTGTAGCAAACTGGCCATTTGCCCCCGTGATGTTCACCAATGCTGCTCCTATAATTGACAAGCCTAACTTCATCTTAAAGGAGTTTTGATCCTAGGAGCATCTTCAGTTGAGTATTAAGATCTGAAGGTGTTGGAGTTCAAGTTCCAGGACTACTCATATCAATCTCAAAGTTCAAAAGATCTATGTGAAGCTTCTGAATAAATGGGAACTCCCTACCAACTCAGACAATTAAATGGTATAAATATTGCACCTTAGAGAGCTTAGCAAGGTCATCAGTAAAAGCCTTAGAGGTGTCAGTTCCATACATACCTCATGGCCTATACCTATTTGAAAAGTCCCTGGCATCCTCTCTATTCTACCAGGCTGCATCCTGAAATATTTGCCTCAGTCATCTTGCTGGTCACTTCCCTTCTCCACCTGTTCCTGATTGCCTGAGGCCATGGCCCTAGACCTGTTTCCTGTCCCTCTGACCTGTGCACAGATAGTTTCCATCTAGCTGACCTGTTGCTTCCTTCCTTAGCTCAACTTTTCACTTGCTTTCCATCAATTTGTTTTGTGGTTGTTCTAAACTAGAGTCCAGCTTTCCTCTGGTACCAGATCTCATGCCAGAGTGCACTTGAGGTTCACCCCACCACCAGGAATGGACCTTAGGCCCACAGCATCTTTTATCATGTAAACAATGAATTTTGAGCTACTTAAAAAACAAAAACAAAAACTGGAAGCTGAATGTGGTGTTGCATGCCTATAATCCCAGTTACTGACAAGACTGAGGCAGGAAGATTCAGCTTTAGAGGCCAACTTGGGCAATACAGTGAGACCTGTCTTAAAACAAAACATAAACAACAATAAAATCTAGCCAACATTAAGATTTAGAATATGGTCATAAATGAGAACATAAATATGGATCAGGTGGCTTGAACAGCTATGTTTGTCTAAGACTTGACCTTCTCTAATTGAGTAATGGCAAAAACTAGACCTCACTCATATATAATAAAAAATAGTAACACAAAATAGAGCTTTGTATATACAGGAATCAGTCTAATATTCAGAGAGAAAGTCATTGTGATTGGTCAATTAGAAAATGGCAACATAAAGATAATTTTAACGACTTCACATCAGTTGACATGGTGTTCCATCCATGCCCTGTGCTGGCTTTTCAGGCACTCTGTTCATATATCAGATTATACAACAATATTTTCTCTTTTGCAGATGAGGAAAATGAATATTGTTCTTTTTTACAGATGAGGAAAGAGAAGCACAGACATTAAATACTTGCCCAAGGCCACAGCTTATAAATGTTGGTGCCAGAATTTGAACCTTGGTAATCTTATTCCAAATTCCATGCTTTCAACACCTGCCCTACATTATGCTGCCTCGCAAAAGAAAGAATTTCATTCAAGTATCTTTCCATTGTGATTATTTTTACCCATTTGCTTGCTTTATCAGATTCCTTAAGCTGGAGATGGTTTACTGGACTAATGGGGCTGCCTATTCAACATTACTAAGGACAGTTTCAAACGCTGAAAGAATGAAGTGTAAAGGAACCAGAAACATAAGGAAGTGAGCTCTCTTCACCAATTAATTAAAGTCTAGTGCCTGCAAGCCAAGATAGAGTGTGAATTGTATCAAATGTTCAAGAGTTTCAGGATTCTAACCTCTTATCAATGTTTGAGCAAATAGATTTAGAAAAATCTAAAATTATCTATTCCTGGCTTACCAGAATTCTCAGTCTCTGGATTCTTATTAACCTCATAAAGAGATCACTAACAACAAAATACTCTGAGTTCTTTTTTATTTTAACAGCAACTGCTAGTGGCTGCCTAAAATTTTTACAGTTAGTACAATTTCATATAATTTTGACCAAATCTTTCATATCCAAATGATCTTAGGGAGAGAATTGTGAGATGCTCCCACAGCTTCCAATTTGTTCTTTGGACTCTGTTTTCCAAGTGGAAAACATCACATGTGTGCACGTGATGGCTTCCCAAAAGGATTGGTTCCGAGTAAACAAAAATCAAGAACACTGTATGCTCAGAAATTTCTGGTCAAATACAGTTTTGCTATTGCTCCAAATGTATTATATTTTATTAGTGCAACTAATAAGAAAAATATTTTGTGTACCTTTTCTATGTTGGGTGTTATATGGAGTCAGATTGCCATGGTGTCGCCTTCATGAACTATTCAATAACTATTAAGAGGTCACATAGGTTAGGAGAATTCAGCTAAATGCTATATAAAGTCAATTGAATTTTAACTTCTACTGAACCCTTTGTACTGCAAAATTTGAGTTAGGTGATATGAGCAAATCAGAACTATGTAAGATACAACCTAGGTGACAACATAAAGCAAACTAAAGAGCTAACATAACAGAGAACGCAGAAATTATCTAACTTGGGAATGACAAATCCCTGCAATGCACTTCCCATATCCAGGGAAGACATTATCAATTGATAATGAGCTTTCTGCTGAGAACAGAGGTGGCTTTGAGGAATAATAATGCCTGTAATCACATTTTGCTCATTCACTTGAATTTCCCTTTTTGGGGGGAGGAAGTACTGAGGGTTGAACCCAGGACCTAGCTACATGCTAAGCATGCACTGTACCATGGACCTATATATACCCCAGTCCTTGTATTTTCTTTTTGAATGAGACACAAAGGAGTGGAGTTATAGCTGCCAAGCTGGGAATACCCACTGGATCATATATGTAAACATGAATAACTATCACATATGTTATATCAGAAGAAATGGGATTTTTTTTGTGAGAGGGTCTTTTTTTAAGTATCAACATTTTCCTATTATTTCCTTAAATATCATGGTGGTCACATTTGTACATTTTTGGATATTTAATATTAGTAAGGAGTTACTGCATCTCTCATAACTCATGCCAACACAACAGTTTGTTGGGACACATATGAGAACGGTCCCCGCCAAGACTGTTCCACACCAAGGTGAAAGAACAAACTAGCCAAACAAAAACCACCATAACATATTGAGAATGGACCAACTCAATCCAAACTAAAGTACTCCCTTCCCTCCACATTCCTGAGCAGCTAGGCATGTTCTTCCTACACTTAAATGCTTACAATTCTTGGTCATGGAGTCAATTATGACAAGTAAGAGCCAACACGTTAGGTTTTTCCTTTATGAACGCCCCTTCTGGAGTGTGAGTAATGCAGGTGTGGCTGTCCCTGCTAGCAGTCTCCTGTGTTCTCACCCTCTGCCAGTCTTGGAAAATCTCTGAGCATTTCTCTACCTTCTTCAGAAAATCCATTCCATGAGATGTCAGGGAGAAGTTAAATACTTCACTGAAGATTCCTCAGGGTTGCTGTGAACCATCTCTCCAGCACCAAGCCCAGAGCCTGGCATACAGCAGATGCCTAGTAACCATGTTTGAATGAATGAATGAATGAATGAATGAATGAATGAATGAATGAGTGAATGAAGAAACCTCTGTTCCCCCGACCCAGAGCCTCTCTTCAGCCATGGACAAACTCATCTCACTTTTTTTGCTATCATAACTTCTCTAAATCAACTTTCCTGATTCCAGCATCTACTCTTCATGACCCTACCATCCAATATTTTCCTTTTTTGCAGAGTTACTGGCCCTCTACCCAGAGGTTCCCCAATCAACCATCTTCCTATCTATCATTTCACTCTACAAAGGACCCACTTTAGGATCCTCCTTCATTCAGAAGCAGCAAAAGATTACAAATAACAAAGAATATTTCCTTCTCACAAATATGATTTTCCTGTCACTCATGTATTTGTCAGTGCCCAATAAAATGTAATCTCTTTAAGTAAGGGCAAGGGACCTTCCTTTTTACTTTTAATCTGACATAATCTGTGTGAGTTTGTGTATGTGGAGGGAGAAAGTCTTAGACCATCTTCTGTTGGTTATCACAAAATACCCACAATTGGATGAGTTATAAAGAAAGAGATTTATTTTAGGCTCATGGTTCTAGTTCAATGTCCAGGGGCCAAACCTGGTGATGGTCTTCTTGCTGGCATAGTTCTGGGGTGGTGCAAGATGAAAGATCAGGAGTATGTGAGATACCTACCCAAATCTCAAGCTCAGTCTTGAGATAGCCCATTAATTGAATAAATGAATGAATCCATTCATGAGAGCAGAGACCCAGTCTCTTCTTAAAGATTCCACTTGGTTCTTTCACCATTTTTTTTTTTAGCTGCTGAGGCTGGCTTTGAACTTGCAATCCTCCTGCCTCAGCCTCCAGAGTGGCTGGGATTATTGGTCACCCTTCTTAATATTTCATAATGTGGTTAAATTTCAACATGAGTTCTAGAAGGGACAAACCATATTCAAATCATTGTAGGGGATAATTATTAAATTAACAATCTACATTTAGAAGGCTCTTTAGATGGTTTGTGACTCTCAGAACAACAACAAAACTTTAAAAATATTGAAATTATATTTAAATATGAATGTGTTGGTAATTGTGTCTGAAATATGAATTAAGTCATTATGTTGTTTTCCCATAGACAGGAAGCTTCTGAGAAGAGGATTTCAAGGATATACAGTATAGAAAACATGAGTTTTTTTTCTTAAGACAATAATCTTGCAAGTATAAACACATTAATTTAGGAAGACTTTGTGAAAGTTCTCTAATTCTTTCTAATAACATGCAAAGAGAAAAAATTCTATTTGCTCTTTTTTTTAGCTACTTTTTCTCAACTTTCTCCATCTCTGTCTTCTTCTTAGAGTCCATACACACAGAGGAACATAGTGTAGATGTGTTAAAATTGTCTGGTAGAGTATTTGACAGTTAAAATTATAAAATTCATGGTTGAAAATCTATTTTTTGTACCAATTTTCTACTTAAATAGCCAGTTCCAATAGCTTGGCTCTTTCTCAAATGCACTTTCTGTGGTCATATTTTATATCTCCATTCTCTTCCTTGGAACTTCATTTTTATTTGATTTTATTGGCTCTGTTCTATTGGAATGTGTATTGCTTGAGCCTCCATGGAGAACCGAGCAGGTGTGAGTAAAGCAAAACATCTTTTGTTAATAGAAGTACACCCTGGGAGTTCATGAAAACACTATAATTTCAATTGCTTTTATGAAAATTCTGTAAATTCCCATGTTGTGAATTTTGAGTGGAGCTTAGGAGACCAATAGTCCTTAATACAAGCCAAAGATATGGTTATTTTTATAACTGAAATAAATGTTCTGCTTTCCTTCTTCCAAAAAATAAATTCAGGAATTTAATTAGAATGTTTAAAGTGTAGAAAATCATATTAACTTTGAATTTGTTTTTTCTAACTAAACTGGAGATCTTACTGTGATGAGCCTACAAAGGGATGATTTTGAGTTTCCTGGATAACTTCTTGAAGCATAAAGAAGAGCTGTGCCCATCTTTGTTTGGGTCCAGAATGACTTCACAACAGCATTGCCCATTCCCAGCCTGGCTTTGTACACATTTACACCTTAAAACCAAAAGAATGGGAACAGGTCCTCCAAACCTCTGTTTAGGAGGGTGATGCATGAATTTTCTGTCTCTGCCTAGGCCCCTTCAATCAGCTGCCACAGTGAATCTGGGGGTGAGGCCAAGCCTGACTTTTTTCCTGGTTTGGGGCCAGACATGTATGGTGTTCCACACTCTCAAGTTGGAAGCAAAGATGTAAGTTTGGTATATTACAAAATTGCATGTGTCATTAGAAAAAGATGTCAGAATGCTTTATTTAAAACTTTGTTTTCTCAGGTTGTATTGCCCAAGTGTATCTTGGCTTACACAACTTCACATTCAAAAATTCCAAGACGTAGAAAGAGTTTTACATAGCTGAGGCTATTATATTTGGTTATGTGCCACTAACACCTTTTCCCCTTCTTTCATATTGAAGAATCAAGTGATGACTGAATTTCTACTAAAAAGATTGTTCTCTTCTTCTTGCAAAAACCACAGTGTCTATTCTTTTTTTTTTTTTTACTTTCTGCATTTATTTTTATTTATTTTTTTGTTTGTTTGTTTTGTTTTGTTTTATTTAGGCTTACATGTTAACAGTGTAAATTGATTCACAGTGTCTATTCTTGACAGGATCATCTATCTATTCCAAAAATAAAAATGCAGAATTCACAGTGGTATGGGACATTAGGGGATTTTTTTTTTAGATAAGACCTTTAGAGTCAAAATTTTCACCATTCCAGGACAATTTTTGAAAGAATTATCTAGTAGTCTCCCTTGATAAACTTCCAAATTGTTCACACTTGGCAAGAAACCATGGGCACTTGAAGGTCTATCTTTCCCTTGTACAGGGATAGAGGATCACTTGCTAGGAGCTAAGCATACTTCCTTGATGTCTTTGAGAGTTTTTCAGGCTGAAGATAAACTCTGGCAAAGGACCTGTTACAACTGACAACTATCCACCTTCACAACCACTTAATCATGCTAAAATGATGGTCACCTCTGGAGAAGATGACATTTGCTTTTTTCAACACATTCTCATGGTTTTCTGAGCTTCTTGGCAACCGGATGGAGAAGTAACAAAGCTTTGGCTATATTTTTCCCACAACTTCTCCATCAGACTCTTACAGGAAATCACTATTCTTTTTTAGGTGTAAATGTTTGGATGGACCTTTGGACAATCCACAGCCTTGTCTGAGAAAACACTCCTGATGGGAGAGATCGAATTTAGTCTACCAGGAAGTTTCTAGCCTTTGCCAGTTATCTTAACACATGGAAGCTGACCTGGACTGGTCCAAGTGTAGCCACTTCTGTCCTCAGAAACCTTGTCTTATTTCTACATCTTCATTACTTTGACTTTTCAAAGCTACCATGAGCAATAATGGAATTTAATTTTTGGTCCCCTTGGCCACAGTGGGTAACATTGTTTGCTAAAAAACATAGAAACTGGTGTTCAACAATCAGTGGGTTGTGATATTGATAGGGTAAGAGATATATGCCATGGAGCTCTCACAAATGCTTAACATCCTGTCACTGAAACTAAGTAACTTGTGATTGAATGAAGTAGGGTGTGATCCCCAGGAGGCACTGTACAGTAACTGGGGAGATAGGAAACAGCAGGAATCTCTTCACAGGCCTAGTGGTGCCTGGCACACAATTTTCCTCACTCACCTGCTTACCTCTGTCCAACCAGAACTCAACCAATGCAGGCATAGGGTGGAAAAAAATAGCAGGATGTTTCTTTTTCTTTTCCTTTTTATTGGTGCATTATAATTACACATAATAGTAAGATTCATTGTTACATGTTTATATATGCACACAGTATGACAGTATGATATGGTTGATTTTATTCCCCAGTACCTCCTCTTTTCCTATGTTCTTCCTTCCCGCAGTTGCTGCCTTCTACTCTGCTGGTCTCCCTTCTGTTTTCATGAGATACACCCCCGACACACACACATATTTTATTTTCCCTTTTCCTCTCTAGTTTCTACATATGAGAAAAAACATATTATGTTTGACTTTCTGAATCTGGCTTAATTTACTTAGTACAGTCTTCTACAATTTCACCCATTAACTGGCAAATGATATAATTTCATTCCTTTGATAGCTGAATAAAACTCCATGGTTATGTACATACACCACATTTTCTTTTTTTCTTATTTTATATATATTATATATAATATAATATAATATATATATTATATATTATATATATTATATTATTATATATAATATATATTATATATATAATATATATTATTTTATATATATTATATATATTATATATATTATTTTATATATATATATATATATATATATATTAGTTGTTGATGGACCTTTATTTATATGTGGTGCTGAGAATCAAACCCAGTGCCTCACCCATGTTAGGCAAGCGCTCTACCACTGAGCCACGACCTTAGCCCTACACTACATTTTCTTTATCCATTCATCTGTTGATGGTCACCTAGTCTCGTTCCACAATTTGGCTATGTGAATTGCGCTGCTATAAACATGGATGTGCATGTATCACCATAGTATGATGACTTTAATTATTTAGGACAAATGCCAAAGAGTGGCATTTGTGGTGTTTCCATGCCTAGTCTTTTGAGGGACCTCCACAGGGATTTCTATAGTGGTTGTAATAATTTACAATTCCACCAAAAAATGGAAGTGTGTTCTTCTCCCCCCATATCCTCTCTAGCATTTATTGTTATTTGTATTCTTGATGGTGACCATTCTGACTGGAGTGAGATGAAATCTCAATGTAGTTTTGATTGAGCAGGCTGTGAAGAGTGAGGAAACCCAAGTGTGAGGTGCAAAGCTGCCTTGAGTGAGTCCTCTGCCCACAGGGCAATCGTTTGCATTCTCAGAGCCTCAGTTCTCACTAGCAAAATGAGAGGTCTGGACTAGCCAGCATTTAGCTCTTGGTTCCCAGAATGTAATCTTCTGCACGTATCTATACTGCTCATGATGGCTGACATAACTCCCTCCCATTTCAGGGGGGTCATGGGACAGGAGTAGCAGAGACCTGGCAAGTTCCATGAGGAGTATGCAGGGCTTCTGGCAAAGAATCTGAAAGCCAGGGCTTTGAAGAGGACACCCACATGGAGCAGGAAAGCTCAGAACAGTGGCTGGCTCCACCTTCCACCCAGAAAAGGAGGACACTAGTTGTAACATCTCATTTCTCCAGCAACTCAGCTGCAGGAAATAGCATCCCAAACCACCCAGATCCTATACCAGGGAAGAGCTGGTGGTTTTTAGCCGTGTCCTTACAACACCCTCCTGAACTCTGCCCCTTTTTCCTTTGGTCACAGAAATTCTGAGTTAAATTTCTTTAATGTATCAGGAATGCAAACATGTAGGTAAACAGATTCACATATATGCCAAGTTACTATGTGGTAAATATGTGTGTTAGGGATATTGTATTTGTGATAATCTTTGTTCAAATATAATACTATTACATATTTGTGGGTGCTCAGTCTCCATAGTTCTTGAAAATAAAATGGGATCATTGTTCTCATTTATCATCCAGGCACCAAAATTTCTAGATAATAAACAACAAAACCTCAACCAGTGGTTCTTCATTATTAATATGGAGAGAAGAGTTGAAGTTTTAGAGTGTTTGTTACAGTGCAGATTCCTGAACATACCACTAGAAATTCTGGGTTAGCAGTTCTGGGAGGAGCCCAGGAGTCTGCACTGTGTACTGGTTCACTGCATGATTCTGATGCTCATGGTGCAGAGGGGACACAGCTATGGAGACACTGACCTAAACCCCACCTCTCTGCCAGTTTCCATTAAATGTCTATCTCCCATTTTAGACCTTGACTGTTTTCTCCTGAATCAGCCAACAAATCTTTTACCTTTCTCTCATCTCCAAAGTTAGAGAACCTGACTTCTTGAGCCCCAAGCCTGGATTCACATTTAATACCATCCTTCATGGCTCTAAAATCACTACCCATGAGCCTTGAGTCCTGATCTTTCCTGTGGTATCCTTCATCTTTCCCATTTGCCTTATCATTTAACCATGTTGAGCTAACATTGGTACCCTGAATGTCACTACTTGTTACACTGCACTTACATCTTTTGGAAAATACCTTTCAGTTCCAACATGAGATTCCAGATTCACTTCCCTCAGGCAAAGGCTTTTGGGGCCTCTAGGACTCCCCACACCTCTTAGACAATGGAAGACCTCTTAGACTTCTCACTCCCAGCCCCTAGTGAGCAGTTCCTAGAGAAGGGACTTCCCCAGGGACAGGGGCAGAATTACTGTAGGGGCTCAGAGTTTCTGCACTGGCCTCCTCCCAGCCCCCAACCCCCAGGTTGTTTCTTTGCCTCAGATCAATTAATTCCTTTTCTTCCAAGAATTCTTGGGTTTGTCCCATTGCTTTGATTTTCACTGTACCCACCTGTTTCTTGGGATCAAGGTTTCCTTCCTTCTCTGTCTCCTAAGCCTTGGGATCAGCCATAAATACCCTCCTACTCTCTGACTCCTGAAGTAAGCCAAAATTCTTTAATCCTTTTGAAGTTGGGAACAGCTGGAAACAGGCTGAGGGTAAAAAGAGCAGAGACCCACGGATGTTAAGTCCAAAGTCCCCTTGGCCAGTTGTTTCATCAGGCTCATGGACATGTAACCAGAGCTGAGGCCTGATGCTTCCCTGGACACGCCATGTTCTTGGGAGCCCCTCCCAAATCCACTCTCCTAGCTCTCTTGTGCCCCCTTCTCCCACATTTTATTTCAACATTTTATGTCGTCATACTCCCAACCCAACCGCCTCAGAAGAGAAGGAAATTGGAATGATGCTAATGATGGATTGGGAGCCTCTCAAATATCCCCAGGAAGATTCTTTTATAATTTAGAGACACAGACTTCCAGTATCAACTAGTTTTTGTTTTAAATCAATAAAAGGACACCCATCTTCCTCCCAGAAACCAAGGTTGGTATGAAAGCCTGACAGGACACTGGGGCTGGTGTCTGAGGGGAACAAAGGAAGTGGCAGATGACAACCCCACGTGCACTCGACCAGAAAGCCACATTCTTCTTTTCCAGCATGCTTTTCCTTTTTCTTTACTTCTGGTTACGTTCTTCACCCATGTCTCGGTGTTGGTGCCTGGGGAGAGGTTCATCTTCCTAAATCAGGGATTCACCACAAGCCCACAAGTGAGGCCACGTCCACCCATGCAGCCACTGCAGCCACAAAGGCAACATGTAGCAGTTCCACCCACAGCCTTGGGAGCTGCAAGCCTGGGTTTCCCACTTTCGTGACCCTTGACAAGTGATTTAAATTTTTGTGCCTTGGTTTCCTTGTCTGTAAAAGTGAGGTTATAAAAACTTACCTTCTAAGGATTGCTGTGAGATAAGGGAGTTGATCCACATAAAACTTAAAACAGTGCCAGCAACATATTAAATGTTTACTGTTATTTAGTAATAACTCACTCTAATAACATTTTGCATCTATCCACCTGATTTCTTTGCTGATTTCTCAGTTCCCTGAAGATCCCCAACCGTTTAATTCAAATCATAACTCTCTTTTAGACAGTCAAAAGCAAATATTTTTACTTTGAGACAGGATCTCGCTCAATTTCTGGGGCTGGTCTTGAACTTGCTATTCTCCTGTGGCAATCTCCCACGTCGCTAGGATTACAGGCGTGCCCCACCACATCCAGCAGGATGTTTCTCAGTAAGTTGTAATGAGTTGTAATTTTTCTAAGCACATATGAAAAATTCAACCCCATTTCTGTCACACTAGGTAACCTAAAATACAAATAAACATACCCAATCCATCAATAGAGAATGAAGTTAGTAGGACCAGGAAATTGATCTTTTCCTTGGCAAGTGGGGGTGCTTTTATCTCAGCAATAGAATTATAACCTTCATCAGCCAGAGAAAAAGAAAACTTAACTTGATCACCACACTGGCCCCTAAAAACTATATTTTTAAGAAAATACACTCTTGTGTTCTCTGGGGCACCCTCCCCTGGGAAGTGAAGCCCAGCCTGGGTGGCTCTTACCTTGTGGCTGACAGCATACTCCTGGCGCCCACCTTCACAGCGACCCACACAGCCCTCTCCGCCCGCCAGCTCTGCTCTCATGACAACGTTGCCAGCACTGCCGCTCTATTGTTCCACTGTGGCATTTTCTAGCAGCACTGAGCTGCCTAACTGGGCTCTTGAGGTTATTGTTCCAGGAACCAATTTTTGTTTTTATACTGCTCTGGTTACACAAATTGCATAGTTTTGAGCGACCTGTTCCAACCTTATTTTTTCCTAAATTTAGTTACTGAAGGAACCCAGGCTGTGCATGCTTTTCCCATGTGCTGTCTTTTTTTTTTTTTTTTTTTTTTTTTTTTTTTACAGAGAACATTTTGTAAGAAAATATGTGTCGAATTAGAGCAGAAACACCTGTATTATTATCATTGCATTGAAAACATATCTCAATGTACTACATTATCTTTTTATAGTTTAGTATTGAAATTACAAAAAAAGAAAACCCACAAACTTGGGCATTCATTTCTTTAAAAATGAGAGTGAGTGTTTAATGTCCTAAGTTAGCAGTGATCTGGAGTTTACTGTGTTCTAAGAATAATTGAAGATACCATTTAGGCTTCAGTTTTTGACCTATATATTTATATTGGTCAGTTTTCTGTAGCTGTAACAAATAATTGAGATAATCAATTTATGGAGAGAAAAGGTTTACTT
Organism: Geosciurus inauris; assembly: GCA_004024805.1. Lineage (NCBI taxonomy): Eukaryota > Metazoa > Chordata > Mammalia > Rodentia > Sciuridae > Geosciurus > Geosciurus inauris. The sequence continues at coordinate 231,476 of PVHX01000227.1, forward strand.
TGGCTCACAGTTTTGGAGATACAGTTTGTGATTGATTGGCTCCACTGCTTTTGGACCAATGACAAAAGAAGAACATCATGGCAGGTAGCATGTAATGGAGCAAAGCTGTGCATCACATGACCAGAAAACACAAAAGGGAGAGGAAGAGATCAGGGTCCCATAATCTCCTTCAAGAGCATGTTCTGAATGACCTGAAACCTCCCACTAAGCCCCATGTCCCACCACCTCCCAACAGTGCCATTTTGCAGACTAAAATGTGGGCCTTTGGGAGACATTTAAAAATCTGAACTATAGCAACATTGATATTTTGTGAAATCATTTTCATGATCTGTAAGTTTACTCTCATTCTTTTTCTCAACACCAATTTCTTAGTGACTATTTTGTTTTCAGTGTTGTTGACATGATCCATCATGCTAAAATAAAAATGATTTATATTCCTTGAAAAAGAAGATATATAATAATATGAATTTAAAGAGATCACCTAGATGTTCATTTGTTTGAATATTTCACATGTAAGACTTCCATTGCTTTGTCATGTGATGTGTGATATATTTACCCAAAATGATATTGATTTTTAAAAAATCTCACATATAGAACATACCCTTTCCAATACATACAGATCAAATCCTTGTATAGCATTTGTTATATACTTGCCATTTCACCTATATACATTATTTAAAAATCACAAAGATATCTAAAAGATTAGTAGCCAATGTTGCTTGAATGCATCCTGTATGCTAAGTACTTTTCTAAGCATTTCAGTAGTATTAACTCATTAATCCTCAAATTAACCTCTAAAAGATAAGTACTTTTATTATGCTCATTTTTCCAGGAATGAAAATTAAGGCACAGAGGGGTTAATATGACGAAGGTCACATAGTTAGTGCTAGTGAAGCCAACATTGATTACTTTTTTTTTTTTTGGTACCAGTGATGGAACCCAGGGGCACTTAACCATTGAGGCATATTCTCAGTCATTTCTATTTTTATTTTGAGTCAGGGTCCTACTAAGTTGCTTAGGGCCTCATTAAATTGCTGAGATTGATCTTAAATTTGTAATTCTCCTGCCTCAACCTATGGAGTTGCTGGGATTAGTGGCATATACCACTGTTTCTGGCTGAAACCAATATTAAAAGTCAGGAATTCTGACCCCAGAGCCTGTGGGATAAATATCTTGGCCTGTGGGATAAATATTACTACCATCAGGATGCCCTAAGGAGGAAAGAAATATTATTCCCATTGTATAGTTGAAGAAATTGAGGCTTGAAAGAGTAAGTACCTTGTCCAAAGTCATAGATGTTAAGCAGTAGAACAGGGAATGGAAGTAAAAACATAAGCACCTGGCCTATTGGGTCCCTCCAGAATTTTTACATTTTTCTGTCCTTGCAGGCTGCAAAAACTCCATTAGATCCCCTTTGTCTCAAAATATTTTTGAAGTTTCAGGTAGAAAAACCTCAATAATTTTTATTTGTTACTCTTGAATTTGCATATTTATCATTTATTTCTAAAGCATATATAGAAATAAGAATATCTGGTTTACACAGTACATCCATTTAAAAGGATTCCCCCAAAAAAGTTCTTAAATGTGTACTTTTTAAAAATTTCCATTTTAAAGCACTCCTGAATGAACTTGGCAGAAGACTGGACATTCCTAATAACTTTGAGATTCCTCCCCAGTTTCTTTTTTAAATTCCCTGGGAAAATAAACAATAACATTAAAAACGGAAACCAAAGCTAAGAAGATCATATGCAAAAGACCAGCCTGATTCTCTACTACTTGAATCATTCAAAGGATTGTACAGAAGAGCACATTTTTTGAATTAAAAGTCACACCCTCCCCATCTGAACTAGAATGCTCATGGGAATGCTCACGAAGGAGACAGAACCAGCTTCTGATTTGTCCATTTTATTACTGTGACATACCATAGCAGCACTAACCAGAAGAGCAGACATATTCCCCAACTTCGCAACCAGTAAAATCCAGAATTCTCCCCTCTAACCCACTAGTCAGTAACTCCTTTTTAAAAATTTTTGTCTCTTCATTTATTCATCTCTGGCCATACTAGTAATAGAAGGTGGGGTGGAGTGTATTGGAGAAATAATTTAGTAGCTCCCACTGGAAGAAACCATTCACAGACAAAGGGATATCCCGTTCTCAGAAGAAAAGGGGACCAAAACCTAACCCAGCACAGGAGATCTGGAGGCTAGACTTAGGCATATATTGAACTGGATTCTGCACATCAATCTTACCCTCCAACCTGGGTAGGAAAGGGCCAACATTCAGACCTTTTTCCAGGCCAGTGCTTCCAACCCTTCTTTAGAGCTGAAAGGCATGATCTCAGCTGGAAATACAGGGAAGATTATGTGCCTTGCTCCTCAGAAATGACCCTGAGCCAGTGACCAACACTGTGCAAAAAGCTGGCTTGAAGATGGGACAATGATGTGGGGCTGTTCACACTCCAGAGCTCACTGTGGGCTTCAGCTGAGACTGGACTTCAGCTGAACCCACATAGTCATTCAACCTCTTTCTCAGCCCAGGGCTGCATCACTTGCTCCCTATGGGTTTTAATGTGCAATTTCTGTCTCACTAAATCATAGCACAATAATCTGCATCTCAGGATGTGCACCTAAGAAAATGTACCAAACAAATGCCCATTCTAGGTGCACTTAGCTTCTTGTAAATAAAGATAACACAAAATCCTTTATGTACATGGTTGTTCTTATTTTATAGATTTCAAATTAAACTCCAAAACACAGAATCAGGATATCTTGTGGTTCTTAAAATGCATTACCAAGTTATTTTTCTATAGGGATCATCCCAATTGTTCTGTTTCCAGCATTGTTTCAGAGTACAAAGCAGCCAGCCCTAGAAATCATCATTAGTCCAAACTAGTAAGGTTATGTTATTGCTGCTTTTGTTTGTGTGTCTTGGGTTGCTAATGAGGTTGAACATTTCCCCACATTAGTCTACTGATTGCACTTCTTGTATGTGGATTTCCAACCTAAGAAAAAACATTCCACACCAGGTTTCCAGAAGTTTCAACACCATGAGATTAATCTCAATGTGTGTGAGGGCTTTTCAGTTCCATGAAAGACAATTCCAAGTTGAAAAACTGGGAAAAGTCATCTGGTCTGTTTTTCCTGAGTAGAAAGGTTAAAATAAAGCAGATGTGAGACTAGCCTTGAATCTCTTTTTTCATACTGAATTATTTGTCAGGGAATGTTAACTCTTGAACATACCTGTGCAAGAAGGCTGAAGAAATAATTTAAGTCATTCAACTTACATTTCACCTCCTTTTATTAATAAAAATAAATGTACTAAATAAATAGCCTGAACACAATTGTGATAAATGACCTCCTTGGCCTCACTCCCTCAGCTTCATGGCAAACTATCCTTGTTCTAGTGTTCCCCTTTCTCCCTTCATCCCTTTCTTCTTCTGGACGTGCTTTAATTTCTATCCTTGGGTCTTTTGTTATTTCTCCTTTCTATGCTCCTTGGTGGTTTGTTAAAGTATGAAATTAAACTATCCACAGTGATTTTTTCAGATATTTCCATTTCATTCAGAATGTGAGATTCCTTAGGGTTCCCCACAAATTCATTAACATTCATATTGGGGACATGCTCTTGCAAGTAAGCACCATTCAGTAGGAAATGTCACAGAGATAAAATGGACGTTTCTATAGAATTCCCAGACCACCAGCCTACAGTGTCAGGAGCTTGTTTCCTAAAGTACAGGGTTATAAAACAGAAGCCGTTAGACAAATTCAGCCCTAAGGTATATATTTGTTGTCTGTTGAGACTTAAAAGTACTTGCTAATTCTAAAACTGAGAGATTTCATATCCAACTTCTAAATTCTCTCTTAAAAAAAAGATCTTGGGGCTGGGATTGTGGCTCAGTGGTAGAGCGCTTGCCTCGCATGTGGGAGGCACTGGGTTCGATCCTCAGCACCGCATATAAACAAATGAATAAATAAAGGTCAATCAATAACTAAAAAAATTAAAAAAAAAAAAGATCTGATAACATTAGTCTCCAAATTCCCATACAGCAAACTACTGGCCCCTTCTTTAAATGAACCATGCACCCTCCAGTTTTCCACAGTCCTCACTACTCTCCATTGCCTTCATCTACATACCTCTTTACCTCTTTTTTGATACCTTTCCCCCCTCTTTCCCTTCCTTCCTATGTATATTTATTCCCTGTCTGAGATTCTCTTCATGCTTCCTTCTATATACTCTTGTATGTGGCAAATCCTCCTCAGTTTAGAATCATGCTTGGTGTCAGCTCTTATCTACATAGCCTCTCCCAACTAGTCATTGTCAATACTACCAAGTTAGTTAACGACGCCTCTGCACTTACTCTTTGTGACGTGTACCCACATATATTTATCCATAAACACAGAACACACAGTGATTATTGAGACACTAGCACACAGCACTCTGTAAGGGGCTTTACACAGAAAATCAAACAAAACATAATGCCAGGCAGTAAGGAGTATATAATTTATGGAAAATTCTATGCCAACAGGTTGAGTAAGGCACTATGGAAAGATAGAGGAAAGGCCACTCCATTGAAACCAGGCTTCCTGGAATAAATGACTCATTTGTTCTGAGATTTGAAAGACAAGGACAATTAGTTTAGCTAATAAGTCGAGGAAAAGTGAATTTCAGGGAAGGAGGCAGTGTCTGAGAAGGCATGTAAGCATAAAACATAGAGTGTGTATGGGGAATTGCAATCAGCTCCATATTGCTACAGAGATGGGTACATTCCCTGAAGCAGTAAAAAATGAGCCAAGAATCATTTTAACCTACTCCCTTTCTTCAAAACCTTGATTTCCTTGGATCCCAACTGAAATTGTAGAATACATTGAATATCACAACTAAAATAAATAAGAGGAATTCTATTTTAGAAGAAAGATTTAACTTTTACCTTGAGACATACATTTTTAACTTCAGTTATAGGATATTATACACATATTTAGCTCACCATTAAGCTTTCTTTATGTATGACTGCATATATGTTGTGATTCCACATCACATACAAGCAGAGAAATGAAAACTTGTGCTGCATCTGTGTACAATGAATCAAAATGCATTCTGCTATTATGTATACCTAAGTAGAATAAATAAATAAATAAATAAATTTTTTAAAAATAAAAAAAATTAAAATTAAAAAAAGAAGCCAGAGTTGGAACAGAATGTGGAGGCAAGAATATAATACAGTCCATTTTTTACATCAGTCCTGTCTCTTGCTTCTTTGTTTTCATAGCCAGAAATGTAAAAACTAAAGAAAAAGCTTTCACAAACATAGTCAAAGGAACTCAGAGGCTTGCTCACTTATCTCAGGAAAACAAGAACCAATTTTACCCAAAACTTTGCCAAATAACTTTCTGGAAGTTGTGAGTTAATCAGATCTGATTCCCCACATCTCTTCTTGGGGATTGTTTGGCAAATATAAAATGTAACTGAGTTAAAATTTCCTCCCAGTCTTCCCAGTGGAATTTTCTGCTACAATGTCAGGAAAACATTGCCCAAATTTATCTCACTAGACAATATTTTACATTTTTCCCCCTGAAAACACTTTCAAGAATTAAGTCATGGGCTGCGATTGTAGCTCAGTGGTAAAGCGCTTGCCTCGCATGCGTGAGGCCCTGGGTTCGATCCTCAGCACCACATACAAAGCAATAAAATAAAGACATTGTGTCCATCTACAACTAAAAAAAAAAAAAACCTAAATATCAGATTAATTTATAAAAAAAAAAAAGAATTAAGTCATGAAGAGCAGAGACCAATTTTAGCAGCAATTTACTTTCCTTGTAACTGCATTTTAGCCATAACCACCTGGAGTATACTTAATACACATTAATATTGGTGTTTTCCTCTTAAAATTTCAGATTTCATGTACAAAATTCCAAAAATATCTCCCAAATATGACAAGTACTAATGAAAGATATTGGTTTTGAAAGCTGAAGTAACTGGTAGTCTCTTTGGTGTTCTGAAAATGAGGATCCTGCATTCTTCAGCCAAATATCTTCCATTTTGGTAACTAACAAACTTCAGGATAGAACATAAGAACTTTGTCATGAGTGTTCAAATACTCACAAAGTAAGGCAAACACTCCAGGATTTTCCATGGGATTGACATCTTGATAATGACATAAATCATTCTCATAAATTGCTGGGCAGGGTTTGGATGCTTAGCAGTGAATAACTGATTTTTTTCCTGCCAAATTCCTTGCTGTGAATTACATATTGCTGGAACACTATTAAATGCTCATTCTTATGGTTTTCTTTTAGCTCATTTGTTCAGAAGAAGTTTGAAAGGGCTTCAAAGATACTGTTGGGTTTGGTTGTAGCCCCAAAGGCTTGATAACACAGCTCTTTTTTTCTACTCCATTTTTATGCACAAGTCATGCAGAAATGGATGGAGTAGCATCAGGTTTTTGGAGGTAATCATAAGATGCATCAAACTACTAGTATGAAAATACAATGATTTTGATCTTTTGCAAAACTTAAAGTGTGATAACATCAGGCAAGATATTTGCATGCATAACTATACAATACAAGACAGAAAAATTCTGGAATAGCTTCTAAATATCCTCTCAGATAAACTTTTGGCAATTCCTAGAAAGCATGTTACCTGAGAATTTCTTCAGTTTTGTGAAGTTTTGACCTCCGGTGATTTAAAGGGCTACTGCTCACCTCACAGGGGCAGAGCACTTCCCTAGCACACACACGGGAACCTGGGTTCAATCCCCAGCACTACAATAAATGAATGAATGAATGAATAATTGCAAAAATTAAAGGGCTACTTTGCACAAAATCATTTCAACCTTTGGAGTTCTTCTTAATGTGTTCTTACATTATTTAGTTCTATAGAGAATTGCACTGCGTAGTAATAAAGTGCACCTACATAAAGATAAGAAATGTATGAATTTGACTTAAATGTCATTAAAGCTGAGATATGGGCTACCTAGTTATTTCAATGAGTGGTTTTTTTTCTTTAAGAACATAAAGCACATTGAGGAAGTAGAACCCATGTTGTTTGCAATAAACCTATATCTAAACTTGATACATAAGGAAATCTCTTCAAATTTGTGTTTCAGTTGTCATCTTCAGCTGCTGTGTTTGTCAACTTTTTATCACTGTGACAAAATACCTGAGATACGTTATAAGGAGGAAAGGTATATTTTGGGCTCATGGTTTCAGAGGTTTCAGCCCATGATCACTTGGCCCCATTGCCTTTGGGCCCAAGGTGCAGCAGTACATTATGCTGGGAACGTGTGGTGAAAGCAGTTTCTCACCTTACAGCATGCATAGGTTCCACCACCTTCCAGTAGTTCCATGGGCTGTGGACTACGCTTTTAGCATGCAGGTTTGGGGGGCATTTCAGATCAAAGCTATAGCAGCTACCTTATAGAAAACTGATGAGTAGTCTTTTGGAAAATATCAAGCTGGATTTCAGAAATAATGAGCAATGCTGATGGCGGTTGGTCCATGACTGCCTACCTTCCCTTTATACCTGAGCCCAATAAAGAACATATTTGTTCATTCTACGTGTACACACACTTATGTCAGTAGTCTAAAGTATGCCACTTTTTAATGGAAACTTCAGACAAGCTTTAAAATATTTTTATGTTTCTTTGCTTTCTTAGCTACTATTGGACTGAAATCCATTGCCAAACAATACCAAGATACTTACAGATAAAAAAATCATTGCCTCAGTTTCCCTACAGAATCTTCCCTCATCTATAAAGATATATATTTACATTGATATTAACATATACAAAAACAAGTTGTGTTTTCAATTATGAAATAGCATTATGTTGCACATTTTCTTGCAGCTTCCTTTATCACTTAACAGTTTCTCCTGAATGATCCAAATGGTCCATACGCAGACATATAACTCATTTTCGATTTAAAAAAAACCGTAAACTGAGATTCTGATTTAATTTGCATTAAAATGTGTTAAAATAGAAAAAGAATATTTATCATACTATATTTCCATCTAGTAACATGGCATACATGTTTACTTATTGAGGTATTATTACTTTAAGAGTTTATAATACAGATACTTTTTAAAATTTAATTAATTTTATTTTTTACACAAATGGAGCACAACTTTTCATTTCTCTGGCTTAGTACAATACTTAGAGTCACACCATTTGTGCAATCATACCTATATATAGGGGTAATAATGTCCATTTTATTCCACCATCTCCCTCCTACACACACACCCTCCTCTCACCATCCTCCCCTCTGCTCAATCCAAAGGTCCTCTATTCTTCCTTCCCCCTACCCCATGAATGGATCAGCATCCATTTATCAGAGAAAACATTTGGCCTTTGGTTTTTTGGAATTGGTTTACTTCGCTTAGCATGATGTTTTCCAACTCCATCCATTTACTCATAAATGCCATGATTTCATTCCTCTTCATGGTTGAATAATAATCCACTGTGTGTATATATCACAATTTCTTTATCCATTCATCTATTGAAGGTCATCTTGGCTGTTTCTACAGTTTAGCTATTGTGAATTGAGCTGCCATAAACATTGAGGTGGCTGCATCACTGAAGCAATGCTGATTTTAACTCCTTTGGGTATAGAGCAAGGAGTGGGATAGCTGGATCAAATGATAGTTCCATTCCAAGTTTTCTAAGGAATCTCTGTACTGCTCTCCAAAGTGGTTGCACCATTTGCAATCCCACCAGCAATGAATCAGTGTACCTTTTCCCCCACAACCTCACCAACACTTATTGTTGCTTCAATTCTTGATAATTGTCATTCTGACTAAAGTGAGATAAAATCTTAGAGTAGCTTTTATTTGCATTTTTCTAATTGCTAGAGATGTTGAACACTGTTTTCATAGATTTGTTGATGGATAGTATATTTTCTTCTGTGAAGCTCTGCTTATTTTCTTAGCCCATTTATTGATTGGGTTATTTGTTTTTGTGCTGTTAAATTTTTTGAGTTCTTTATATATCCTGGAGATTAGTGCATGTGATAAAAATTTGATGTGCATGATGACAAAAATTTGCACTTTCTTTTCACTTCATTGATTGTTTCTTTTGGTGAGAAGAAGTTTTTTAGTTTGATTCCATCCCATTTGTTGATTCTTGATTTTATTTCTTGCACTTTAGGAGTCTTGTTAAGGAAGTCAGGTCCTAAGCCAACATGATGAAGATTTGGGTCTGGCTTTTTCTTCTGTTAGGTGCAGAGTCTCTTGTCTAATTCCTAGATTCACTTTGAATTGAGTTTTGTGCAGGCTGAGAGATAGAGGTTTAATTTCATTTTGCTGCATATGAATTTCCAGTTTTCACAGCACCATTTGTTGAATAGGCTATCTTTTCTCCAATGTATGTTTTTGGCATCTTTGTCTAGTATAAGATAACTGTATTTATATGGATTTTTCTGTGTCCTCTATTCTGTACTATTGCTGTACATGTCTGTTTTGATGCCAATACCATGCTGTTTCTGTTACTATAGCTCTGTAGTATAGTTTAAGATCTGGTATAGTTTAAGATCTGTAGTATAGTTTAAGATCTCTGTAGTATAGTTTAAGATGCCTCCTGCTTCATTCTTCTTGCTAAGATTTGCTTTGGCTATTCTGGGTTTTTTTTTCCCAAATGAATTGCATGATTGCTTTTTCTATTTCTATGAGGAATGTTATTGGGATTTTGATTGATATTGCATTAAACCTGTGTAATGCTTTTGGTAGTAAATGTCAATTAATGTGTCAAAATTAATGTTAAGTCTGCCTATCCAAAAACAAAGGACATCTTTCTATCTTCTAAAGTCTTAATTTCCTTCTTTAGTGTTCTATAGCTTTCACTGTAGAGTTTTTCACCTCTTTTGTTAGGCTGATTCCCAAGTATTTTATTTGTTTGAGGTTACTTTAAATGGGGGAGAGAATTTCAGGAGATTTGTCCTTGATATACAGAAATGCATTTGATTTATGAGTGTTGATTTTATATCCTGCTACTTTGCTGAATTCATTTATTCTAGAAGTTTTCTGGTGGAATTTTTTGGATTCTCTATGTATAAAATTATGTCATCAGCAAATAGTGATAGTTTGAGCTCTTCTTTTTCTATTTGTATCCCTTTAATTTCTTTCGTCTAATTGCTCTGGCTAGAGTTTTTAAGACTATGTTGAATAGAAGTGGTGAAAGAGGGCATCTCTGTCTTGTTCCGGTTTTTAGGGGGAATGCTCTCAATTTTTCTCCATTTAGAATGATGTTCACCTTGCATTTAGCATACATGGCTTTTACAATGTTGAGATATGTTCCTATTATACCTAGTTTTTCTAGTGGTTTGAACAGGAAGGGGTGCTGTATCTTGTTGAATGCTTTATCTGCATCTATTGAGATGATCATGTGATTCTTATCTTTAAGTCTATTGATGTGATGAATTACATTTCTTGATTTCCATATGTTTGAACCAACCTTGCATCCCTGGGATGAACCCCACTTAATATGTTTTTATATTTGATATGCCAGAACTTTATTGAGAATTTTTGCATATATGCGCATTAGAGATATTGGTCTGAAGTCTTTTTTCCTTTATGTGTCTTTGTCTGGTTTTGGTATCAGGGTGATTCTGGCCTCATAGAATGAGTTTAGAAGGGTTCCCTCTTTTTCTATTTCATGGAATAATTTGAGGAGTATTGGTAATAGTTTTTGTGTAAAGGTCTTGAAGAACTTGTCTGTCAATCTGTCTGGTCCTGGGCTTTTTTTATTGGTAGGCTTTTAAAAGATGACATCTTCTATTTCATTGCTTGATAGCTCTGTTTAAATTGTGTATATTCCCCGGATTCAGTGTGGGTAAATCATATGAATCTAGGAATTTGTCAATGTCTTCAAGATTTTTTATTTTATTGGAGTATAAATTTTCAAAATACTTTTTGATTATCTCCTGTATTTCAATAGTGTCTGTCATGATATTTACTTTTTTATCATGAATTTTAGTAATCTGAGTTTTCTCTCTCCTTCTTTTCCTTAACATGGTTAAGGAGTTATCAATTTTATTTATTTTGTCAAAGAATCACTTTTTTGTCAATTTTTTCAATTGTTTCTTTTGTTTCAATTTCATTGATTTCAGCTCTGATTTTAATTATTTCCTGTATTCTATGATTTTGGGTGTTGATTTGTTCTTTTTCTAGGGCTATGAGATTTTATGTTAGGTCTTCTATTTGTTGACTTCTTATTCTTTTAAGGAATGAACTCAATGCAATGAACTCTCCTCTTAGCAATACCTTTATAGTGTACCAGAGATTTTGATATGTTGTATCAGTGTTCTCATTTATCTCTAAGAATTTTTTAATCTCCACTCTGATGTCTTTTGCTATTCATTGTTCACTGAATAGAATGTTATTTAGTCTCCAGGTGTTGAGGTAGCTTCTAGTTTTTATCTTATCATTGATTTCTAATTTCATTACATTTTGATCTGATAGAATTCAGGGTAGTATCACTATTTTTTGTGCTAAGAGTTTCTTTGTGGTATAATATATGGTATATTTTAGAGAAGGATCCTTCTGCTGGTGAGAAGAAAGTGTATTCACTTGTTGATGAATGAAATATTCTATATATGTCTGTTAGTCTAAATTTTTTATTGTATTGAGTTCGATATTTTCCTTGCTTATTTTTTGTTTGGAGGATCTATCCATTGGTGAAAGAGGTGTGTTAAAGTTACCTAGTATTATTGTGTTATGGTCTATTTGATTCTTGAAATTGAGAAGAGTTTGTTTGAAATATGTAGATGCTCCATTGTTTGGGGCATATATATTTACAACTGTTATGTCTTGCTGATGTGTTTCCCTTATGCAGTATGAATTGTCCTTCTTTATTCCTTCTGACTAACTTTGGCTTGAAGTCTATTTGATATGAGGATGGAAACCTCTGCTTGTTTATGCAATCCATGTGGGTGGTATGTTTTTCCCCAGCCTTTCACCTTCAGTCTGTGAATGTCTTTTCCTATGAGTTTATTGGAGGCAGCATATTGTGTCTTTTTAAAAAATCTAATCTGTCAGTCTGTGTTTTTTGATTGATGAGTTTAAGCCATCAACATTCAGGGTTATTGAGACATAGTTTGTATTCCTGGTCATTTGGCTTATTTTTGTTTTTTTACTTGACTTGGTTTCTCCTTTGATTAGCTTTTCCTTTAGTGTAGTTCCTCCTTTTGCTGATTTTCATTGTTATTTTTCATTTCCTCCTCATGGAATATTTAGGTGAAGATGTTCTCTAGTGCAGGCTTTCTACTTGTAAATTCTTTTAACTGTTGTTTTTCATGGAAGGTATTTATTTCTTCATCAAATCTGAAGCTTAATTTTGCTGGATATAAGATTCTTGGTTGGCATCCATTTTCTTTCAGAGCTTGGTATATGTTATTCTAGGACCTCCTAGCTTTGAGGGTCTGTGTTGAAAAATCTGCTGAGATCTGAACTGGTCTCCCCTATATGTAATATGATTCCTTTCTCTTGCAGCCTTTAAACTTCTATCCTTATTCTGTATGCTAGGCATTTTCATTATAATAAGACTTGCATAGATCTGTTGTAATTTTGTACATTTGGTGTCCTGTATGCCTCTTGTGTTTGATTTTCCAATTCATTTTTCATGTTTGGGAAATTTTCTGATATTATTTCATTGAATAGATTGTTCTTCTATCCCAATAATTCTTAAATTTTGTCTTTTGGTGCTATCCCATAATTCTTGGATGTTCTGTTTGTGGTTTTTTACCATCTTCACTGTGTGGTCAACTTTATTTTCAAGATTATATATTTTGTCTTCATTGTCTGAAGTTCTGTCTTTCAAGTGATCTAGTCTGTTGGTGATGCTTTCTATTGAGTTTTTAATTTGATTTATTGTTTCCTTCATTTCAAGGATTTCTGTTTATATTTTTTTCAGAATCTCTCTTTATTGAAGTAATCTTTTGCTTCTGCATTTGCTCATGTAGCTCTTTATCAAAGTGATCTTTCATTGCCTGTGTTTGCTTTCTTATATCATCCTTTAGTTCATAGAACATTTTTTTTTTTTGCACCAGAGATTGAACTCAGGGGCACTCAACCACTGAGCCACACACTCCCCAGCCCTAGTTTGTGTTCTATGTAGAGGCAGGTTCTCACTGAGTTGCTTAGCACCTCATCGTTGCTGAGGCTGGCTTTGAGCTCATGATTGTCCTATCTCAGCCTCCCAAAGTGCTGGGATTACAGGCATGTGCCACTACACCTGGCTAGAACATTTCAATTATGTATATCCTGAACTCTTTCTTTGACATTTCTTCTACTCTACTGGTCATGGATTCTAATAATGTAGTATCTTGACTTGTTTGGTGTACTTTCTTCCCTTGTTTTTTCATGCTGTTTGTGTGTCTCCCTTCTAGCCATGCAGACCTGAAGTATCACAGTTTATACCCTGCAGACTTATAGTGTCCCTGCAGGTTTCCAATACCTCTCCTTTAATGGGGAGATCAATATTAACAGGTCTCAATGCAAACAATATGTGGCCTTAAACCAAATATCTCTTATTAAGACATTTACAATTTTGTTGCAATAGACAGAAATGATGTATTAGATTATTATCTACAATATAAACATTAGGTTTGTGGAACAGTCTACAGTTTCTAATGGTGGACAAAGACAGAACCAGAGGCTGTAAGATGAGATGTTGAGGAGGTAGGAGATGAGGACATACAGGTATTAGATCTTAGGAAGTGTGTATGAGGAATTAAAGGAAGTTGGCTGGTAGCAGGAGAAAAGAGATTCTGGGGAGACAGATAAGTGGGAAGAAAAGAGAGTACAAAAAACATATAAATAATAAAATTAATAAGATAAAGGAAAAATGTACCAAAAAAGATAAAAGAATATACAACAAAACTATAATATACTATTCAAACACCCCAGTCCTCAATAGCCTAATACATGTAAAGTACTTGGTTTCATGAATGTTGGGGATGTGAGGGCAGGAAAAGAAAGAGAAAAAAGAAAAAAATCTCAAAAGAAAATTGAATGATTGTTTCTGTTGGAGTTCAGTATCTTTCCTGCTTCTACTCTTATCTGATAGGTGGGGTTGTCTTGTGTTTGCTGGTATCTCCACACTCAGGGTGGTGGTTATTAGTGTGGGAGGGTTGGTTTTGGAGATAGAACTCCTGGAGGTGAGGTGTAGCACTTGCTGGTCCCTGTTGGAATATTGTACCCCAAGGATCTCCTTTGAGGCCCACTCATGTGATATGGGCACCTGGTCCTAGCCCCTTAGATTGCCAGTTCTAGACCCCACAATTTCTGTTCTCTAATTTAGTCTCTAAACTGTATCTCATGTCCTCTCCCTTTCTACTTCTCAATCAGAAACCTCTCTCTATGGAGGTCCTGTGCCCTGAACTCTGCAGCCTGTGTGCCTGTTGCAGAGAGCTGTTCTGTATTGGGCAGATCAGAACTAGACTTTGAGAGCTATGGGCTTGCCATGTATCTACAAGTGCTGTGTTGGGTTGGTGGCTGTGGGGTGGTGGTGGTGGTGTGTAGGGGAGTATAGATACCTTGAAATTGCTTCTAGGCCCCAGCTGGTGTCCCAAGATGGGAGTTGTCCCAACTAAAAATGGTAACAGGGGCAGTGAAAGTAACCCAAGATGGTGATGAGGGTGTCCTAAGATGGAGGCAACTACTTTCAGAGATGGGGCAGCAAGGGTGGATCGTGTGGTGGCATTGTGTTCAGAGATGCAGTGCTGTGGCATGTGGTGCTGTGGTGGGCCACTGTGTCCAAACCCTGTCCAGTGTCCTCAGGTGCAGGCTATCACATGGAAGGGACTATGGCAGTAGTAGCAGTATCCCAAGATGGAGGGAGCTGGTGGAGTCAGTGTGGCAGGGTCCATGCACGCATGGGCAGGGTTCTGGCATGGCCAATACAGATATTCTGATTGTTCATTAAATGTATCTTTTTATAGTTTGTTTTTTTTTCTATCATTAAAAGGGTTTTGCTTTCCATTTATCTAACTGGTTATCATTGGCATGTTTGAGTTTATTATTGGCCAGTATCTCTTCCCTCCTTGGTAAAAAGATTATACATGCATGCTTGTTGTATATAATCTATGTTATTAGTTAACATTCCATAACTATAATAAAATATTGGAGGCAGGCCACTTATGAAGAAAAGAGGCTTATTTAGTTCACAGTTTGGGAGGTTCAAGGGCATGGTGGAGCACCAGCTCAGTTTTGTACAGAAAAAGCAGTAGCCAGAATATCAGCATGTTTGGATCAGTTCCCTAATCTCCATTCCTGCAATGGTAATGTTAATGGGTCCAAATGAATGCCTGGACAAACAGTGGGTTGCATTATAGGAAAAGAATACTGAGCTTAAAATCCCATAATTTTATAGCATACAATGAGCAAGCCTTCTTTTTGCCTCAGAGGTAGAAATTAACTCATCTCTCAAGGTTGCTCACTGTAAAAACAACCCTGATAAAATGATGGTTAGGAAAAGATCAGGTTCTTGCATATTTAGCATATCTAGCAAGACATGTAAGAATGTGAGAGACTCTTATAGGAGTGTCCTTCAACACTAAGCCTCAGTTTTCATGTAATGTTAATAAGAAATAAAAGTTGGCTATTATAAGTTCCTGTGACAGAATTGTTTGGTTATACAACAAAGTTGCAGCTAGTACAGAGAAAGTCTCTTGAAAGTTGTGTATTTATCCTATATTTTGCCACTTTATCTAATTCTCTCATTCAAAAAAAGTACTTTAATATAATTTCTTGGGTTTCTTAGGTATTTTAGCATCTGCAAATAATGTAAATTGCCTATGGTTTTCCTGTACTGAAAGTAACTCATTTACTGGAAAAGGAAATATTCCTTATTTTTGACTTTTTTTATTCTGTATTAACACAAGTTTCCAAAACAATTTTGAATAATAATAATAATGATAGTAAATATGCCATTTATTAAGTTTTTAATATCTTTCTTCCAAACCTACCATTTGATACTATGCTTGTGATACTTACTCTGGAAATTTGCAATTCAAATCATATTTTTGCTTTAGACTTTGGTTTGCCACTAAAGTATGCAGATAGAGGCATTGTAAGATCCCAGGCTGGATGATGATTTAAATATAAGTAAATAAGAAGTTTCTAAGGCAAGTAACAGACCCAAAGGGTCTATTTCAGGGAGTCAAAATGGGAACTTAAGGGGATGTGTTTTTCTTTCAAAGTGAGTTTATTAAGACATACAAATTTTCTCATTCACATCAATTATGTAATAAGTTTAAAATTATATACAATTTGCTTAAAGAAGAGATGTGTTCAAACTTTTCCACCAGCCCTCTGGAATGATAACCAAAGGATGAAAACATAAATTACACATCTATTGTTAACATATGTTAGGCAGCCCCCTCCTTGTGTATTCTGTATAGTTTTTTTATTATTTTTTAGAAAAATGTATTTGCTAGTTTGATTTTTGTTTGGTTGTTTAAAAATATTGATGCTATTTTTGCCAAAAATAAATAAAATATTTATTTTAAATAAATAGATAAAATATTTTAAAAACATTTTGAAGGAAGAAAATGATGTCAAGCATATGTTAACGGAAATTTACTTAGGACACTTTCCTGGTTTTAAAAGGAAATGTGACACTTTGGAGTCTTAAAGTCTTTTGTTGTTGTTTTGTTTGTTTATCAAAATCTCAAAGTGTTTGAGAATCACTGAAATCTAGAGATGGTCCTGAATGGAAAAATATGGGGGGGGGGGGAAGCAAAAACAGAATAATAAAGAAACTTCAGCAAATATTTATTTCCAAAGCAACATATTTTCTGTTTTGAAAATAAGTCTTTGCAGGTGTGTTTCCTATCTTGATTTCTTGCTCCACAATGTTTATCATGTTCTGAATTTACCAGCAATTGGTGTGTGCTGAAGGCTCATTTATTTCTTACAAAATGTCACTAACTCGCTCCTGTCCTCTTAAATTTGAAACAGCTGCTACCCCTGGTAGGAACTAAATCTTCATAGACAGAATCTGTACCCTATATTTCTGTATTACACTATTGGTAAGTAATAATGTCTGTCTATCAGGGTGACAAGAGGACAATGTACTTCAATGCACATTTTTTCTCTGTCTACATGTAAGAAGCTAAAGCTTTCATTTTGTTAATAAAACTCATGATTGAATAAAATAAACACTGATTATTAGTGACATTTGAAGCACTATAATTACTAAATTAAAAACTATTTGCTTGAAGTATCATAGCTTCTAATGCTGTTTATTTTATATGGAGCTATATATTTAGATATTTGTGAATTTGAGGAACTCATTTACTGAAAGAAAGTAGCAGCAGAGTCCAAATGAAATGTTAAAAAGCAAAGAAAAATTGGAAAAGGAAACATTCTTTAATTTTAAATTGGCTTATAATTCTATTTTCTGATTATACTTTTACAAGTTAGAATTTATAATCTTTTTAACATTTATTTGAAAGCAAAGCAACAATTCTAACTTTTTCAATGAATGCTTCACTAAGATATATGAAAATATGAACTTCAAAATAAACACTAAATCCTTGAATTTCCAAACATGAAATGTTTTTATCACTTTACCTTGTGTTTGTATTGCTATATTATTGAGAATTGATTTTGTTTTCTTTCCTTTATACTTTCTTGCAGAACAACTGTTGAATTTCCATAAATGTAGATTCATATGTTTTGAAAAATACTAAAAATTATTTTCATGCATAAGATAAATCACTGAAAGAGACAGTAAAGTATGTAAAATGTCCTTCATATCCTACCAGACTGAAATCCAAATCATTCTCCACAGTGAATTCATGGTTTCATACAAAATAAGATCTTGTTCTGGTAAGGACTTTATGTTTGAAGAAGAAACAATAAAAAGAACAAAATTTCTCAAGGGAATCCTAGAATCATAATCCATAAAATCAAATATATCAATAAGCAGTTCTTATTTTAAAATAGTCATTCAAGTCTCTGGAAGCTGGTATTGACACTATTGACATTAAATTACAATATTCCATAAGAATATACATATGAGGAAGTGAAAAATAATTGTTTAATTATTTAAAAGACTTTATTCTGATGAATAAAATTAAAATTCTCAGTAATCCTTAATTAATACGTTTAGAATCCCTTCCTAAGTGATGAGAATTAACTTTGCAGTTTAATTTGACATTTTACAGTGTGAAAAAGAAAGATAAAAAAATAAGCCTCTTGGGAACAGGAAGAAAATTTCTAGTCTCTCACCAGCCAATCCAACTTAATCAAGTCTCCCTTCTTCCTCTTCTCTTTTTCTTTGTAAAAATCATTAGTGTTTCCAATCTGAGCTCTCCCCATCTCCTCTCTTTATAAACAGAACCAGCTTTAAATACCTAAGGTTTGATTTTCACTTTACTTTGAAGTATACATAATTTTTTTGCTGATCAACATGGTAGTCCAGAATCCAAAAAAGATTTTTTAAAAAAATACAGACTATTAAAGATGGTATATCATATTCTAGATATAAGATATGGGGAACTAAATGCATAGTAAATTTTCCAGTGTTGAATACTTTGAAAAGTGTCTGCCTTATCTTGGTGTTTTTTCATTCATTCATTCATCCATTCATTCTCCAAAAATGTATTGAGAATCCATAATGCATTGAAGATCCTAGCCTAGTGGCACTATGGATTTAGTAGGAGGGTCAGAAAAGGCAACACATTAGTTCCAATGTTAGATAGTAAATTCTCATGTAAAGAGTTACATGGTCCTATGGGGAAACAGTGAGAAGACTCCCAGAGAAAGTAGACTGTGATTTTAAGAAAGAACAGAAGGCTAAGCAGAAGTGGGAAATTTATCCCTAGCAGAGATAAAGTACTATGCAAAGAAATGGGAATGGGGAACTTGGGAATATAGATATGTAAGGTTATCTGAAGGAATATAGATATGTAAGGTTATCTGAAGGACAGTCAGTGGTGACAGAAGAAGCTGAGGAGAGACGTGGATTGGAGCCAGCCTTTCTATGCCAAACTAAGAAGTTAATACTTTAGTCGGCTGGCAAGGGATTTTAAGCAGAGAAATGACATAATCGGCTTTGAGATTATGGCAGGTCAGATTCCCTAAGAAACAGTCTTTAAAACTCCGAGATTTGCATGCAGCAATTTGTATGAGGAAACATTTGGGGACAGCACCTGTAAGAGACTGTAGGGAAGCAGGGAGAGAAAGGGGAAGGTCAGGCTGTCATGTCATTGCAGAAGTTGCATTGATCCCATGGGGAGTTCTTGTCCAGAATTGCCCTATCTTGAGGTCAAGTGGCCAAGCCTTCTTAACGACACAGAAGTCACTGTATGTGAGCTGTCTCTAGGGAGGATGTGTAATCTTGGGCAAGAAATATTCCTGCAGATGAAGGTGATGCCTGAAGAGGGACACAGCTGTGAGCCATCACCAACCAACAAGGCCAGCAGCCAAAATGAATGTCTCCATCCTAACAAGGGCTTTGAACAGCGCACCAAAGAATCCATGACACAGGTGTTGTGCTTTTAAAAAATTGTGTTGGTTTATTTTTTATCCTAATCCTAAACACAGTGATAGAGATGGTCTCCAAGTGAGGAAAGACAGACTAGAAAGAGAAGGCATCTTGTAAAAAAGGATGCTGGAAATGATAGCAAAAGTATATGATGATTCAGTGGTGGAAAGGTAGTCTCTGCAACTAGAGAGAAAAGACAGTCTTTCACAAATGGGGATGGAACAATTTGGATACCATATTGAGAGAGAGAGAAAGAAGAGAGAGAGAGAGAAAATGAGAATGAGATCGATCTCATTTCACACTATACAAAAATTTAACTTGAAATGGATTGTAATCCTAGGGATAAAAGGTAAAACAAAATGAGGGACAACCTTAATAAAACATATAGCTCCATTGGCTATTAGTTACTTGCTTTTGGTTGACTTTTAAAAATTTCATTAGTTTTAGAGAGCACGCAGATGATAGTCTCCTATTAGCTGTGGAGAACACCTCTGACACAGGTGTTAGGATGATAAAGATTGTCTAGATGACTTTTCAGGGACTTGAAAGCCACTTTTGTTGAAACCACTGACTCTTTACTTGGGCCTATACCAACGTCCATTAGGACAAATAATAATAAAAAGTCCAATGAGTAATCTTTTGTCATCAACAGGAGGCCAAAAATTCCACCTTCAGATCATACTAACATGGCCATTTTCTGAACATGCATCCCAGAAAAAGCCCTGAAGTTTGATCATGCATGTGCAAACAACAGATTGCTTTACTTCCAATAACTTTTCCCCACACCTTAAATCACCCTGCTTCTTTATTCCATAAATGTCCCCAAACCCTATCCTTGGGGAGGCAGATTTGAGACTTGGATCTCCCACCTCCATGCTTGGCCACCTTGCAAATAAACTCTCTTTTGCCAAAGTCATTGTTTCAGTGATTTGTATACCATGTGGTGGGCAAAAACTGAGGTGGTTCCATAACAAAACTATGAAACTTCTGAAAGAAATAAAGAGAAATCATTTTGAACTAGGGTTAGTACAAAATTTCTTAGCTGGGACCCTAGAAAATAAACAACATAAAGGATGAAAGATTGATAAAACCTGAATGTTGATGAGAATTTAAGGAACTAGAACTCTCATGTATTATGGGTGAGGATGTAAAATTGCACAGATTTTTTCAAAAACAATTTTGCAATTTCTTATGAAGTCAAGAGCATGCTAACTAGGAAATCCAGGTTCAGCCTAAAGTATTTACCCAAGAGAAATGAAAACAGAGTGTACTCAAAAATTTAGAGCAGTTCAATTTAGAATGGACAAAAACCAGAAACAATCTTGTCTATCAACAAGTGACTATATAAACAAATTGAAATATATTCATAACATTGCCTGTTACTCTGCAATACAAAGATTTGATTATAGATACAATATCTTCAAAATATTGTGCTAAAAAATGCCAAGACATAAAAGCCTGTATTATTGTGTAAAGCTATTTCTATGATGGTAAAAGATCAGTTATACCAGGTACTGGGAGTGGGAGAGGGGCTTCACCACAAAAGAGTACCAAGGAGCATTCTGGAAAATGGAATATCCTACAATCCACATCATAAATGTATAATGTGTATATGGCTATATTTTAGTTAAAGTTTATTGAATTATACATTTATTATTTGGAAATTCTGGTGTATATACATTATATTTTTAAAAAGCAAAACATAAAAGTAAATAAGTACCTTGTATTTTCTTCAATTCTGGTTTTTCCAAAAAAAGTTATTTTGTAGAACTTTTGGTATTCATTTATTGAATGTGTACTGAGAATATACCAGTCTTGCTTTTGATAAATGGCCCAATTTTCTTTAAGAAAGGAGATCTAGGAATTAGACCCCTATAGTTTAATCCTTTAGCTACAAGCAAATTGATCACTAAGTCCATTTTAAGAAATTGAACTACTATACATGCAAGGAAAATATTTAAAATAATAATAAGACAAGAGTTAGAGCCTTTAATATAGAAAAGGAAAATTCAAAGCAACTTAGAGTAAAATGGGCATATCTTTACCTGGACTTCTTGTGTGTTTATGTGTTAAAATGTAGTAAGTGCCCACTCAATCAGATAGAGATGACAGGAATGAAAATTTTAAAGTTAAAAAAGAAACTATATTTGCTTCTATAAACAAGAAAATATGGAGGGCTGGGGTTGTAGCTCAGCAGTAGAGCACTTGTCTAGCACATGTGAGGCACTGGGTTCAAACCTCAGCACCACATAAAAAAATAAATAAAGGTTAAATAAAAGAAAAAGAAAATATGGAAAGGAAAATGTCTAGCGGGGCTGGGGCTGTAGCTCAGTGGTAGAGCGCTTGCCTCGCATGCATGAGTCACTGGGTTCGATCCTCAGCACCACATAATAAATAAATAAATAAATAAATAAATAAATAAATAAATAAAAAAGAAAATATCTAGCTAGGAAATGGAATTTTTCTCAGCTATGAGTCTACAGGCAACCCCTTATCCTCTTCCTCTTCATCCCATGCCTAGCTTGCATAGAGTCAGAAATTCAAACATCTCTCTGGGTAAGTTTTGCCATCTATGTTTATATCCTTTCGGGTATTTTTATAAATTTCTATTGACATTACTCTGCCTTTCACTTTGTAGAAAGTGTAAAAAGTTCAATCTAAAAGGTAGCCTTGTTGTTAAAACCAGATAATAGGTAAAGCACGTGTCTTAATCCATTTGGGCTATTATAACAAATACTAGAAACAAGATGCTCATAAATAACAGAAATTTACTTTCACAATTCTGGAGACTGGGAAGTCCAAACTAAAATTACCAGCACACATGATGTCTTTTGAAGGTTAATTTCCTGGTTCATACATGGTACCTTCTTGCTGCATTCACCCATGAGAGAGGGACAAAATAGCTCTTTGAGATCTCCTTTATGACAGCACTAATCTCATTTCTTAGGGCTCCATCCTCATAACTTGACCACCTCCTAAAGGCTCCCATCTTCTTTTTTTTTAATATTTATTTTTTAGTTGTAGGTGGACAGAATAACTTTATTTTATTTTTATGTGGTGCCAAGGATCGAACCCAGTGCCTCATGCATGCTAGGTGAGCATGCTACCACTGCACCATAACCCCAGCCCGGTCCCCATCTTCTTGATACCACCACATTGGGGGATAAGTTTCAAAATATAAATGTTGTGGGGACACAACCATTCAAACCAAAGTTGTAGAAGAATATGTGTATGTGTCATCCAAACAAGGTATGTTTTAGACAGCTTTTTCATTTCTGTGACTGAAAGATCTGACAAGAACAATTAGGGGAAGAAAAGTTTATTTGGAGGCTTATGGTTTCAGAGGTCTCAGTCCATAGATGGTCACCCCCATTCCTCAGTTCCTGAGATGAGGCAGAACATCACAGCAGATGTGAGTGGCAGAGAAAAGCAGCTGGGATCACGGTACCAATAAACAGAGAGAGAGAGAGAGCTCTTCTCAACAAGAAAAAAATATATACTCCAAAGACATACCAGGGACCCACGTCCTCTAGGCACACCTATTTGCCTACAGTTACCATCCAGTTAATCCCCATCAGTGGAATAACACAATGATCAGGCTAAGGCCCTCATAACCCAATCATTTCTCCACTAAACCCTTTTGTATTGACACACACATGAGCTTTTGGGGGACATATTTAAATCATAACAAGGTATTTTCCCATACATACATCAGTTTTTGTCATAGACTCAAATATGTTCCATGATACCTGAGACACCAATACTGTGTCTTTTTATGTTTTAGAAAATTATACCCACTATGATTCACCTTCTATACACTAAAAAGTTAGAAAATACAAAAATATTTGTATTTTTCTCCTGGTTCCTCTTGCTACCTCAAGATTGTATACAACCCCAAAAAACCACAGGGAAGAGTCTTCAGTGTCCAGTGGCTACCACTCCTGGTCATCCTTGCACATAGACCTAAATAGTACATTTACTATATGCAATGGATTCATGTCCATGGATTGTAATGTCCTAAGGTAAATTTGGCAAGAAGTAAAATCAATAATCAATAAATTGAATGGCATCAAACTAAAAACTTTCTTCACAGGAAAGGAAACAATCCAGAATGTGAAGAGAAAGCCTACAGAATGGGAGGAAATCTTTGCCACCCACCTGCACCTCAGAGCACTAATTTCCAGGATATATAAAGAATTTTAAAAACTTAACACACGCAAACAAATAACTCAATCAACAAATGGGCAAAGAAACTGAATAGGCACTTCTCAGAAGAAGAAATACAAATGGTTAACAAATATATGGAAAAATATTCAATATCTCTTGCAATTAGGAAAGTGCAAATTAAAACTACACCACAATTCCATCTCACTCCAGTCAGAATGGCAATTATCAGGAATACAAGTAACAACAAATGTTGTCAAGGATGTCGGGAAAAAGGTACACTCATACATTGCTGGTGGGACTGTAAATTGGTGTGACCATTCTGGAAAGCAGTATGGAGATTCCCTCAAAAAACTTGGAATGGAACCACCTTTGACCCAGTTATCCCACTCCTTGGTATATACCCAAAAGACTAAAATCAGCGTACTACAGGTGATGCAGCCAGACCAATGTTTATAGTAGCTCAATTCACAATAGTTAAGCTATGGAATCAAACCAGGTGTCTTTCAACAGAGGAATGGATAAATAAATTGTGGTATACATGCACAATGGCGTATTAGCCAGTCATAAAGAAGAATGACTTAATGACATTTGCAAGTAAATGGATGGGCATGGGTACTATCATGCTAAGTGAAATAAGCCAGTCTTGAAAAACCAAACAACAAATATTTTCGCTGATATGTGGAAACTAACCCACAATAAGAGGGAGAGGGGAAGAATAGATATTCAGTAGGATAGACAAAGGGGAAGGAAGGGTGGGGGGATAGGAATAGGAAAGACAGTGGAATGGATACAAAATAATTTTCCTATGTACTTATATGAATACATCATAGTGAATCCTACCATCATATAGATCCATAAGAATGAGGTCCTAACTAGAATTAGATACATTTCACGCTTGTACAATTATACCAAAATGAGTTCTACTGTCATGTATAACCAAAAATAACCAATTAAAAATGTAATTTACAAGTGATTGTGATTACCATTTCTGACACGGAATAAGCATGACTATAATAGCTAATAGACATTTACTTCCCTTTTTCCATGAGTTATGTGAGAAGAGAGAGGCCCAGGTGATAAATTTGTATGACTCTCTGCTGGGCAAACAGTGTGTTCTGTGAGTGCTGTCATTAATATATCATTTGCATATGCTGGGTTTTACTGGGTACCCAATCTCTTATTTTACACTCAATTTTTCTTAAGTATTTTTCTCTTTTGTTTAAAAACTATGAAAGGGGACATCATAATGGATAACCCCTAAAACACAAAAAAGTTCCAACTTTAGAAGACAAGTTGTGAAAAACATGTACTTGTAGGGGAAAACACAACTATTTGAAATCATAAATTCACAGAGTATTACTAAAATTTTCGGAAAGCTCTTCATTATGCAGGTTATATGATCCTTCTTAAGCTTAAAATGGTCAAGTCCCTCACTTCAAGATTCATAATAAACTCAAGTGCCTTTAGAGGGCAAGCAGGTAGGTTAAATAACAGTCAGGTGGGGTTATAGGAAAATGGGAATATTTTTGCCTCGAAGTAGGCAGCTTCCATATAATAATGAATGCCCTGAGTGTGTGGCAAAAACCATCAAAGCTTCTGATTTTTTGAGAAGAAGCTAAAAACACTTGGATTTTTAGTGTGTTATCTTTATTTTCAGATAGTCGATTCAAAATTTTAAAAACCACAATATGAACCAAAGCCAACACCTTTGTGAGCTTAGTACCATCTCCACTTTAAATTTCATACACAATTGCATCTGAGTTTGCAAAATTAGATTTTTAAAATTTACTTCTATTTGGCCTAATAGAACTTTCTTAACTTATTAAATATTGCCTTAGCACAACATAAAGGGCAAAAAATAAATGACAATTTGTCAAGTGGAAAAGATGCATGCTGAATTAATTGTCAAGGGGAGCTATCATAGACTCTTAGGGCCACAAAGAATGTAACTGAGTAAGACTCCAAGAAGTTGACTTTATCTTCTCAGGCCTTAAGGGCCTTGGGGGACAATCAAGAGTTTTGGTGAAAAAAGTGATGACTTTTGTATACTAAATTCCACCACCTGTCACCATGTCTACCATTCCTACCTCAAAGGTATTTGTCAAATGCCTCTTATGTGTCAGGAACTATGTTAGGTGCTAAGTACACAAAGTTAAATAAATCACAACCCTGTCTTCAAAGAATTCATAGCTTAGTGGGGGAGAAAGAGGCTTAAATAATTATAATACAATACATTATGTGTTATTCAATCTAAGATGCTATCAATAAGGCACATCATTTTAAAAATATTTTTATACCTCTTTAAAAATTAGTTTAATAATTATGATAGCCATTCAATTTTGAGGTACTTTCTGATTTCAGACATAATTAAATGTTTAAATGGGTTGAAATTGATAAATGTTTTCAGGGCATGCTGGCACATGCCAACAATCCCACCATTTGGGAGGCCGATGTGGAAGAATCACTAGAGCCCAGGAGCTCAAGACATCCTGAGCAACACAGTGAGACCTCATCTTGAAAATAAATAAATAAATAGGTAAATAAGCTGATAAATAAATAAAAAATAAAAATATATAAATATTATATATGCTATAGGAGAAGTTGTACTAAGGGGAAAAACGAGACAGAGGGAGAATCCAACCATCTTGACAAAGCAGGAAGATATAGTGAAGCGTTTTAAGGCCGAAATTGGGAGTCAGATTACTTTAATTGATGACTCTCTTAGTCTGTTTGGGCTGTCATAAATGTCATAGACTTCATGACCTAAGCAAAAGATACTTATTTTTCACAGTTATGGACTCTAGAATGTTCAATTTGGTGTTCTGGCATATTTGTCTCCTAGTGAGGGCCCTCTTCCTGGCTAGCAGGAAGCTATCTTTTTTTCTGTGTCCTCATAAGGTGGAGGAGAAAGCTCTGGTTTTTCTTTCTTTTCTGATAAGGACACCAATTTTATTGGATTAGGGCTCCACTCTTATGAGCTATTTAACTTTACCTCCTAAAGACCTTACCTTCAAAAACAGTTACGGTGAGGGTTAGGACTTCAACACATGCATTTGGGGGTAGATGGTATAGAATTCTGTCCATAATCCTGACCAAAGACAGGTCATTCTACCTCACCTATAAAATGATGCTACCCCATTAAGTCATTGCTAAGCTTCAATAAAAGATGTCACATACAATGCTTACTAGTGCCTTAGAACCAGTAAGCCCATAGTAACCATTGGCTATTATCAGCAGAGGTGATTAATGATATAATTTGGACGTGAAGATGAGTAGTTCTTCTCCAAGTGGAAAGAGAATAAACAGATTACAATAAGAACAGAATATACAAAGGTTTCTCCAGGCCTGTTGCTGGAGCATTCTGCCTACTACAGTCTTTGGGGCTATGGTAGTAAGGATTCATCCCTTAACAAATTGTAACTCTTTTTGACTCTTTCTTCTTTCTCCTGCATCTTTGTCTCCCAATCCCAACAAATCCAAAAAGGCAGCTGGGTTCTTTCAGCTTGAAACTCAAAACTTACACCTGGCCCACAATCATAAATTGTGTTTATCACACAGTTCCTGGTCTTCCCATTTCCCTCTTTGCTCTCCACCCCTTCTTGCTATGGAGGGCAGTCTTTATCTAGCATCCTTTGTTTAAGAGAATGAATTCCTATCCTCCAGAACCTGTCCAGTTCTTTCAGGAGAATTTATGCAAGTAAGGCTCCAGGTGGCCTACGCTGACTCCAGACAGAGTTCCCAGAGGGGTAACACCCCATTAGGACATTCATCAAGAATAACATTTAGTGACATCCCTTTGAGATTTGGAGAAGGTATTGTACTTGCGTGAAAGTTCCCAGATAATAACAGAGCCAACCCACTTCAGTGTTTTGCTATGTCATGCTGTGTTATTCAATGTTTTTCCTTCCTAAAGGATTTTTCTATTCCTGCACACATATTTACCTATTTAGGGCATGGTACTCAGCTACAAGTAAAGGATTTGAGGTTGATCCAGACCAACATTGTCCCTACTCCCATGGACCTTACAGATTTGCAGAGCAGGCAATTAAAATTTTAATTTCCAATGAAAAGAAAAAAAGCTTAGGAAGACTTCTCAGAGGAAATTCTTAAGTTTAGACCAAAAAGGAGGAGAATTAGCCACTTAAAGAATTGAGGGAAAATGTGATAAAATGAGATATGAAATGTTACAAACTGTGTAACTGAAGACATAAGTAAGATTGTGTGGTTATTAAACCTATATCCCTCCATTGCTCCCCAATCTGTCCAAAGTCTTCATTCCATCGAGCTCCCTATCTCTGCTTTGTCAGAATAACTTTCCACTCTATGTAACTCTTGTTTTATAAATGTTTATTATATTATTAGGACTCTTGTGGGTTTGTGCTGGAGACAAGAGCCCTTCTTTAATCAGGAGTGACTTGATTATTGATTGTGTCAATTACCTGGAAAGAGCTCTCTCAGACCATATCCTGGAGCTTAGAAAGTGATGTAAGGATTTTGTTTATTTTGGTGTTGATCCCAAAATATGTTGAACGATGCATAGAAATAAGGCAAGGGATAACAGCGTTAGGCAGCTTTCTATCATTGTGGAAAAAATACCTCCCTTAGCTAGTCAACTTACAGGGAGGAAAGAAAGGTTTATGTTGGCTCCTGGTTGCAGAGGTTTTAGTCCTTAGTCTCTGCCGTTGTGCTTGTGTGAACCCAGTATATCATCATAGGGAGTGCACAGTTGGGGAAGCTGCTTGCCTCCTTGTAGCTGGGAAGCAAAGAGAGGGACAAGGAAGAGACTAGTCTCATACATTACCCCTTTAGGGCAAGCCCCTAGTGACTGAGCTCCACCTCTTAAAGGTTCCACCACCTTCCAATAGTGCTAAGCTGACAACAAAGCCTTTAACATAGGGGCCTTTCGGGGACATTCCAGATCCAAAGTACAGAGGCAGTTAGAGTAATATTGAATTTTTTTAAAAAAAATTTTTTAAATTGAAAACCAGAGTAAGAAATACATTTAACATTGCAATACAGAAAACACACATATTACTGAAACATTAATTTCCCGAACTTTGAATTTGGGGTAAAGTTACTCTTATTACATGTGAAACAATCTAATATTTTATATTTTGGGTTCTGAATAGTATTTTTTAGACTAATAACCCATTAGTGGATCACAAAATCAACTTAGTGGGTTATCATAAGGACCTTAAAAAATAAAATAGAATCATTTAGTGGAGACGGGATGGGAAATAGTGAAAAAAAAACAAAAAACAAAACCAATACATTGCGGTCAGTCTTTTGGAACCAAAATTTACATAAGTTTTCTTGAACTTTCTAAATTACCTTGTTTCTTGAATTATATGTGTTTTGCTATATGAAACTCAATACAGATCAGTGATTATGGCTGTGGGTTCTGGAGTACAGATTCAAATCTTGACTCCTATTCAGTAGCTATGTGACATGGGACACCCGACTCAGTCTCTTGCACTCTGCTTATCTCATGTGTTAGATGGGATAAGAACAGTACCTCACCTGGTGGAAGAAATAAGAATTAAAGTGATTGACACATAAGAAATCCTTAATAAATATTAACATTATACTTCTTTTATCTTAAGTATAAAGTATTTTTAAAATTTTTTTCCTTAGCTTTTCTCAACTAACTATGTAGGACTGAGGAAAGGCTTACATGTATTGAAGGGGAGGGCTCTGAAAGCCAGATTGCTGTGGGCAGCAAGACATCAAAGTGAAAGACTCACAAGTAAAAACTGAAACTCCCTGGACAAGAGTACAGGGCCTCAGTCTCACCAGGGAAAAATCTGGAAGGTCCAGGGTTTTCTTTCTTTAAACAAAGTAGCTGTCCTTACAATTACTTTCTCAAATATCAACACTTTTGATCCTTGCTTCTCACCACTCTTCTTGATCAAATTCCAGTTTTTTACACAAATTTGAATTTTTCTAGAAAAATTTCCCTGACATTCCAAGTTTCCCTCTTTGAGTACCCTTTCTGTTTGTCAATCTTTGATTCAAGGAATTTACTTATTTCTTTATTGAGCAACAGAGTTTTTTTTTTTTTTTTTTAAGTACATGGAATATTAGGGGGGAAAAGTACACAGTAGGATGAGGGAAAAAATTATATTCTGTAACTCCATTTTTCAGAGGCAAAAGTATATTAAAAACACTTAAGATATCTGGTGCACAGTTCTTAGCCATTTCCACTTAAAGAAAAATGACAGATGATATTTACCTGTGGGACAATCAGGTGTATCTAGAATCTCATCATTCCCATTTGTGGAAATGATATGCATAAAACATTTCATAAACATGTAAATAATGAAATTGACAATTTAAAGGTAACTTAAAATTGCTTTGTAAGAAAAACGTATATATCACTATTTTACAAATGTGTGGAACTTTTAAAAAGTGCTAATTTTACTATACCGATGCGGCACAGAACAAAAACCTTGTTAAAATTACGTAGACTTTACAAATGTATCTTACATCATTTGATAGATAATTAGAACATTATACGATATTAAAATGTACAAACTTTACCGTCAGAAACTTTCCAAAACTGTAACTACTTAGTTTTTCTGGAATTACAACATATGCTTGTTTTTTACCTGCTCAGATCTCAAAAAAGCTGAAGGGTTACATTCCCCCATCATTCTTCTTTCCCAATAAGTGTGTAAACAAAATATTGTTTTAGGTTTTATATACACTGGAGCTGCCTTGCAAAATCCCTGACTTGGCTATTTGCCATGGTTACAGGTAAATTCTTAAAAGTGATCCTTGCTGTTTTCAATATTTCCTTAGTATCTTTCCCCGCAGAAGATTTCTTTTCCGTGTTATTTTCAAGACAGATTTATTTGATCCATTTTTTACCAGGTTTACTTTTCTTTCTGCTTATAAGACTCTCACAACTAGAAGTCATGTTAATATTCTGTTGTCAGTTCTTCGCGCTTTCCTTTTTCCTCCTACCGAGCCATCTTGTCACTAAAACTCCCTTGGTGAGCATCAAAGAGCAGAGCACTGGGCTTGGACACTGGAGGGTTTCGTCACGTGGGTAATGAGGGGGGCTGGAAAGTTTACATTGG